>JACSYO010002147.1:2160253-2477753 GCA_016806645.1 Ophiodon elongatus
AAAGGGTAAAGGAAATAATTACATTAAGCTATAAGAAAAGGGGAAGAAGATAAAGAGGACCAGTGAAAGAGAGTTTATATTCATGTTTGAATATTTATGTTCCTGAGAGTCTCTATATCATTTCAAACTAAGACATTGTTGCTGGAGGAAACTGTTTCCTTTGTAGAAAGCTGGAAAATATGGACTGTATCCGTATCTGTCAGAGCCTCCTTTGGGAAACAAGAGCAACAGCTGCTTCAGTTCTAAAGGAATCCAGTGGAGATCGAGGATACATTCTGGATACAATCAAGACAGTGATGCTCAAAAGAGGGAAGTTTCCCCGAAAGCGTCACAACGAGTTGTGGTGGACGCAATAGTTTTCTTCTCAACATCGGAGTTGCTTGGGTAAAACTTTGGCCTAGAATCGTACCCTCTCTGGGTTTCAAGACGAAACACATAACTTGCCATACTGACAAGAGTTGGTTACATTAAAGTTGCTTCATATCAATGTTTTTTAGTCAGTGGTTTAAAAGTGGGCACTATGTGGAGCAAGAGAATGAAGAGAACTGTAAAATTGAAAAATATGAGGAAAATGGCCCACTCCGTCTCTACGTATCAATGGTTTTTAATTTAAGAGGCCTTACTCATCCCAACTCCCACCGGGCGCACCGAGGAAAAGCAGCAGACAGTGAAGAGCAGAGTCATGGTGGGGTGAAAATCGAGGTGTGGTAGAGCGGAGAGGTGGAGAAGATAGCCCCAGTGATGGGGTGAGGAAAGGAGATGGTTTCAGCCTGAGTGATAGCTTTCCAGGGAAGCCCTAAATGGACCGAGGCAGACCGAAGAATTCCCAAATCCGGCGCTGCCAGGCAGATTGGAGGGATGAGACCTCAGGGTGGTGGCTGGTTTTGGAGCTGTGACCATATCAGGAAGAAGAAAGCCTGATATAAAACCGCGTGGCTACAGCTCACACATGCATATTCCTCCTGAGCGTACCTCCACCTCCTGCATTGGTGAGTATCTGAGTCCAATACTGGGTGCTAGTGGGTCCCTCTTACTAACACCTTCTGATTTCTCTGCTCAGCCTCCAGGTGAGTGAGCTGGTCAGTTGGTTGGTGTGCATCGGTAGCAGCAGCAGTAGCCATGCCATATAAAGGGGAATGCGGGGCCGATGTGGACCCCATGCCGTTCCTGGTTCCCCCGGAGAAGGAGCGTTTGGATGCTATGAATAAACCATACGACATCAAGCGCTCCTGCTGGGTCAAAGAAGAGAAGGAGGCTTTCATTGCCGGGGTGATTCAGTCTGACGACGGGGACAAAGTCACCGTCAAGACCACCAAGAACACCGTAAGACCAATACTCACACGTTCATTTTGTCTGGAAGATTTACCTTTACGAAGAATCTCACTCAGATCATAATGATCACGATGATTATCCTTTCTGATCAGACGGTGACTGTGAGGAAGGACGATGTTCAGCAGATGAACCCTCCGAAGTTCTACCAAGCCAACGACATGGCCAGCCTCACTTTCCTCAACGAGGCCAGCGTCCTGGAAAACCTGCGCAGCCGCTACGTCAGCATGAGGATCTACGTAAGCTTGTTACAGCACCCTAAAAAAACCTGTTTGAAACCATGTCCACGTGACACCTCGAAGACAGTAGAACAACTTTGTTTTGTTCCCCAAAGAGCTTGGTCACTATGTCATTTTGGCTCTTTTAACCAAAAGCTGAATGGAGCCAGTTCAGCCCCCATTTTACACATAAATGTCACATTGTTCGTCATTCTCAGCCTGTGAAAAGAATTGTATTATATCTTTTGTGGCTCTGGAGGAGCTTTGTCAAGTCTTAGAAATAACCCTGATGTCATAATGATGTCGTCACAAATCTTTGTGAGAGCCGCATTTACAAAATGGGGAGGTGGAGTTTAAAAGACACAGACATTTAGAAGGCACGATGGGTCTAATGAAAATCCGATATTGGTTGCATTATGGGAAATGTAGGATCCAGTGTTTGAGAAGCTTTAACAAAACTAGGGATTAAAAAGCAGAATATCTCTGCTTTGATTTTGACCATGCGTTTTTTTTAACTGTCTCTCAACATGGAAAGTGGATGTAACTAAAAGATAAATTACAGTATTTTTTCACAAAACAACACCTCAAATGTATTAAACTTTATGTATTTTCATATTCATATGTCAAACAAAACTTTTCCCTTAATTGCACCGGACTTTTCTTTTTCTGCACAGGTTAGATAGGAAAGGTAAGATACACAAGGGGAAAGGGAAGGGAAGGCATGTAAGGGTGCCTAAGAAACAGATTTGTTCTCACATTACTCTGTTTGTTGATCGTTTTGTTCTGCTGCATCCTTCAGACCTCTTCATATGTTCCTATATGCTTATAGACCTACTCGGGCCTCTTCTGTGTGACCATCAACCCGTACAAATGGCTGCCCATCTATGGTGTGAAAGTGGCCCAGCTATACAAGGGGAAGAAACGCAACGAAGTTCCTCCTCACCTCTTCTCCGTCTCTGACAACGCCTACCACGACATGCTGATGGGTGAGGAGCATCGAAGACAGGGTCATCATAGGTCATTGGGGGAGTGGGGGGGAGGAGGTTGAGTTGGCAAAGAGGAGAAGTAAGCATGCAAGTGGTATGCAGTGATTTGGGATAACCCCCCTCGAGACGAGTTGCTTGAAAGTCATTACACTGTTCTTTATGTGGAAAAAGGGAGCGGGGCAGTTGCTGTGTAATCAGTGTGGCGTGTGATGATTTGTTCAGGGAGCAGAAAAATATTTGAAGCCATTATATGGCATCAGGGGAGAGCTGACAGCTGTCTGTGTTGTTGGTAATGCTGACAGAAAACATCAGCTGTCCTCTGATCTGCTCAGAGGGAAATCAGCAGTAATTACTCTCGTCTCTCGCACAATCTCTCTCTGTTTCTCTCCTGCCTTCTTCATGTCCCATCATTGCAGAGCAAGAAAACCAGTCTATGCTGATCACGTGAGGACATTTCTTTTTAAAAATAAATACAAGATAAAAATATAAGGTGTAGCCTACATGTGTCACAATTATACACTCCCTATTTGTTTCTCTCCTCCAGTGGAGAATCTGGTGCTGGCAAGACTGAAAACACCAAGAAGGTCATCCAGTACTTTGCCAACGTTGGAGCTTCTGGGAGCAAAGCCTCTGACTCCAAGGCAAGTGTGTGTGCTTGTGTGTGCTTGTGTGTGCATAGGCATGATATGCTTTTCCTCGATGACAAACTCATGCAAATTCATCTCACATACGTCTTTTCCTCTTCTCTTCTCTTCCTCTCAGGGCTTCCTGGAGGACCAGATCATTCAGGCTAACCCAGTGCTGGAGGCATTTGGCAACGCCAAGACCATCAGGAACAACAACTCCTCACGCTTTGTAGGGACACGTATACAAAAATCATCATCAGATCATTTTTTACATCATCAAATTAAATAATTAAAGTCCATGGGATGATATGTGAGAATAACATTTATGTATTGTTTTAGGGAAAGTTTATCCGCATCCACTTTGGGCCAACAGCTAAGCTGGCTGGTGCCGACATTGAGAGCTGTGAGTGGGTTTCATTCATTTGTTCTTTTATTACCTTTATTACCTAAGTCTAGGTTTTTACGTGCTATGATTCATGAAATAAAGATGTTATCCTGCAAAATAAACAACTATAAACTGCGAGAGGAATATAATAAGTATCCTTAAAACTAATTGTCTTTCTTCAGATCTGCTAGAGAAATCCAGAGTGATTTCCCAGCAGGCTGCTGAGAGAGGATACCACATCTTCTACCAACTCCTGTCTGGAAGGAAACCAGAACTCATAGGTGAGAAAATGAAAGCTGCAATGCCATCAGGTATGGAATGAAAGTACATGTAAGCAAAAAAGAAACTAGAGCTCCTCTTCACTGCTGCACACATGCATCTCATTATTTCACAGCCAGCTTTGTGAATGCTAAAGGTTGAAAAATGTGGGTTAACTTTTCTTTGTAACAGTCAAAATAGTTTCTCATATCTGGATTTGACAGATGGATAAAATTGGCAATGGACAATTTATAAATAAATGTTTTACAGATGAAGAGTTGAAGAGAATAACTAGTTAACTGCTGTAAATATAATGCATAAACAGTTGAAATAGTTTACGTTAGCTAAAAGTAATGGATACATGTTTGAAACAAAGTTAGCTAAGTATGTAAAAACTGTTGAAATCACAAAGTTTAGTGAAGTAAAAGTAAAGGATAATCAGTTAAAAGTGATGGATACAAGTTTGAAACAATGTTAGCTAAAAGTAACATTATGTAGGAACTGTTGAAATCACCAATTAGCTAAAAGTAACATGGTTTGAATAGTTAGCTAAAAGTAATGGATTAACAGTTGCAATAGTTAAATGTAGCATTAGCTTAAAATAGTCTGGCCTCTGCCATTATCAGTTTGAATGTAAACTTCACCAAACCCACCTAAATACCGACAGTTGAATTGTGTTAAAAAGTATTGCAATATATCATCGTTAGGGTCAAGTAGCATCCACTTTAATGTCAATGTGGCGTTGATGAAGGGGCACCTCTAACAGGTCTGTGGGGGTTCGAGCCACTTGGAGAAATGTTACTTTCTGTCTGAATTAATAATCATATCCAGTAATAAACATTGGGACGTGCTTTCGATGTCACAAATTATTATGTTCTCATTATTGTGTTTGATACTACGTCTTCCAGAGGCTCTGCTGCTGAAGCCAGACCCCAAACAGTATGTGTGGGTGTGTCAGGGAGTCACTGTGGTGGATAACATGGACGATGGGGAGGAACTGTTGTGAGTTCAGAGTCTGTCTGCGAGAGCCGAGCAATTCCCGCTGTGCTTTGATTTTAAATCAGTATTAAAGACGGACACACATCTCCATGCACGACCGACGAGAAATTATACAAATGAGCCTGTTGATGGTGCTATTGCCTCTGTGTAAGTGTTGTATGCGTGTGTGTCCATAGGAAGCCTTTGATGTTCTGGGCTTCACTCTCGAGGAGAAGATGAATGTGTACAAGTTGACTGGAGGCATAATGCACTTCGGCAACATGAAGTTCAAACAGAAACCCAGAGAGGAACAAGCTGATGTGGATTCCACTGAGGGTATAAAAAGTCTAGCATCTCTCTGGCCTTTTCTCTCTATTTCTCCTTTCGTCAGTCTCAATCTCATGCATATTTCTGTTCCGGCCCATTTTTTCAGCATGTGTAACATTGTTGTTGTAAGACATTGTTGGAATAATTTAATGAATTCCTTGTCCTCTCTTCTCTCCGTCCCTCCCCTGAAGTGGCTGACAAAGTCGCCCACCTCATGGCCATCAACTCTGGGGAGCTGCAGAAGGGCATAACGCGCCCCAGGGTCAAGGTTGGCAACGAGTTTGTGACCAAAGGTATTGCAAAGACATTGTTTATTTGTTGCAATTTATTTTCTTGCAAACAAAGACTGTGACAATACTTGCACTTGTAAACGTCAGGTCAGAACCAGGACCAGTGTGCGTACTCCATCGGTGCTCTGGCAATGGCCATCTATGACCGCATGTTCAAGTGGATGGTGACCCACATCAATAAGACCCTGGACATCAAGATGCAGCGCCAGTACTTCATAGGAGTGCTCGACATCGCCGGGTTCGAGATCTTTGAGGTGAGATTTGGACAGATTCAATGGGCGGGATGATGTCTTGTCCACTACTGTACATACACACACACACACACACACACACATCCTCTCATCTTCTCACGATCCAACTCTGTCTGTCACCTCCAGTTAAACAGCTTTGAGCAGCTGTGCATCAACTTCACCAATGAGAAGCTGCAGCAGTTCTTCAACCACCACATGTTTGTGCTGGAGCAGGAAGAGTACAAGAAGGAGGGCATCGACTGGGTCTTCATCGACTTCGGCCTGGACCTGCAGGCCTGCATCGACCTGCTGGAGAGAGTGAGACACACTCGTGCACACACGGGCAGCATAAAGTGCACCGACGCGGACACACTGTGTTGTATTGAGTATTTCCTCTGTCCACCTCCCTCTCTAGCCCATGGGGATTTTCTCCATCCTGGAGGAGCAGTGTGTGTTCCCAAAGGCGACAAACGCGACCTTCAAAGCAGCTCTGTATGAAAACCACCTGGGCAAGTCCTCCAACTTCCTCAAGCCGAAAGGGGGGAAGAAAGGACCAGAGGCCCACTTTGAACTGGTGCACTACGCCGGCACTGTGAGTACAAACAGCCTCCGTAGGGGTGTTGAGATCAAACCAAAAAGATAGTTACAAACAAATGCGTACATTGCTTGGGGCTGTTTAACTACAGCCACCTCTGTCAACAAAGTCATTGATATCTCAACGTGTACCTGTGTGTACGTAGGTCCATTAACGCTGTTTGCACCTCCCACAGGTGGGCTACAACATTGCCAGCTGGCTGGAGAAGAACAAAGACCCTCTGAACGAGACGGTGGTGGGACTCTTACAGAAGTCCTCCATGCCTCTGCTGGCTGTGCTCTTCAAAGAGGAGGAGACCGCTGCAGGACCCAAGAAACAGAAGAAGGGGTCGTCCTTTCAAACCGTCTCCAACTTCTACAGGGTAACTAGCGTGTGTGTGGCACACAAACACCACTTCAGTTATATTATTTGGTGTCTTATGGAGGGTTGGATGAGAGCAGTGATACCAGCAGCCTGTGAGCTTAGCTTAGCACAAAGACTGGAAACAGGGAAACAAGAAGATGACAATATCCACAGCTTAACACTTAATAAACAGTAAACATGAGGAACAACAATCACACAAGCCATGCGACTTGAGCTCAAGAAGACAGGTGCAAAGACACGCACTCCCTCACAACACGCTCACAACCTCACGGGTGTCCTTTCACTATTTGTGTACAACAGGAACAACTGAACAAGCTGATGAGCACCCTGCGAAGCACCGCTCCCCACTTTGTCCGCTGCATTGTGCCCAATGAGTTCAAGAAGCCAGGTCAGAGGGGGGAGCGTGGCGATGTTTGGTCAGACTCTTGAAGCCACGGTGAATGTTTTAGTCACACATTCTGTCTCAAACTCTGAAATGTGCTCACGATACTAAGAAATGTATTCTTCTTGAGTCATTTGGTGAAATGTTCCCCGTGCACTCTCTACTTGATGTTGTAAAGGTGTGACAGATAACTATCTGGTCCTGCACCAGTTAGCCTGCAACGGCGTGCTGGAGGGCATCCGTATCTGCAGGAAAGGTTTCCCTAACAGGCTGCAGTACCCAGAGTTCAAACAAAGGTTTGACTCCCTTCCTTTCTGTACTCATCTCCATTGTTACATTTTTCTTTTTTAATCTCCATGTTAAAGTGAACTGCTTTCACATTTCTCCTTTCCTTTAATGTCCCTTAGGTACTATATCCTCAACCCCAGCATCATCCCAAAGGGATTCGTCGACAACAAGAAGGCCTCGGAGCTCATCCTGAGTTCAGTCGGCCTGGATAATATGGAGTACCGCATCGGCCACACCAAGGTTCACCACTGTTATGATCAATACGTAAAACACAACACATTTAAATGATATCTCTTCTTGAACAAATACATATCAATCAATATAAAAGACTCTAAAGTTGAATCCCTTTTTGCCCCTCTGTTGCTCGTTGTGTGCGATCTACTATGAACTGGGTGTGTCAACAAATGAGAGCGTAAAAGCTGATGTTTTACTTCAGTTTTCCTCTTTGCCTCACCCCTCCTGTTTTTACGTCTTCCACCCCCGTCCGCGCTTTCCTCTCCAGGTGTTTTTCCGCGCAGGCGTCCTGGCAAAGATGGAGGACATGCGTGACGAGCGGCTGGCAAAGATCATAACCATGCTGCGGGCTCAGCTTAGAGGAGCTCTAATGAGGGTCGAGTTTAAGAAGATGGTGGACAGACGGTCAGTGTGTGCTTGGGTCCGTTTCTCCATTGAGACAACTGAGTCAGAGAAATGGAGTGTGTTTTGGTCAATTAAATATCCAACGGTGTGTGTGTGCGTGTGTGTGTGTGTGTGTGTGTGTGTGTGTGTGTGTGTGTGTGTGTGTGTGTGATGCAGAATTGCACTGATTGCCATCCAGCGTAACGTGAGGAAGTTCCTTCAGTTACGCTTCTGGGGATGGTGGAAACTCTACACTAAGGTAAAATGCTGAATTTCTGCCTCTGGACAAATGAGAAAGTTATCATCATCATCATCATCATGATGATGATCATCATCATCATCATCATCATCATCATATTTCCTCCCTTGCTCCTCCAGCTGAAGCCCCTGCTGATGGTCGCCCGTCAGGAGGAGTCCTTCAAGGCCAAGGAAGAGGAGCTGAGGGCGGCACAGGAGAAGGTGAAGGGGCTGGAGGGCAAGATCAAAGATCTGGAGGGGAAGATGGCCACTCTGTCACAGGAGAAGAACGACTTCGCCCTGGCGCTGGCTGCAGTAAGTGCACATCTGTACGCATGATTGTGTGTATTTATGTTATATTCAGAGGATTTTTGGGCACATGTCGAAGACCGTGTTATAACCCCTGAGACCAAATAAATTTACCTTCTTATTGAAATTCTTGTAGTCTATTGGGAAATCTTTATGGGTAGGGAATATTATACAAGGTCAAAATACTTCTTCTGGCTTCTAGCAGACAAAGAAAGATTGAATCACGATCGTAAAATCCTCTACTTCTCTCGCTGACTTGTTATCATTTGGTGTGAAGGCTCACAGAAATCTCCTGCTCCAGTTTCTGCCTCTCGTGTATTAACATTACGTGTGAGTCACGGCGCTTTTCTAACAAATAAATACAATCTCTGAAAAACCTGGAAGGTTGTCTAACAACACTTACTGCTGTTCTGAAGGTATTTCCAGAATCCTTAAAAACACTTCTAACTATACAGACGGTTAAAAGAGTTTCGCTGCAAACACTTGGTCCGCTTCACGATAAACATACTTTTAAACTAAATTTCTCAAGTCGTGTAACTGTTTCCAAATCCAAACAAAGATGGTTCAAGAGCAGGAAATGATATGTCTGTGCTCAATTTGCATGATATGAAACACAATTTAAAGAGTTACATCAGAATCAAAAGGCAAAATGTTAGCTCTTGTTGAACATTAGTTCAAAAACAGAACATGAACTCTGCACCTGTATACTTTTAAACACACATGGACACACTACACACACACACACACACACACACTCACACACACACACACACACGTACGTACGTACTTTCTCCCCTTGTCTCACCACAGGAGCAGGACACACTGGGTGATGCTGAGGAGCGCTGCACCCAACTGATGCACCGAAAGGTCCAGCTGGAGGAGTCAGTGCAGGTAATATGTCATGGATGAACCATACCATATTAAATGTGCATTCATCTTTTTTTTATATTGAGCAGCAGATTTCCTCCTGGGCATGTGTGGCATTGTACTAACACTTTGCGGACATTGTAAGAATCGTCGATATGTGTTCAATTTAATGAGAAGACATTTTGGAGAGTAATATGTCTGGGAAACAGATGAATATTTGTCCTGTGTCTAAAATAACTGTGGATGTAGGATCTGCGTGAGTGCCTGGAGGAAGAGGAAGGCAGCACAGCCTCCCTTCACGGCCAGAGGAGGCAGCTGGAGGGGGAACTGACTGAGCTGAAGAGAGACCAGGAGTCTCTGGAGTCCACACTGGCCAAGGCCGAGAAGGAGAAACAGGTAGAGGGAATAGCAGCTGTGGAGATGTAGTTCATTTCACCAAATCCTATTGTTTAGGATGCGGATATACTATATATATATGTACTAAGATTTAGACTGAACCCTGTTCAATGGTGCGTTCAGGGTCTGGACTTCAAGGTGCGAACTCTGACAGGCGACCTGAGTCAGCGAGACGGCCTCGTCGCCAGGCTGCAGAAGGAAAAGAGAGCTGTGGAGGACCTGCAACAGGTAGACAAACACACACACGGCAGCATGCAGGCACATAGACTACTATCTTAAACACCTTTTTTTGATGTGACCATACATTGTTATAATTTAATCAGAAAACTCTGGAAGATCTCCAAACAGAAGAAGACAAAGTTAACCATCTGACCAAGACCAACAGCAAGCTCAACTCCCAAGTGAATGAGGTACGAGACTCGGTTTGTCCTCGTGAGTTATTGAGACTCTGTGTGCAGACCTGCAGCCAAGACAAAAAAATAATTAGTGCTTTAATCATGTTTGAATGTGTGTGTGTGTGTGTGTGTGTCTGTGTGTGTGTGTGTGTGTGTGTGTGTGTGTGTGTGTGTGTGTGTGTAGCTGGAGGACAGCTGGGAGCAGGAGAAGAGGATCAGAGCGGAGGTGGAGAAGGCGAGGAGGAAAGCAGAGGGAGACCTGAAGATGACCATCGAGAACCTGAATGAGATGGAGAACGCTAAGCTGGACCTGGAGGAGGTCATCAAGAAGTGAGAGAAAAAAAGCCCCAACTCAGACACACACACACACACACACACACACACACGCACAAACACACAAATATCCTTTCCAGACTGGGAAATAAAGACTTGACATGGCTTTGATAGTTTTAATTGTCTTGTGTCTTATACTTTATTTGCAGTAATTACTGCCCATAAATCCTCATAAGTGTGTAATATTGGTGTATCATACGATTGCTAATAATCTTCTACAGCGCCGTCACTTTACTTAAAGCTCACAAAGTCATGATATATGATGTGTTATTGATGTTCATGGGACATTATTCCATGTCAGAAACTTTAAAATGTGTTATGATACGTGTCTTGATGATATGTGTCTTTATAACTGGCTAACGTTATGGTAGTTATAATGTGCTGGATAACCCAGGACTCTTCTGACATGCATAATACACATTTATAAATAGTTTTACAAAGCCTCATTATAATGTCTTATGAATGTATTCATATTAAGTGGCTAATATTACATGGCTTATCACTATACAGTAGTCAGACATTCGTGTGCTTCTCTCACTCTTTCACACTCTGAATCCTTGCAGTTTCTGATTCCCTGCTGTGTGTGTGTGTGTGTGTGTTTGTGTGTGTGTGTGTGTGTGTCATTACAGGAGAGACTTTGAGATGAACAACACAAACTCGAAGCTGGAGGACGAACAGGCTCTCAGCTCCATGCTGGGCCGCAAGCTCAAAGAGCACCAGGTCTGTGTGCTGATTTCTTCCTCTGTGGTTTTACATGTTTATCAAGGAAGTCAACCGGCGAGGAGGAGCTATGAAGCTGCTAAGAGCACCAGATGAGGAGAAGCAATTTGTTTAATTAAAGCTAAACACAAATAGCAACGGTAAACTCTGTTTTTGAGTTGTGTTGATTATTGTTGGTAATACATCAGTTAACTGTGTTGGCCTCCCAATATTGGTGAATTAACAGCAGTATTTGCAAATCCTATGAGCAGCCCGACATGATTGATTTCTAGCCGTGGCAAATGAGAGGTGATGAATGTTGCATAAGGTCACTAGACTAAGAATGATGAGATGTGAGAGAAATGTGAGATGAGGAGGAAAGGTGCGATAGCAAATGGAGAAGAAACAAAATAGCAGTGAATGTAGGTTGGGAAGCAGTGGGAGAGGGTGAAGATGAGGAGTTAAAGAAGTAAAGGAGGACGATCAATCATCTGGTCTCAAAGATGCAAGTTTAATGTGGTTTGTACTCGTTTGTCACACATTCGTCATTCCTCTCAGGGCCGAATTGAGGAGCTGGAGGAGGAGCTGGAAGCTGAGCGAGCCATGAGAGCCAAGGCACAAATGAAACCTCATACATAACTGCAGAATTACAATTATGTTTTTACATGTTGACAATTATAAATAAGCAGACAGGTGGGATATTAAAGATTACAGTTGGTTCTTGGTCTGCTCCCTGAAAGGTGGAGAAGCAGAGGGCAGAGCTATCCCGAGATCTGGAGGACATCAGTGATAGGCTGGAGGAGGCGGGAGGGGCCACCGTCACCCAGGTGAGTGTAACTGACAGCTGTCAATCAAACAGAGGGTAGCAAATCCACAGTTTGGGCCATTTGGTTTCGATCGGAACACTTTGACCTCGGCCCTCTTTGAACCCCGACGGCCCTTTAGATCGAACAGAACAGGAAGCGGGAGACGGACCTGCTGAAGCTGAGGCGGGAGCTGGAGGAGGCAGCGCTCCAATTGGAGGCCACGGCGGCGGGGCTGAGGAAGAGGCACTCGGACGCGATGGTGGAGCTGGGCGAGCAGCTGGAGAACCTGACCAGGCTGAAAGTGAAACTGGAGAAAGACAGGCAGAGCATGAAGGCGGAGATCGAAGACCTCAACGTCACGATGGAGGCCACTCAGAAAGCGAAGGTATACGGCGAAAATCTACTGCGATCATCTCCCATGAATATAAACTCATACACACACCTGGTTTGCACCTGCATGTATTTGGATGTTCACACATGCAGATGAACTCCGATGTCCACGCCCGTAAACTGGAGGACAACCTTGCAGAGGCCAATGCTCGCCTGGCTGAGATGGAACGCACTCAGACTGAGCTCAACACTGGCAAGATTCATCTGACTAGTGAGAGCACGCACGCACGCACGCACGCACGCACACACGATATGCCCACAAACAAACACGGTTTCTTGGACTTTTTCCATATGTTTTTCTTCTTGTGTGTGTGTGTTCAGCGGAGAACAATGATCTGAGCAGGGAGTTGGAGGACGTGCAGAGTAAGCTGACCCAGGCGACCCGGCTGAAGGCCTTCCTCACCTCGCAGGTCGACGAGCTCAAGCGACAGGTGGATGAGGAGAACAAGGTAATAAGTTACAACAGACGCAATTAATCCTTTACATGGAGAGAATGTGTCATCTTTTAAGACGTCTTCACTGCTGAGGGCTGAACGGCCTCAGTGCGCTGCACATGGGCACATGGGCAGTACTTTTGTGGTGTGAGGGGAGATCATCATTTATTCCCAGCTGGTTCTGAGATTCTAACAGCTGAGCTTTCAGTTTCAAATCTTTCTCTGACGTTTAGGTGACTATCTGTCCCCTCCCCCCGCAGGGTCGTAACACAGCGGTGGTGGGCCTGGCCAACGCCCGCCACGACCTCTCCCTGCTGAAGGAGCAGCTGGAGGAGGAGTCCGAAGCCCGAGGTGAGCAGCAGCGCCTCATCTCCAAACTCAACGCCGACGTCACCTCCTGGAGGAGCAAGTATGAGACGGACGCCGTCCACCGCACCGAGGAGCTGGAGGAGACCAAGTGGGTTGAATAGAAGCTAAAAAACTAAAACCAGCGACTACTGCTGTGAATCAAAGTGGGGCCCAAAAGTTTCATATTATGTCTTGTGCATAAACGAGCCGTGGTCGATACTTTTTAATTTAATCCCACGATCGCCTCTTTCCTCCACCACCCACTCTCCTCCAGGCGCAAACTGGCAGTGCGTCTCCAGGAGGCTGAGGAGGCAGCGGAGGCGGCCCAGGCCAGAGCTGCCAGCTTGGATAAGGCCAAGCAGAGGCTGCAGGGAGAAGTGGAAGACCTCACCATAGACTTGGAGAGGGTACACACTCACACAGACACACACACACACACACACACATAAATGATTGTAACAACACACAGGAGAAACAGTCTGCAGGAGTTCAGGTTTGTACTTAAAATGCTTGCTGGAGATGTGATCAGTTATCCAATATTGATTATTTACATCTTTAACCACTCCTTTTTTATCTTGGAGCTCTTTGCTGATGACATTAAACTATCAAAGTTCCTGTGCTCAGAAATAACATTCCTCAAAACGGGACATTCATTCGCTTTCTGTCTGTGTCTGCCAGACCAACGCAGCCGCGGCAGCTCTGGATAAGAAGCAGCGGGTTTTCGACAAGCTGGCGGCCAAGTGGAGCCAGAAGAACGAGGAGCTTCAGCTGGAGCTGGACAACTCTCAGAGGGAGAGCCGCTCCTACATGACGGAGCTCTACAAGCTGAAGACGGCCTACGAGGAGAGCCAGGACCACATGGAGACCGTCCGCAAGGAAAACAAAACCCTCTCAGGTAGCTTCTGACTGCTGCAGACACCGTGGTGCGGTCCAACCGGGACGGGGAGAGGGTTGTAGTCTGGTCCCATGTCCACAGCGTGCGCTCATGTTCTCTTGCCCTCCCTCCCCACAGAGGAGATCAAGGAGTTGGTCGACCAGCTTGGGGAAGGAGGCCGCAGCGTCTACGAGCTGCAGAAGGCTAAGAAGAAACTGGAGGTGGAGAAGGAGGAGCTGCAGCTCTGTCTGGAGGAGGCCGAAACTAGGTACAAAGAGAAAGAAACTTGGCATGTGGGAGTTCTGACTGTAGAATAATGTGAACAAATTAGCTGGTGTCCATTGTACAGTTGTGTGTGTGTGTGTGTGTCTCCAGGTGGAGGAAGGTAAGCTGGTACGTGTGCAGCTGGAGCTCGCTCAGGTCAAGGCCGACATCGACCGCAGAATCCATGAGAAGGAGGAGGAGTTTGAAGTCACCAGGTCAGAACGGACATTCTAACACTAAGAACGAGCATAGTGTACACACACACACACACACACACACACACACACAAAGACCAAAATATAATCATCACAAGAAAAGAACATCATAGAAATATTTTCAGGATCTTAAAACGTCATTATTACCTGAGGGACTGTATGATAATTATTTAAATTACTCTTAGGAGAGATAATATTCAAACAATTAAATAAAATAAAATTACAAACAATTACATTTACGATTACCTTTGTAAAAAGCTGACATGTTGGTCCTGGCTGACGTACTGGTAAACAACGCCCTGTTAAAGACGCATGATTGTTGTTGTTTCTTATTACAAAATACATCCATGGTGTGTGTGCATGCATGTTTGTCATAGTGGAGCTATTTGGATTTAACTATTTCATCTTTTATTTATTTATTATTATACACTAACAAGAACTCTTTCAAGAAAAGGGTGAAATTGAATATAAATCTGGGGCATTGGAAGAATGAAAGACCCTCCACCCATCCCCCGTCCCTTCGGAAATAAAACACACAACAACAAAAAGCATCCACCTTTTCTGACCCCATCTCCCTCTAATCATTTTGATACAGTCCCTTCGGTAAACCATTAATTCATGAAATAATCAAAGAAGATTTCGTCTTCATTCACAACTGTACTCATTGATCACCCTGATCAACGAAAAATAACTTTAGTATCTGTGTTTCATAACCAACTAGTCCTTAATTAACTACGTCCTGTGACCTTTTATGCCGACTAGGAAGAACCACGCGCGTGCAGTGGAGTCGCTGCAGGCCAGCCTGGAGGCAGAGGCCAAAGGTCGTGCCGAGGCTATGAGGATGAAGAAGAAGATGGAGGGAGACTTGAACGAGATGGAGCTCCAGCTGGAGCACGCCAACAGGAACAACGTGGAGCTGGTCAAAACCCTCAAGAAGCTGCAGCAGCAGATCAAAGTAGTAGCTTTGTTTGAAAGGAGCCGCTCGGAAAAAAGCCCCCGTAGTTTGAAAACACGAGCGCGATAACCCCCCCCCTTCCCCCTCATGTCTCATCAAGGATCTGCAGGTGCAGATGGACGAGGACGCCCGTCATCACGACGAGCTGAGGGAGAAGTTCGGCCTCCAGCGTCTGTGCCTCATGCTGGCAGAGATGGAGGAGCTGAGAGGGGGCCTGGAGGCGTCCGAGAGGGCCCGCAAACTAACGGAGCAGGAGCTGGTGGAGACCACGGAGAGGTTCAGTGAGATCAGCATGCAGGTAGGCGGCTGCCCAGGAGCCCCACACGGAGGCTCACACAGACAGGAGGAAACATGCGTTAGGGCATGGGAATGGAAGTGTTTGACTTTTCTTCTCTAACGGATCACCATTTCTCTTGCTCTAGAACCAAAGCCTGACTATCCTGAAGAGAAAGCTGGAGGCCGACCTCGCCCAACTGTCCAGTGAGAACGAAGAGCTGATCTCGGAGTTCCGCTCCGCTGACGAGAGAGCCAAGAAGGCTGTGACTGATGTAAGCTGCACGTATACCGCCCTCAAAATGTCACAGTAAAGGCACGCCACACATGAAACAGACAGGATTTTAAAAATGGACGAGTTCAGTTCATTCTGTACGTTAGCGGCGGTGTGGCGCGGAGCTCAAAGCGAGCGAATTGAGAGCTCATGCGCGCGTCTTCCTGCAGGCGACGCGACTGTGTGAGGAGCTCCGGCAGGAGCAGGACCGGAACTCCCACCTGGAGAAGGTCAAGAAGAACCAGGAGCAGAACCTCCGAGACCTCACGCTGAAGCTGGAGGAGGCCGAGCAGCAGGCCCTCAAGGCCGGAAAGCGCACCATTCAGAAACTGGAAACCAGGGTGAGGAGCCGGGGGGGGTTGGTAGCGTTTGCTAAGCGTTTCCTTAAAAAGTGACAAAATGCCACACCGCTCGTCCACATATTGTGTCGCTTCTCCCCCGTAGATCAAGGAGGTGGAGAGCGAGCTGGACCAGGAGCAGAAGCGCCACGTGGAGACGGTGAAAAACCTCCGCAAGGGAGAGCGTCGACTCAAGGAGCTGATGTTCCAGACGGAGGAAGACCACAAGACCAATCAGCGCATGCAGGAGCTGGTGGAGAAACTCCAGAACAAGCTCAAGTCCTACAAGCGGCAGATCGAGGACGCCGTGAGTCGGAGCGGGGATTCTGTTTTTTTATTTAATGTCTTTCAAATGAAGGATTTGGATTTTCAGGGATGTGTTAATGTCGCGGGAGCCTTATATTTAACAGACCAAGTTCATCAACTTAACTCACCTCTCAGCCATGTTTCACTTTTAATTATGCTACTTGGATCCCATTAGCCTAGAACATAAAAAAAAAAATGTGTCAATCAAAAAAAATGGCACACTTTCTTGTAATTCCTTTAAAAGCAGACGAGTTCGAGACCACGCGGAAGACGTTGTGCGAGGCGTTTTGTAACGTGACCCCTCGCCTGTGTCTCCGCAGGAGGAGCAGGCCAACAGCAGCCTGTCTAAATACAGGAAGACCATCCACGAGCTGGACGACGCTGAGGAGCGCGCAGAAGTGGCAGAGATGACCGTGAATAAAATGAGGATGAGGAACCGAGCCTCCACCTCGAAGGGCTTCTCCTCGGTGGAGATCGTCCAGGTCACGAAGCCCGCCAGTGGAGGACAGGACGAGTAAAGGGGGAAAGACACACACACACACACACACACACACACACACACACACACCGCTAGCAGGTAGGCAATTCAACTTCAAATTCCTGAGTACATCATCGTTGACACAAACAACATTGTTCAGTCCGTCTTGTCTTTGTGCTCCCACAGAGTGACACACACACACACACACACACACACACACACACACACACACACACAGCCATGCAGCCCTCCAGAGGACGCTCGACTGAGGAAGTAGGAAGAAAAGGCCAAGACAGAAGTCCTTAGAAAGTCTTAAATAATTAAAAGAGTCTTCAACATCACCAATAGTCTTAATCGATGCAGTCTTAGGATTGGTCACTTCACCTGTGCCAATCGATTTTAGCCTGCACGCTAAGTGTGTTTTACCGTTAGTATGCCTTGAATGTATTGTGTGTGTGTGTGTGTGTGTGTGTGTAGGCTTTAAATGTACATTATATGTGGAACTGTCAGGCACAAGCCTTCGGTTGTGTCTCACCTTTTGCTGTCGTGGTTCTGTAAAGTGCTTTGGTTCCTGTATTGTTTTAGAAATATGTAAGTGTATGCGCCTTGCATGATCTCAGTGAGTGTCTCTACACTGGAGGGGGGAGCTGTGCTCATGTCAACGATAGAGAGCCCACCAGTGTGTGTATGTGTGTGTGTGTGTGTGTGTGTGTGTGTGTGTGTGTGTGTGTGTGTGTGTGTGTGTGTGTGTGTGTGTGTGTGTGTGTGGTGGCCGGCTTCAAAGTCTTAATAAACTTCAAGCAAATGAGCAGAAAGGTCTGTGGCTTATTGAGAGAATAAGTGGGGTGGGAGGTAGGGTCACACTTAATGAAGCAGCCTGCAACAATACATGGGGTGTGTGCCTCTCTACAAGAAAGCTGCTCTAACCAACGAGACCAAATCCATCAGGTGCACAAGGGTAAGAGGTCCCTGCTGAGCTTTTTAAGCTTCTCTCGGCTCACTGGGTTGGTCCGGTCCCATCCCTCTCATCGACCCCGTTAAACCCACTAAGATGTGCCACCAAACGTCTGGCGGACAAAATGAGCGATTAGCCAGCGGGCTGCAGCTGAAGAGCCGAAGAGCCAGGGAGGTGGTGGAGGTATCAGAGGAGAGGGCACGCTCACATTCATCAGGAGGCCAGAAACAAGCCTCCACATGAAGGCTAATGCTGCCTCTGATAACAGCTGGCTTTCTTTAATGAGATTGCTGCACCACCCCCAAGTGGAACAAATCTATTCATGCAGGTTTAAATGTTTCAATATTCCTTGAGATTACTGTCAAATTAAATCTGGGATGAAGTAAAAAAAAATATATATATATATATATATATATATATATAACATTTTGGAGATAAAAATAATGAACTAACAACTGTAAATGGTAATTGTTCTCTCTAAATGAATAGAACTTTTCAAACTCAACCACCAAATGGGCCCCTTCGTGTTCCCTGTTGCGATGCTTATTAATGCAGCAGCTGACGGGGAGTAAACTTGGACCAATGCCGTTGCCGTGGCAACAGAATGGCTGTGAGAAGTGCAACAAGAACAAACGGCACCTTGTCTCATACATCAACATGGAATTTATTTTTCATTTTTAAGCTTCAGATGAACGTTTCACATTTTGTACAAAATCATTAGAAAATGCCTGACGACCCCGCGGCTGATCCTCGTTGAGCGGCTTCAGACACCAAAGGATTAAATGGGGACTCATGCAGCGTCCTGGACCAGTCGGTGAGGCTCAGCCCGAGCTCCAGATCAACCAAAACTTAAAAATCCACAGTTCACTCGCTATCCCAGAGAGTGTAAACTCTTCGGTCATAACCCGACAGCGTGGCGCGGTGATGTCTCGGCCACGTCGAGTAACGTAGTCACGGCGAGGAGGCTGCCAATGAAGACGCGTCGCTGGCAGCTTCCCGCCTTTTTTTTTGACTGGTCCTCACCACCCAAAATGTCTTCGATGTATGGACAAAGTACCACGTCAACAACACCATGCATGCTTTCTTACGCATGACACATCGTTGGCTATGATCAGTTATGTAGATTTAAGAAAAGATCAGTATTAAGCAGTTTAAAAATCAACCAATGACTGCGGGCCTGAGGACGGGGGGACGGGGAGGAGGTCAAGGTTCACTGAGCCTCTGTATGGATGAGGTGAAAGTGAGAGGGGAAGGGGTGATTGGAGTACAAGTGAAGGCTAATTACTCAGTGTTTTGCTAATATACATGCCCAGCACACACACACACTAACACACGCGCACACACAAATGAGGCCTCAGCACGAGCGCACAAACGCACTCATTCTTTGGAGATTAAACTTGAGCCAGATGAGTGATGCCACACTCCTGTACGTGAGAGAGGAAAGGGTCAACAACAACCCAAAAAAAGAAAAAAGAAGACGGTACACACCGTCGATTAAGATCCGAAAACTGAAAATAGATTGTATTATTAGGCCAATGCAAAGAGATCCCCCTCTCAGACAGAAGAAAGCACGAAAGCAGAGAGGCACTTCCACAAACACTTTCATTTTACACAGTGCTTGCGTCTGTGTGTCTTAAGTGAAGACACAGCTACATTTGTTTTCTTTTATCAAACGTCCAACACACACACACACACACACACACACACACACACACACAGATACTCGTTTTCACACTGGAGCATGTTTTTAGCAGTTGGCACATGTTACATGCAAAGCGTCAGTTTGGCCTGCGCAGGCAAACCGAGAGAAAGGGGAGCCGAGGAGGGAGGGAGGGAGGGGGGTGGGGGAGTGGGGGGGGGTCGGGGGGGAAGATAGACATGTATGTGAACTCACAAACAGACTGACAGACAGGCCGGCTCTTGGAACACTTCTGAGCGCTTAAAAACACCCCCCTCCCCTCCCCCGTCTCTGACCCTGCCGCCCTTGTGTCACATGTTCATAGCAGCACCAGAGGAGCCCTCTGATTGGTGGGTACTAAGTCAGTCAGTTTCAAGGATGAGCGGCGGTTGCTCGTTCTCTTCCTCCAAGCGCAAGTCGTGGAGGTCGTCGTCGAGCCCCGCCCCTCCCACGGCGCCCTGCTCTTCACAGTAACCTAGGGAACCAAGGAGGTCGAAGGTCCGTTATTTATACAAACAACAAGTCAAGTGTCATAAAGAAAGAAAGATTTTCTTGATTTCATTCCTGAAATTACTGACTTGTATAATGATAAAAAAGTATAATTCCTCTGAAAATATAATAAATAACTGCTTAATTACTCAACATAACTAATTCCCAACAACCATATTGTCCTTTCCACCAAACTTCCTGGGTAAAAAAAAAAAAAAAGAAGTATTGAACTTGTGAACATTTGAGTGACATACCTTTAGTGACAGCAGCACTGTAGGTTGGGGCCACAAGTGGGCGGTCATGTGACTGCTCAAGGATCTCACTGCCTGGCTCGGCACTGCCGTCCAACCTGAGGAGATTCAGGAGCAGAAACTCAGTACAACCCTCCGAACCTCAGGCTGCTGGTTGTGTGAGAACTTCAGATGTTCAGTGAGCCGTTAGTCATCGCTCTACATCTGCGACTGACTGACTGACTGACTGACTGACTGACTGTCTGTGTGTGTGTGTGTCTGTCTGTGTCTGTGTGTGTGTGTGTGTGTGTGTGTGTGTGTGTTACCTGTGCTGCTTCATAAGGGTGCACTCCCCTCCCTCTTGGGGATCCAGGTTGTACAGATACAGGTAACCATCAGCCGCTGCCACCAACAACCGAGGAATCTTCTGAATCCTGATTTAAAAACAAGAAAAACGGAGATTCACAAGTATTCTCGTTCCATTTACTGATGAAGAGGAGCCTTCAGCTTGCACGCTGTGTCGTTATGCAGCTGCTGAAACGGTTTGGGATCAGTTCACTTTGGCTGAAGTAATGATCTGCAGCACTTTCTCATCAGATGGCTTAGAACAGCCTGATGTAACACAAAAGGGATCAAGTTCATTAAAACATCTTGTTGGGTAAAACCCGGCGCCACAGGAGGTTAAGTGATCCATATGTTAGAGAAGCAGCTATCGAAGCAGACATCTCAGGGCTGTCCAGGGACAAAATGATCTCAGTGACCAAAACATGATGAACACGTCACAGGTGACCACGATGTTCGTACTTCTGATTCCACTTTCACGGCATGTTTCAAAAAGGTAGGACCCATACGACAACAACAACAACAACAGTGCCGAATGTGTACATGTGTGTGTATTTATACTCACACAGCTAAGGCGCAGATGTTCTTATGTCCACAGAAAGGCAGACGTACGGTAGCGAAGGCTCGCCCCTGGGTAAACATTTCCGTAACCTGAGAAGGCAGGTAGGTGGTGGACGCCATCAGGACCTTGCCCAGGTACCCGCCCCATGTGGTGGGCTCCTCTGCTGGCCTACACACACACACACACACACACACACACAGACACACACACACACACACACACAGAGAGAGAATGTGAGAAGCCTCTGTTACTCTGAGGAACATGAAGCACAAGGGCAGGACTCATCCACAGTTTTTAAAAGTCTGACGTAATAGGACGGAGACCGAAAGGTACGTACACATACTTCTCCTTCTGCGTCTCCAATTTGAAGATGTGGACCGTCTCTGTGTTGCTGGAGGCCGACAGGTACAGGCCTTCCATGCTGAACGCCAACGAGCAGATGCTCACACACCTGGGACAAGAAACCCACATGTACAGCAGGTGAACACAAACATACAGCACGCACGAACAAACGCACACACACGAAACGATGCGAGCGCGTCACAGTGAAACCGCTTTCCTTTTCTGAAGCGCAGTCAGAGATCGAGCCACCTACCTCTTGACTCCTCTCCGAAACTCGAAGAGCTTCTGCCCCTCTGGGATGGAGAAGACACGGATGACGGTGCCCTGGGGAGGAAGGGAGAGACACAAGACACGCAGAGGATGACAAATCTTCGGAGGCGATCCGCATTGGCTTCAGGCGGAACACAAAACCACACACACACACACACACACACACACACACACACACACACACACACACACACACACACACACACACACACACACACACACACACACACGTCGGGTCAATGCCCTTCACAGTAAGTGTCGTACCTTCTCCGAGGCTGTGGCCAGTTTGGTTCCACTGGCATCAAAAGCCAGAGCTGCTAATGGGCTGTCGTGGGCTGGAATCATGTTAGCCGCTCGCTGGGAAACACACACGGACACTAGTTAGAGATGCACTACTTCAGATAGGACAACAACAAAAAAAAGAAAATGTGCGCGTATCAGCTGTGACTGATGACAGGAAGCACTGGCTGATGGAACAGAGAGGACTGAGTCTCACGGGACAGTTTAGATTTCATGTCGGCGTCGGGTCTTTTATAGAAGGACATACAATAAACACTATACAAGTTCATAAACAGCAGCTCGGCCATACATGCAACAAGTGTTCGTGTGCCATGACGGGACGTGTACGCGAGGACACGCGTTTGGTGTGGAGGATTAAACATAGGAGCTTTTTATTGAAGGGCAGAGGGCTTTACACCTACCAGGTTGACTGTGTCAAACACCTGAACTTCTCCTATCGTGGCACTGCCCGGGTAAGCCAGGTAACAGTTATCGTTGCTGATGGAAAGGGCGCACAATCCTAGAGAGAACACGAGCACAAATGCAAACTGATGAACAAAAGGAAGCCAAAGAAAGAAGGAAAGAGAAAGCAGACTCCAACAGAACCACATGTATCTGAACTTGATCATAAGTGAAGCTGAAAGAATGACTCAAGTACATGAGGACACGACAATCATCTAGATGTGTAGAATAGTTCTGACAGCGTGAGTGGGTTTTTGTTCAGTGGTTGTATTAAATAGACAAAATATCACAGAAGTAACTCAGACCGCAGTGACAGTTTTTTTTTTTTAGCCGTTAGGGAAACAGCAAACAAAATGGAGTTAATTGTGAAGTCAAAATAAACTTTGAAATATGAACGAGAAACCAAAACCTGAGGAAAGTCTCGTCCCTGGTTTCAGTTTGAGCACGTAATATACCGAGCAGGAAAAAACCTGATTCTCCAGTATTTTTTATGTATTTTTCACCCACAGAGCATTTTGCTGACCTATTATACCCGATATACACATACTGTACTTGTACTGCGTTGCTCGTCATTCTCCACACTCACCTGAAGGGTTGGGTGGAGTTTCTCTGATCGTGTGCAGCACCTTCATGTCTCGGATGTTGTGAATGTAAAGTGACTCCTCCAGACAGACGATCAGCCTCTGCAGAGGAACCACAAAACATCAACAACATGCCGGTCAAAGGCAAATTAATTAGACACCGACATACATTAGCCAACAATGACATCTGCACGAGATAAATACGTCTTCTACAGAATGTCTGACAGACAGGCGTTTCTTTGGCTCCCGTCCTCCTACCTGTCTGTTGAGCTTGACAGCCAGTATGGTGTTGGAGTAGGAGTAGTTGCAGATCTCGGTTCCCTTCTTGAAGTGACAGACCTTGAGCTTCCTAGGGGCCTTGAGGCTGACGATGGCCACCAGGCTGCTGGAGAACAGACGCTCCACAATGCACACATCCTCCGTGTCCGCTGCAGGGACGAACAGAGACACAGATCACCACAACGTTCACTCGGCGACACGCCGTCACCTTTTACTAGCTGCCCGTCTGTGACCCCGGACAATTTTAAAAAAAAAAAGGGAAAGAAATGGTGCAAGTGAAAGCATCCCACGTTACACCACGTTTGGGCAGCAAGCTGATTCGCGGACGTTTTCGTTGCCCCTGAACACACCGGCATGACTTTTAGCACACTACGCATGTTCGGTAGACATATCGAGCAAAAGCTGGGTTCATGAATTATAGCACTTACTGGCTCAAAACACTCATTGTCTTGGTCCTACTACACAACTTGAGTCTCCCGCTGCCCGATTTGCATTGGTCATTCAAATCGAACAGGATTATCAGATTTACAGGTTAGCTCACGACACACATGCACAATAGGACCGCTGCAGAGAATAGATCGTCATGTAAAATTATGTAAATCCAATAACGACGAGGAAGCTTGATGTTTTGGTCCATGTGGGTGGGAAAAGTGCTGTGAAAACTTTATGAATATTTATAGTGACAGCAACGCTCTAATGGTGCAGTGATTGTGTCTGAACACAAAGTGTTTAAAAACACTGACTCAAAAATATGACTGAACAATAATATAACACAACAGTGACACAGTCAGTGCAGAACAAGCAGCTTTAAGCCCATTACACAAGGATCTGGTACTTTAGTCTGCTCCCTGACAGACTAAAGACAGGAAAAAAAGTAGTTGGACAATACTTACGACATTCATATATCTGCTCCAATTTGTCCACAGAGGACAGGGAGAAAAACTTGTACCCTGATTTGGTGCCAACAGCTAAGGACCTACATAAACAACAGAAAGAGACACAACAGCGACATTGAACAACCATTATATCAGCACGCTACTACACACACACACACACACACACACACACACACACACACACACACACTAAATATATATATATCAAAATATTTATTAATAAACTCCATCATCGTCATTGGGAGGCGTTTTAAACCGCTCTACACTGCGGGGCTCGGTTCAGCTGCAGTGGTCTCCGCGTCACTGGACGTTAGGGGTCAGAGGTCGTGACAGTCGTCACCGGGCCTCTGCGGTCTGGAGCCGAGGGGGGCCGTCACCGGACACACGGAGCGGACTTCCCCCTCTCACAGGAGCATCGAGCGGATGTTACTTATCTCGTTGAAGTCCGCTCACGAGAAACACAGCGACGCAGTTCGTGACTGTGACCGCGTCATCAAACGGTCCCAGACCGTAGCGCGAGCCCCCCACAAATAACAGGCTCTACGCTCGCGCCCCCTAAAACGTACAACAACGACCCAGACCTCAGCTAACTACGTGTTTCTCCTCCACCACTGTGTGCATTAATCTGACCCTCCGAGAAGTCACATGACTACATGTGTGCTGAGGCTAGTTAGCCTCGGACCACAAAGCATCACGGAGCTAAAGGCAGCTCGTGACGGGACGTTATTCAGCCTCTACCGGACCGCTCGCGGCTACAGTCGCAGTGGGCCGGAGGCCATTCCTCGTGTGAGAAACGGCCTCCAGGCTCATTCACACCGAGCCCCGTCCACACTGAGCGAGCTAGCGGCGGCTCGCCCTCACAGCGCAGGCCGTGGGCCAGGCCGCTGTCCCCGGCCTGTCTTACGTGTTGTCCTGGTTGAAGTTGGCGAAGAGAAGCTGGCTTCCGCCAGCATCCCCGCTTTGACTGGCTAAGTTCATGGGCTCGACACCATCGAGGCGTGACGCTGCGGGAGAAATGGCAGCAGCTGGGCTGGGACTCGCGCTCGGATAAGGGCCACAAGTGCGGAGCGTTCAAGGAGCCATGTCGCTTTCCTGGCCCCGCTGTAGTGATTGTTGTTGTTTTTCGGAGGGGCTGTTGCTCCCCCTCACTGCGCATGCGCAGAGCACGCAGCGTGCACTGCCTTTAAAGAGCCAGGGCTGTTTAGTCGAGTGCAGCGTGCTGCTGCTGATACGTGTACTCATATGAGGTGGGACTGAGAATAGTAGGTGTTTATTGTCCGTACTCTCGGCTCCACGGGCGAGAGAGACCGCAGGAGCAAACACGGCTCTCCTGGAAACCCTCCACTGTACAGTAACTATTAGTGCTTCGATGTAACAGCGCCCCCCATCGTCAATATGTGCAAACAACACCTGAAAAGAAGGAGCGATATACACACTCCACCTGGATTGGTGGGCTGTATTAGTTATATTTATTCATCATATCATTGAAAATACACACTCAAGCTCCTATCTCCTCTTAACTCCATCCTAAAATGGAATGTTAATGTTTCATTCTTTTTTTAAATTTTTTTTTATCACACAATTTGTAACTGCTCTTCACTTCACACGGCTCTACCCCGGTTAATTAGAAATAATTATCCTTATTCAAAACACATTTCTTACCTGTCCTAAACATTTTGAATATGTCCATGCTTGAACAAACACTCAGAATTAAGATATAACGCCCGTGCAGCTCAACATGGTACATTTTGTGATCTAAATAAAGCTTACTGTTTTTATATGAATTTACAAAACTGTACTACTTGCTCTGTCCTTTCATTTTGTGTCAATGCAAACAAATAACTGTTGAACACTTTGTCACTCATGTCTTTCTCTTGTACTGCTCTGTTATAAGGAGTTACCTATTAAAACAGCACTCCCTCCTGCTTTTTAATGTACTAATATTCTATAAAACAAGGGTCAATTACATTTACAAAACACACACATACACACACACACACACACGCACACATATATATATATGAGGTGTGGGATGATGAGAAGGAAACAGTTAGTGATCTGATGTGTGTTGACTGAAATTTTGGGTGTGTCACAGTTTCTGTCTCCCTGTATTGTTTCATTTCAGTTTCAGGTGTAAGTCTGAGCATGTCAGAGTAATTGTGAGCGATACAAATTATTCAATGGATAACACCATAAAGCCAGAGACAGACTCTGCAGACAGTTGCCCGCCCCGTGTGAGGATCTCACAGAACAAGAGACGGATGTAGAGAAGTAACACTATCAGCTAGTTGGCACAAGTATAAAAAAAAAGGAAAGAAAGCAAGACAAAACATTTACAAAGGTGAGCATTTTTTATTTGTATTAATAATTTACATCTGCAGAGTAACTAATGTCGTCATATAAATGTATTGTAGTAAAAAAGTACAATATTTGTCTCCAAAATGCAGTTGAGTCGAAGTACAACTGAGCATGAAAGTACTTGAGTAAAGGTACTTTGTTACGTTCAACCACTGCTTTTAGCCTAATGAATGCCTCTGTTGTCCTAAACAGCAACGATGTTAATTAAACCAAATGTTGCCTAAGTTCAGTAACTAAATGTCAAAGTGGAGAATCCTCTGAATGGTACACCTGAGTGGACATGCTCCTTTGTTAAAGCGCTGTGAAGCGGAGCAGAAGTCTACTAAAGGGCATCACAGACACATTTACGATGACATTTCCTCTGTAGAAAAGACCACAGTGACCCCATCCGTTTAGCTAATCAGACGCTCCTTTGTTTGCTCCTGTGTGGTCGTGATTCCGTGCCAGCTGTGTCCTTTGGTCCAGTTTACTGTTGTCAGGGGGCCGCGTGCCGGCCTCTCCAATAGAGGTCCGTCAGCAGAGGCAGAGCTCCAACACACTGTTTTCTGGCCTTTGGTTTACACAAGCCCTGGCCTCCAAATAAACAGGACGGACGGGGGGACAGGGGCGGGCTTTGTGAAATGGAAAGCAAAGCTGCATATCCAGCTTAAAGGGAAAAAATGTCACTTTTTTGGAAGGATACTGATGTGACGCTATGACGTATAACGCACAGAAAATATACACGTTGCTACTCATTGGAGCAACACAAAAATATACTATGAGACCAATCAGGAATATATGTCTTTTATGTTCATTGTATGGCTTTATGAAGTCAGTCTCTCTGCTCTAACGATTTTGAACGTAATCACTCAAATCTATATTTTGACTTGCCCAGTGTTAGTTGTACCACAGTGTGTTAGGAATAACCTATGAGCTGTACAAATATGCTCGTCTGGCCACCGTCATTGATGTTTGAATCTTATCTCTAAACACAGCCAGTAACCCATTTCTGTTGGAAACTTGTTTGTGTGTGTATGTGTGTGTGTGTGTGTGTGTGTGTGTGTTTGTGTGTTTGTGTGTGTGTATGTGTGTGTGTGTGTATGTGTGTGTGTGTGTATGTGGGTGTGGGTGCGTGTGTGTGTGTGTTTGTGTGTGGGTGCGTGGGTGCGTGTTTGTGTGTGTGTGTGCGTGTGTGTGTGTGTGTGTGTGTGTGTGTGTGTATTTGCATAATGTATCTGTCCTGTCTCACACAGCTGCTGCACAGTGCCACAAAGGGCCTCTGCTGGACACAGTTATTGTTGGGTAATATTTCCATTCAGTTTGAGCGTATGTGTTATGTGAAAGGGAGGCATGAGTGGATCCGCAAAATTAAATTTAGTGCTACAAAAGATGAACCATATTAGTTGAAACACCAATAAGCGGCATTTTGTCTCACATCCCCGCTGGTCCTCTGTCGTCTGTATCTGCATCGGACATGTTTGAGACTGAACCCTTTGACACATTAAATCATTTACTGTTTTAGGTTTTCGGCTTTAGCTGTGTTATTTGACGTATTGGTGTGAGAATGTGTTGGATTGCAAGACCAGACATCTTTATTTTTTGGGGGAAATATTGGGCTGTTAGGAACCTTGGATGGGAGCTTTCATTCTACAAGAAAAACACATACCCTTTGAGGGGATTTTAAAGGCTTATATGTTTTTTATTCTAAAACATATTTACATTTCACCACTGTTAGGCCAATAAATAAATATAGGACTCCACCTGTTTATTCCTGGCAGTGTGTCGTAGGCAGGGAATTTAGGAAAATAAAATCAGTGGTGGAAAAAGTATTCAGATCCTTTACTTATTTAAAAAAAGTATGAATGTGTTCTTCAAAAACATGCCCTTTGTGACTGCTATATTATACATTACATTAATATATTGTTACGCTTTATTGTGTAAGCATCATTTTATTGTTGTAACAGTGTCTCAATATGAATCAGAGGGGTTGTGAGATGACCAACGTGAGAGGAAACAAGAAAAAGCAAAGTTCTGATACAGTAAATTATGTTTAAATGTTCTACCTTTCTGCAATCTTTGCTTTTCCTGTGAAGTATTTTGTAAAAAAAAAACTAAAAGAACTACACCTTTTGGCCATGAGCAGTTATCATGAGAAGTCACAACTCATAAACAATACTGTCGAAAACCTCTCGTTTGCATAAACCTATCATACTCTTATGCCATGTTGTTAAGTCCTAATCTGAAAAGTAACTAGTACCTAACGTGTCGGATGAATAGCGGAGTAAAAAGCACAATATAATACTTCTGAAATACAGTGGAGTAAAAGTATAATGTAAATACCCAGGAAAGTACAAGTACCTGAAAGTCATACTTCAGTGCAGTATTTGAATACATGCAATCACTTTCCAGCACTAAATAAAATGTGCGGAACGCATCACTCAACAGTTGACAGCAAAATTAAAAATGAAACAGTCAAATAATGAGAAAACACACTCGGTTGTTTCTCTGGGGTCAGCGGTGTGTTTCGGGAACCTTGGACTTCTAAAATCCTGGCAGGACTTTTTGCCCGGCATTGTGTGTTTAGACTATTTTCTCACCCCACGACGACATGAATGACTTTCTCAAATTAATCATAATAAAATTGTTCAGGTTTCGCCCCCCCCTGTGTCGCATTCTCTGTGTTTTCCTCCAGATTATGTTCCAACAACATGTCACAAACGGAGGCAGGAGAGGGAGTTGTTGTGTTGCGGTGAGCTGTTTGCTGGTGTGTTATCATCAGCCCGGGTAGGGGAAAGGGAAGGGGGAGGAGAGGGGAGGAAGGGGAGAGGGGGGTGAGGTGGGGGGCGGGGGGGGGTGGGGGAGGAGGGGTTACAAACCCAGTCCCGCGGAACATCCTGCAAACACACATCTGAGACTCCGAAACAAAACTCTGCACGGCTTTCCGCCTCACGCGTCGCCGCCGCGTCCCCAGCGGGATGGCTCGTTGTTTCCCCGCGGGACGAGTCCCGGCACTTTAGAGACAAAAGTCGTGTGCTTGTTGTTGTTGTTGTAGTTGACTCTGCAGGTCGATGCTCCTGTCGGACTTTCCGTGTTTATGTTTGGACGCGCGGCGGTGGGACATCCGGAATGGGGGATCCGTAGGAGGAGGACGACGCTCGCTGGTGTGCTGTTGGTAAATAGAGCGCACCGACGCGCGCGCGCGCACAGAGGGCGAACGCACGAGATGGACTTTAAGAGGACGAAATTTGGAAGGTACATTATATTTTTGATTTAATCTTTTATAATCACAGGAAAGTTTGACTGCTGATATCTTGCAGCATATTTTCCATGTGTGTGACACAACCTGTGCATCCATGCGAGCTGACGCGCTGGCACAGGGACACGGGATGTTATAGATTAGTGTGTGTGTGTGTGTGTGTGTGTGTGTGTGTGTGTGTGTGTGTGTGTGTGTGTGTGTGTGTGTGTGTGTGTGTGTGTCAGAGAGAGATGAACAGAGAAGCAACAAGCTTGGAGACCATTACTTTCATTACACAAACAGGCTGAGAGGAGCACGAGTTCATTTTCAGTTTCACCATCAAATCCCTGCATTTCTCTCACCAAAGTGCTTCTCCATCTATGTTCCCATCGCTGTGCTGTTCAGGTTCCTTCGTTGGCTTCAGCCCAGCAGTAGTTAGCTTTTTGTTTTCATGTGCTGCTGCCTTTCACCGGAGATGGCATCCCATACACAGCAGTGTACAGTATATCATGTTGAAGTCTGCGTGAGTGCATTCATCTGTCAGTTAGCCTCCATGTCTGTGTGTGTCTTCCTGTGTGTGTGTGTGTGTGTGTGTGTGTGTGTGTGTGTGTGTGTGTGTGTGTAGGGGGGGGGGGTGGCGATCGTCGTGAGAACCAGAGTTTGAGTCCCAGAGGAGATGAACTTAATCTTTGCTGTAAAAGGAATAGCCTGGAGTTACAGAGAGTGTACACACACACACACACACACGCACACACACACACACACACACACACACACACACACACACACACACACACATGTACACGTACATTCCAGTAGCGTACACTGTCCCCCCATGATCCAAAAGTTCTGATCCTCTTAGATGCAACCGATCCTATTAATGTATGGAATGTGCTGTAATGGGCTTTTATAACACTCGCTTTGTGAGGTGAAAACACGGCGAACACACACATATAAATACACACATCTATGGAAACCATACGACACACATAGAAAACCAAAAACCAAGAGACAGAATCTCAGTACACGAAAGAGAGAAAAGAGAAAGAACAGTGTGCTGACGAGGACAACAATGCTCTCTCTGATCAGAGGCTGCGACTCTCCATCCCATCCTTTCAGTTCATTACACACACACACACACACACACACACACACACACACACACACACACACACACACACACACACACACACACACACACACACACACACACACACACACACACAGAGTTCTGTCATAACCGATTAGAGGACATGAGAGTACTACATTCAGGTCCATTGATATCCCTACAATACCGCAACAGTGCTCAGAAAAAAAAAAAGCACTGCTCTCTTGTTATGCACTTGGCACGGCCTGTGGAACTGCAGGGGGAAACTAAAGGGACGGCAGCCAAACAATATTCTAACGTTACTAAATGTTTTCTTTTCGTGGATTACATCTTGAGAACGATAGAGCATGTGACACAAGTTTATTCACTGATTTTTTCTTTTTAGCAGCAGGAATCATGCAGACATTCCCACGTGAGCAGAACTTGTTCGCACCGTTAGCTGTGAGCCTCCGGCCCAGCGGTTGAGAGCCGTGTGGAGACAACCGATATGCTCTGAATTTGGAATTCAGCACTTTTTTAACAAAAAAAGGTGAAAGGAGTTTGCATTAAAATGCTTGCGTGATAGCAGGCCGAGAAAAGTATTTTCAAAGCAGTAAAGGGAGTAAGACTGACGTCACGACTCTGTTATATCAGTGCTGGTAGAAGCAAAAAAAACAAAAACAAACGAGAGAAATGGAAAAAGTGTGTGTGTTTGTGGAGGTTGTGCGTGACAGACGGATGGATGTGTTTTGTGCATTAGAGAGCCCTGATGCCTCGTACAACCAGCCTGACCCACAACAAGAAAACACACCGACATTCTTGTTATGAGTGCACAAACACACACAGACACCCCTCAAGCGCTAACATAAAATAAGACGACCAATAAATTCTACTTTCTCAATCTCTTCCTGTCCACCAAACCGCAGGCACACGTGACCGTTTTTTGAAGATAAAAATTGGTGATCAAAATATCCCACGTGCAGCATCGACTGTAGAAAGGATACATTTTTATCACATAATGACATCTTAACTGCGTTTCTTTTTAATTTGCAGGCAAAAATTATCTTGTGATCTCACAGAAAATTTGTACTTGTCAATGCATTAATATAGAAGACACTCTTTTACTAAAATGTGTGCAGCTTGAAAGGTCAGGACTCTCTGAAAATTACGGTTTCTTTGCCAGATGTCTGCTGCATTAACAGGAGTGTTTTGGTAATCGGCTGTTTTATAGACTTTAAAGGTGAGAGCTGTGCCAAGTGATGGCGTCTCTTTGTCTGGTTCTTCTTCTCCTGATTCACTTTCTATCCCCTGTGCACAATTAACAGACTATTAAAACAAACAGCTATGGGACGTGTGTGTGTGTGTGTGTGTGTGTGTGTGTGTGTGTTTGTGTGTGTGTGTCTGTGTGTCTGTGTGTGTGTGTCTGTGTGTGTGTGTCTGTGTGTGTGTTGGAAACGAGGCATGCTGTCTATGTGTGCGTATGATGAGGAGGCGTCGGCCTAAATGTGTAATCACATAACACAGCTGACCAACGCAGACACACCTGTGGCCCTGCACGAGAGGCTGCGTTCAAATTAATGTGTGTGTGTGTGTGTGTGTGTTTGTGTGTACGTGTGTGCATCTAGTCGTATAAAATGTGGTTTCGTAACATCTCCAGATGTGTTTTTCCCTGTAAGCTGGGATTGAGAGGTTTACTGCTGATTAAATAGCCTACATAACACACACACACACACACACACACAAACACACACACACACACACACACACACACACACACACACACACACACACACACACACACACACACACACACACACACAACGTATCTTTCTCAGTAGTATATGGCAACATAACAAATAATGCAAATAAAGTTAATAGTTAGTGGTCAGTGGTATCCTGTTGTTGCAGTACAGCCACTGATATCACTGGTGACCATAGCAACGCGGACAGTTGCCCCAGCAACGATGAGGCACACTAAAATTCAGACAACGTGATGTGGATTAGAGACCTGTAAATCCTTCAAGAATGACCATCATACACATACACACACACACACACATACCCACGCACGCACACACACACACACAAATACCCACGCACGCACGCACGCACACACACACACCCACACACACACACCCACCCACGCACACACACACACACACACACACACACACACACACACACACCATTGGCCGTCCACAGTAACTTATTAACTAATAAAGCAGAACCTCGTTTTGCCCTCGAGATCTGCATTCATTACCTGAACACACCCCCATCTCTCCCCCTCCTTCTGTCTCTCTCCCTCTGCGCCCCCCCACCTCCCTCACCTCTCTCTCAGGTTCATGAACTGCAGGGTCCCAGCCAGTAAGAGATACCAGCCCACTGAGTATGAACATGCTGCAAACTGTGCCACACATGGGGTGAGCCGAACCGACACACAGGAACTCACTTTCAGAGGGAAAGTGAGTTCTTCCAGTCTACTCCCTCTCTCCCACACCGTGCCCCCGTGCTCTCTGCGCGTGCCGAGTCTTGTCAGTTCAGTGACGCCTCCGAAAAGATGGAGAGGATTGCGAGGAATGAGGTTGAATACGGAGGATTTTTTTTTTGGGCCGTGGCCTCAGAGGCTATAATCTGTGATTCAGCCTGTAGCTTTCTCTAATCTGCTGTAATCCCTGCGTGCTTCCGGCCTCTATCAGAAAAGTGAATGAAACAGACAGAGAGACATGGAAGGAAACAGAGAGAACATGTCCGTAATGACTGTAAAGCCTCAAATGGGCTCGGGTTGTCTGATTCTTCATTCATTCATTCATTCAAACGGGGCCTTTTCGCAGGGCAGTCTATCCCATAAACATCAAGTATCATCTTCCCCTTTGATACAGAATCAGTAAAAGGAGTAGTTTGATGTTTTGGGTTGGAGGAGGGCATTGGGTTCGGGGTTAATAATTAGCATACAGACATGAGAGTGGTATCAATCTCCTCGTTGAACTCACGGCAAGGAACGCAAATGAGCAAATTTCCCAAATTTCCCAAAATGTTTGAAAAAATTCTTGAACAGAGGTTGCAGCTGTTTGTTTTTTTTTGGCTGGATTCAGAGAGATAGAGAAGAATGTTAACGCATTTTTAGGGACACGTTTTGGGACGAATGCAGAATAATTCTCCCACAAGAAAGAAAATCTCCCAAGTAAAATGTGTCTTTCTGATCTTTTTTCTAGTTGTGGATCCTTCCCAGTCTGGTGGGCGGGTCTGTGCTCTACTTCCTGTCTGTGGACCAATGGCATCGCGTGGCCGCCTGGCTCTATGGGAGTGGTCTCACCGGCCTGTTTGTCACCTCAACACTCTTCCACACCGCTGCCTGGAAAATCAGCCACCTCCGGTGTGTGTGTGTGTGTGTGTGTGTGTGTGTGTGTGTGTGTGTGTGTGGCAAGAAAACGCTGGTAGGGATTTGGCAGATGTGCATTTGTGTGTTTCTGTGCTGCTCCGCTAGACATTCACATCACACTCAGACATGCAGTTTGTTAATTACGACTGAGCCAGAAGGCCAGAGAGCAAACGACAGATGTGGCGTGGTAATGAAAAATACTTCACATCAACTTCAACTTCACACCCTCTAAAAATCCTTCCCTCACATATTTAACGGTCAAACTCACACACTCACATTATGTAACTAAGAATGTGGGGAATAGATTCACACTCTTAACCGACTCCTCTGGCGTGTCACACACACGGTAGTCCAAAAAGACACAACAAGCCCTGTTTTCTGTCTTGAAGGACAGGGTCACGGGGTGTTTTCACAACAACCAAATTTGTCTTCTAAAATGGGACACCTGGCATGTACTGAAAAACAAAAAAATTCAGTTGCCAGGTAACTCAATCCTTTCCTTATGAATGTATTATTTATTTTTTCGCAGACTGTGTCCTGTATGGTTAGAGATTATGGATTAAACTACATCAAGGTTGTCATGATTTAGAACCGAGCTCTCCCTCTCTTCGTCTGTGTGTAGGAAGCTGGAGCGGCGGTTCCACATGTGCGACAGAATGGCCATCTACTTCTTCATAGCGGCCTCCTACTCTCCCTGGTGGGTCAACGGGTCACATGTACACGGTGTGGTGCGACGTGCCCAGCTCAGAGAGTGAATGTCCTGCTGTGTGCCCTCAGGTTGATGCTGAGGGAGCTGGGGCCCTGGGCCTGCCACATGCGCTGGCTGATATGGCTCATGGCTTGTGTGGGGTCCATGTACGTCTTCTTCTTCCACGAGAGGTAAGCGCAGCCCGCCTTTGTGTCTCTCCGTGTCCTCGGATTGACACAATCAAAACCAAACCCCCCCCCCCCCTCACACAGGTGTTTACAGCAAACACCGGGCTGCTGTTTGAAACAGAGACGATAACACAGGAGATTACACAGAAGACTGGAGGTGTTGTGTTTTCACGTTGGTCTGTTTTCTGCCTGCAGGTACAAGCTGGTGGAGTTGTTTGGCTACTTGGCCATGGGGGTCGTTCCTGCTCTGGTCATCCTGTCTATGGTGAGCACACAAAACACAAATCCTGCTTCTGAGACAAAAGGAATGGGCTTTCTTCCGCTGCGAGGCTTCCTGCTATTGTGTTGGAGTCACTCACTGTCAGTATCTAAAGAACCAAGCAGGTGGTTTGTTTGAGCCCATCGCCTTCGAATCACATCTAGTTACTGTAACACATGTGCGTATGTTTTAAATTTACTTGGTCCTAACATTTTATTATATTGTAATATATTATATTACAAAAATGATATATATTCTATAATGTTTTTATTGTCTACAAATCCCAAGACCAAAAAGACCAAAACACATAAATCTAAAATAAGTCTGTCTCTCAATACTTTTCTACCCTGTCTGTGGTTCTCATCCTCAAGCCCATTCATTCCTGCTGAAGATGTGAATCTTTCAAAATAAATCAGAAACATATAATCGCATAATAATGTTTTCTGTCAAAAAGATAATTTACTAAAGCTGATGGGCTCAGAGAAAGTTTTTTTTTTGCAAACGTCACTGAAACAGGTGTAAAGAGAGTAACACATTTGTTAGGGACTATTTTCTACAGCAGATAAATTCACATTTTGATAAAACATTCTGTGTTCTTTGTGAAACAGTTGGCAAAAATGTAAAACACAAAGTATTAACAATTTCAAATTACTGGATTAAAACACACAAAACCTTCAGTCCAGACACTAAAACAACACCCACCACACCATAGCTCTTTTTCTTTTGTATTTATTAGGTTCCAAACATCAACAGTGTTGGAACACTATTGTTGATGTTGGTTGATGTTCTTTGTTTATCATTATTACATAGTAATAGTAAAGCATCTTAAAATTCCTTTTGTTGAAATAGCTTTTTATTAGTTTGGCCTTCATATTCTTTACTCCACCAAATCTTCACTTACGTGCCTGTTTGAACTGTGACAGGTGGAGCGTGCAGGTGTGTGTGAACTGGCAGTGGGCGGGGTCTTCTATGTGGTGGGCGCGGCCTTCTTTAAGAGCGACGGCCTCGTCCCCTTCGCCCACGCCATCTGGCATCTTTTCGTGGCGGCAGGAGCATGCTGTCATTATTACGCCATCTGGAGGTACCTGTACCTACCTGGGCCACCGCTGCAGACGTCCAGGTGACTAGCCGCTCTCACCTGAGATCACTGTCATCACACGGTTCCACGCCGCGTGACCGACGGAGAAAAGTGAATCTACGTCACGAGACTGTGTTTTGACCACAACTAATCGGACTCGCGAGGCGACACCTGGAGGGACGGTGCCGCCACGGTCTGACCGTCAGCCCTGACGGCGGCAGATGAAATGAAACTCTCCACTTTTGGGGCCGAAACCCTTGGGACCAAACACTCTTCCATGTCTAACTGCTAATTATAGAACAGACTGATGCGTGAGCAATGCAGACTGACGGGACCAAACGTACACATGTTCAGTTAGAAGAATAGTTTGACAACTTGCTACTGCGCCTATTCACACAGAAAGCAAATATAGCCTATAACAATGGTCAAACTTGACTTCACCTGCTTAACTATTCTAGGTTAGTTGACTCCACCCTTTCCATATGCCAACCATAAGTGATGTGCTGTAACCTGCCACAAAGGCATTCCTTCACATTGGTGCTAACCCCGACTGTATTTTAGTTTTGTCCCATTTTGCACAGCGGCAAAGTATGAAAGTATAGAGTTGGCACTCCACACAGCACCCTCGCTTCCACTGGTTTTCATAAACAAACATACTCATCTTAGGTTGACTTAGTACTGCATCCCCCCCTAAATGCTGTACACTGGCCCTTTAAGGCAAATTAAAATGATTCAGTATTTTACCGTTAAACGTGTTTTCTACAGTACATTACGTCAACCGTGCCGTAACGTCACCGGCCTCCATTTGGAATTATTTTATCCGACGGTTCTGCCTCGCAGTCTGCCATTGAACGGTTTGGAAGAGCCGCAATGCATTTTGGGGCGGTTGTGTCCAGTAAGCTCATGCCTCACACTCAGAAATTTCTGCTCATGTATACATGTGACGTGTTTCTCAGGATCACAAAATCCACATCCTACGCAGTTGGAACGCACTACATACATCAAACTAAGTCGTTGAATTTAGTATAAGTTGTAGATTAGTATGATATTTGGAACACAGCCTTCGAGGGCACTAAGCAACCAGCAGACCGACTTAAGGTCCGTGTATAGAAGCTGGGTGACGCACTGATATGAATTAACAGTTGAGCTGTTTTTCTTCCAGATAAAAGGTCGACGGCTGAGGATAACTGGCCTCAGTAGAAGTGGTCCATTTATGATTCTCTTGTGATTTACATTTTGTCTTGAATCTGCCAAAAAAAAATAATTCTAGTCTCATAATTCACGGTCACGTTATTTGAAAGATGAAAAGTCTAATCTAGAGCTTTCTGGGTCACATGTTAAAATCAAAAGGCGTGTCATGGCTGTATGCTTTGATTAAGAGTTGTTTTGTTTAAGTGATGCACTCTTTCTCTTGAGCACTTTTCTAACAAATTAACAAATTAACATTAACAAAATAATTTCCTTATATCCTCAGAATATGACAGAATTAACACATGGGCATGTTAGAAACCATTTTCTATACTTCTTCAGCCGCTGTATAGATCACACTTGCAGGTTCTCCCTAACCTCTGGTGGTTAGACTGTTTCTGTTTTTCACAGAAAAATGGAGCACTTACTCAGGAAGTGAGCTTTTCTTTTTTTTTTTAAAATCAGATGATCTATTTTGTAAAATTGTATTTTCACTGAATTAAAGAAGAAACACAATATTACACTGAGAGGGGTCTGTGTATTTTGTGGTTGCCAACAATTTTTTCATCACATCAAGTGTCAATCAAATAATGTAATTTATTAAAGCAAATAATGTACAAAGATCATACAAGATTCATCAGGATGTCCATTACATGAGGGAATCTCCATGTGCAAATTCAAAATGATGATGTGTGTGTGTGTGTGTGTGTGTGTGTGTGTGTGTGTGTGTGTGTGTGTGTGTGTGTGTGTGTGTGTGTGCGTGTGTATGTATATCACTGTGAGTGTGTGAGGTTGGTGAGGGCCCGCAGTCGCAGGGGCATGGCCACGTTGGTGTCTCTGTGCCACTGGGGTGTGGTGACAAGTGGGGGAGGGGTCAGGACGCTCTGAGCCACACCAGGAGCCTTCAGCAGCGACCACAACTCCTCACCTCGAGTTACTATGGCAACGAGGTCCTCTTCATCTGAGCACCAGGCAACTGTCCCACCTCTGGTTACCGTCCTCAGCTTGGAGAGGAACAATGACACCCTGAAATAGAAACAACAAACACAATTACGTGACATCACATGCGCCTGTTTGAGTGGAAAAAATATATATTTAAAAAATGTACGCGTATGTCTGTCACCTGGGTATGAGGTCGTGTGATCGTGACGCCAGCTTAGCCAGAGCACTCATTAGAGAGGTGACGACTCTTGGGACGGGGCAATCCGCTCCAGGGGGCGGGGCAGATGAAGTGATCTCAAACAGCACCGCCTCCAACGTCTCAAAACAGGAAGTGATGAGCCTCACGGTGCAGCGAGAGTCGCACGACACCGAGAGGTACTCTCCCAGCACCCAAACCTGAAAGCCAAACAAGTTCAGTTTGATCTCGGTGTCATTTTATTTGTTGTGATATTTTACCATATTCCAATACACTGGAAAGGGTGCTGAGATTTGACAAAAGCTTGAGACTCGAACAACATCCACAAAAGGAAAAGTATGATCCTTAAATCCACCCTCTGTCTTATGCAGACACACACATACAGTATCATTACCACATGTGTGTAGATTTCTTCTTTGCTGTAGACCTTGGCTGTGGTCCCAGCGAACTCCAGCAGCTCGTGAGACTGCTCCACCACCAGAGATGGGTGGAGCTTGCACAACCTCAGCAGGTGGGTGCTGAACACCCTGCAGAAAGAGAGAGAGGGGAAGCAAGTGAGGAGATCCGGGTGAAGACATACAGCGGAGTAACACTTTAGCTCTACGGAGTATTTGGTGTACCTGTGTATCTCTATATTGTATTTCGGGATGTTGAGGAGGAGGCTGCTTCTCTCCAGCATCACTTGAACCAAGTGGGCTAAAAGCTTCTCATCAGCTACCTGCACACACACACACACACACACACACACACACACACACACACACACACACACACACACACACACACACACACACACACACGATGGTTTTTATGAGCGAAAAATAAAACATCCAGCGTGTTAATACACAGTAGTTGTGGTCGTAATGAATTGAACGTTTAATCTCTTCACCGCAATGACTGTGTTGAAAAAAATGTGCAACAGCACGGGGACAGTCTGGGCACACTGAACCACTCTCGACCAATCAGCAGTCTCAGCTAGCAGCTCATGGAGCTTGCTCAGTCGGTCGATTGTGTCTCCTGTGGAGCAGGAAAGAAAAGGGATTCAGTTATTTTTCCAGAGGAAAGACCTAAATACAATACAGTCTTAAAGACACACTCAATATTTCTTGAGAATTAAAATACACTATCTAATGTCATAGCTATCTATCAGATTCAAGTAAATTATTTTAAATATTCATTAATATTATACAAATATTTCTAAATGTTTCAGAAACTGTTGTTTTTTTTAAAGGAATAGTTCAACATTTTAGGAAATATGGTTATTTGCGTGTACAGTAAATATGAAGCTACAACCAGCAGCCGGTTAGCCTAGCTTAGCATAAAGATGGTGAAACAGCTGGCCTGGCTCTGTATAAAAGGTACCAACATCTGCCTACCAGCAGCTCAAAAGATCATTAATTAACAATATTGTTAATTAATTGTGTGTCTGTAGTTACCTGAGCCCGCTTCCCCTCGAAGCAGGAAGAGGAAAAGCCCCCGGAAAGGTTGGCTTCGAAATGCATCAAGTGACAGGAGGCCACGTCCGCCTGGCTCAGAGATTGGCAAACAAGTTGACCTGCAGTACACACACACACACACACACACACACACACACACACACACACACACACACACACACACACACACACACACACACACACACACACACACAAAAAATATTTACATAGTCAAATCAGTCCGCTAGGTAGTTTGGACTTTATTTGAAGAGTTTTGCTCGGATGTGTTGGTGTACCTGACTTGCAAGACCAGTGTGGCAGAGAGACAGGGCAGGTCCAGCAGAGTGTGGAGAAGCTCCACTGCAGTTCCAGCTGTCACCAGAGAAGGCAGCAGATCCACAAAGTCATCCACCACCGCTGGGCTGTCCCACGCCAAGAACTATAGCAACAGACGGATGGAAGAGCAGAAAGCTTGTGTATGCCTCACATGGTATAACATGTACTTCGCACTAGCCTACAGAAGGTATGTGTACAGTACACAACAGTCAGAACGATCTCTAGATCTCTGTATGGATGCACTTTCTCAGGTTTTTACCTTCAGCAGGTTTGGGAAGGAGTGGGAGTACTGTGGCACTCGGAGCTGTAGGCTCTCGAGGTTCAGTCGAAGGAAGCGTAGAAACTCGTGTGCCAGGTATTGGTTGTTGAACAGCTCGGCAGGGAATCGCCCAAACACCAGCTTCCACACGGACTCACAATCCACTGCAGCCATCTCGCCTAGACGGGTACAAGTACACCGTTTAAAAACGTAAACACTTTTGTTGTTAGTGAATCGAGTGACTGAACTGTCGGCGTGAAAAATAACTTATATGCATGAATCCATATTCATGCCCGTGTATGGATGTGATTCGCTGTGAACACACACCGTGGTTGAGGTAGAACTGAGCTATGGGCAGCAGGACTCTGGCAAACGACAGGTCTGAGCTGAGCCGGCCGAAGAGCGCCTTAATGCACGGGAACGTTCGGTAGACCAGCGAGGCGTCCTCCCCACACACACAGTCGAGGATACACACCGCCTCCACCAGACACTGAGAGAGGAAACATTACAGACGCATTAAAAAGGCACCGGTATAAAATCTGCTTTCGAATGTTGTTTCGATTACGAGAAAACCGCGAGGTCTGTGTTTTACTTTGTTCCCCCTGTGTCAATCAGCCTCATCTTTTTACTCTATTTGGACATTATTTTCTACGTTTCCCACAATCGCTTTCTGCTCGCGGATGAATGAGATGAAATAGTATTCAGCCGTTACATGTGTACATGTGCAGTGAATTGGTAATAGCATAGGGACCGAAGAGACTGCAATATTGAGACAAAACGCCATTTTACACTACCGACGGTTATTATTGCTAATGTACTGGAAGTGAGAAAAAAAACACCAAAACTGAAAACTATTTACGTTTTTTTTTCTTCTTTTTTTTCTTAATATTAGTAAAGTTCAGTGTGTCTCAATAAAACAAGTTTGAAAAGGATTAGCGCCCATAGACAGGTTGATGAGGATGTTTGTACCAGAAACTGGTCCAGTGAGTGAGTGTGTGTGTGTGTGCGTGCGTGACTCACTGCTTTCTGCAGGTCTGTATCTGTCCTCTTGTGTGCCTCTGAGACAAAAAGGAAGAATAAACATTACAACTGTTCACACTTACACTGAGTAAAATACACACACACACACACTACACAATTTAACGCCCACACACACACACACACTCACTGCGATCGCTCTGTTCGATGAGGCGTTGGCAGTACTGGAAAGCCTTCTCTCTCAGACGCTCCTTTGGAGGCAGCAATCGGCTGGAGGAGGAGGTCGCCGAAACCATGGAAACCACTGATCCGTCCACCTCCGACCGGTCATCTGCAACACGGGAGATCAGGAGTGAGAGGTCACGACGAGAAACCTCCTGAGAGAAATGATGTTTCAATCATCTTGTTGCCGAATGTGAACAGAGAACATGATTCAAAAGTTGTTGTTTTTTTAACGGAAATCACAACCAATGCTTTGATTTACAGAAAATAAAAAAAACTTCAGTCAAGAGGGACTTCTCATTATAGCCACCAGAACTACGTGATTTAGTGACTAGTTTTGTAATATAACCAGAAACTTTGTTTGTTGTTATGCTAGAAAACTCCACCGGGCCCCGTTAAACTGTTAAGGTTTAGATCAGAGATAATTAGAAAGGTTTAAAGACACAGTGAATCGGTTCATTCGGTTAAATCATTGACGCATCCCTCCAGAAAGATGAGAAAATATACCACAGCATAGAAAAAGCCCCAAATCAAGCAGAATTAATATAAATTAGATATCTAAATGGATACACTGTACTTTGATTGAATTATGCATGAAGATTAAAGACCAAGAACTCACAGAAGTGTCGAGAGCAAACAATCAAACTCATAAAAGGGCAGAATCGGATTTACTCGTCATAATATACACTTTACCCCAAGTTAGAGTGATATGAACGAGAGTCTGAATGTGGCCACTGTCAGAGCCGTTTATTAGTCATTCATATCTATGATTCATCCATGATTACGAACTCACCAGCAGATTAAAAGGAAGAGTAAAAAAGGTGCATGCACCAGTGAAAGAGTTGCTAAGAAGTCACAGATCAGGATCGGCTTGTTAGATCAAGTGTGAGTCATGATCGTGTCTGGGGGGGTCTTGAGTCGACCTGTGCCGCCCCCCGGAGTTAAAAGAGTTCAGCGGATGTGCAGCTTCTTGGAAGCGCGCGCATGCAGGGAAGGTCCACGAAACTCGCATGTCTTACCATTACAAAAGGAGTGGGAGAGGGAGAGGCTGAGCTGCAGCCTGTTTGCTGGAGATGATGAAAACACAGAGCAGGTCATCGAGTGATACGAACGATGCTTTGAGACCGACGCTCCTTGTGTGTTCTCTGTAGCTATGACATGAAGCAATGAGCCTCTCCAGCAGCGGGAGGCAAAAGGTTGCGTTTTTTTTTTTTTTTTCTTTATATTGGTGGGAAGGTCATACCAGTGTCAGCTGTGTTGTTGCCATTGGAAACAGACTGGTAGGTGAGGAGCCAATGGCGAAGCATGGAAAAGGAGTAGACGTTCATCCACTGGTCCTCGGTGAAGCCCTGACCCACACACAGCACAGTGAAGAAATCCCCCGACACCGTCCCATCCAGCTCTGCTGTCGGTACCGGCTGATGAAAGAACACACAGATACAAAGATAAAACAACAAAGAAGTAAAGCTTGACGAAAAAAAAGAAGAAGAAAAAAAAAAACTGAAAGCAGAAAGTATTATTATATTCTCCACTTTTTACATTGGTGAAAGAGTTGAAAGGCCGTATATGAAAGTGGATGGCTCACCTGCCGTGACCTGGGCCCTGTGAAGAACCCTCCTGAGGGAGCACCGCCTCCCTGGGTGATGCTCGCATAACGCAACCAATCAACAAGCTTTTTACTCAGGAGGGTCACGTGATCTGTAAGTCAGGGAAGGACAAAGGATGCTGATTTATGTGCACGTGGAATTCGCTTGATCACCCATTGGATTGTCTTTTAACTTTCTATTTCAACTTTGCTTTAACTTCGGCTGTAAACGTTGCCCCGCTCGCCGTCTGTTACCTTCAGTGAGGCACTCTGGGCTGTGTGTGAGAATGGTGTTGAGGATCGGCAGGGTGTGCGTGAACGAGTTGGCCGGCCCCTCCGACTGTCGGCTTTCCAGACTGCGGAGGAGCTGAGCGCAGAGTGACGACAGATCAGCCCTGGATCCAGCCTGTTGGGGTTTAAGTTTGCGGGACAAGTGTTTAGGTCACCTGAAAACAACACAAGCTCCTTTACGGGTCAATGTGTTCTGAATCCACGAATGGTGTTTGTCTTTATGTATCTTCACTGCGTCTAAACTATTTTATTCTAAAATGATTTACCTCAACACACACCAAAACAACCCATGTTACGTTTTACTCAATCAACACTGTAATCACAATGTAAGGGACAACAAACAGCCTCTTAGAATCTCATATTTCTCAAAATAAACATGATTGAAGCAAAAAGAAAAAAAAACACCACATGCATTACTGCACACCTGTGAGAGCAGCAGGGCAGCAGCATGACTGTTCAGTTGAAGGAAGTTCTCCTGGCTGTAGTTCACTTCCTGGCCAGGGAGGGGCAGTGTCTCTCTGAGCACAGCTGAGCTCAGCACCTGAAACTGCTCTGCAGGTGAGGAGAGGAGGGATTGAAGTCTCTTCTGGAGCTCTGGGGGCAACCTTTGGTCGGGGACAAACAGAGGAGACACGAAGCAGATATGTGTTCATGAATCAAAGCTCACACTGAATATTAAAAGAGTTGAGAGCCAAAATAGAGGACGAAGAAGAAGAAGAAGAAGAAGAAGATTGATGACTGGGAAGTTGAAGTGCAACTCTGTGGCAATTTGTGTTTGTGCTGAGAGGTCAGGTGAGATCACCACAGACAGTAAAGGGGAGGAGGGAGGAGTTGGGTAGATTCAAAGGGATGAGGACAGGAAGGGGACTGGACAGAGGGCTCGTGCATGGTGTCTGAGGGAGCGCTTACGTCCTGGTGTACTTGGTAGCAGAGAGAATGAGGTGCAGCCTCTGCAGGGAGTCCACGGCCTCGTGCCCGAGCTCCTTCCCCTGCAGCAGCTTCACCAATCTGCTGTGGAACTTCTGCAGCTCAGACTCCTGAATCTCTCTGGAAAGGACACACAGAGCAGCTGCTTTGGTCTCTGCAAATATGTACTATTTATTAATATAATACATGGCTTGAACATTTCACCACCTAATTATTGACACATTATTAAATCGACTCCGTATTTGAGCATTGATCACCCCTTTGACGTGAGGTCGTTTAGTTGTGCAAAGCAACAAAAATACACAACGTTGCAGCTTTTTACAGTGACACGAAAGCAACAGTTAAACTCAACACTTTCCGACAATTTACAGTGAATTACGTTTAAATACTAAGAAAAACACCAGGCTGGTGATAAGCAGCTGTTAAAGTAACACAATGTGAACAGAAACATTATAAGTTTAGGTAATAAAACAAAGCTTAGTGGGGGTTTTGACAGGCTAGCTGTCTTTAGCCTCGTTAGCTTCGTGGAGGAAACGCTGAGGCGACGGACTGAAGGAGGCGGAGGAAGTTATATTTAGGTATTTATTTCTTACCTTGCCTGTTTAATTAAACTCTCCGAGCCGTGAGCGTACATTATGAGAGAGAGTCTGGCATTCCTCTGGTCGTTGTGTGAGCAGCGACAGGTAAACAGTGCGCTCGCTAATCGTGTCCGGGCTGGATCACGTGATGATAGTCACATGGTTCCGTCTCCTCTGAGGGGAAGCTATGTCCAACTGGTCACTCACGTAATATAATAGAACATCATGGTTAATAATCTCCAGTCAATGATTGTTTGAACAACAACCTGTTTTTCTTTCACTTCTAGGAAGTATTAGTTAGGTTACTTCAAATTTCTGTTTCACAGTCTTCCTTATTTTTATTCAACAGTTTAATTGCCTAAATGATATTAAACACTTGCATTTTACTGTTATGCAAATTGTCCCTCAAGTCGCATTTCTTTTTCATCCTCTGAGGACCAAACATAAACAAAAACCTGTATTGTTCAGCAGGCGGCTTTAGTAAGTCAACCCTCACTGATGCTGAAGGAATAACACACATGCACTTTACAGGTCTTCTTTCTGCACTCGGTTTTCCAAAGGTCATCAAAACGCTACAGAAACAGGCTTTTTTAAGGCAAATTTTACTTACATGTATTTTAAGAGGGGGGAGGTGGGTAATTACAATATACTCTTTCCCTTTGCGATATAATCCTGAAATTCTACATTTCAGATAGAATATGGTAAAGGTTACCCACTTTGTTTACTCCTGATCTAATTCATGTACCTTGTAAGTAAAAAATTAAAGGATCTCTCCCCACCACTGCAAATAATCAGCTATTTACTTAGACTTTTTATTTACAAAATAGCAATGTCATTTTCTTACTTAGTAATACTAAAATATCAAAATAACCCACACATTTTAAAGTCCTGTCAGTACAGCTGTCCGATGGAGTAAGAATCTGCATATATATTTGCAGAGACTGGAAATACTGAAGTGAAGTACAATGTCGGCTACTGTAGTATTATTAGTGTTATCACTAATTCCATGCATCTGAAGGAGTAAACAATGATGTCAGATGGAAACCTTTATCAGACACCCGATATGATAGAGCCCACTAACTAATTATAAACTTCTAAGCGGTCTGAATGGACGTCCACACGGCCACCGTACCTGAAGACGGACAGCGCACAAAGTGCGACAGGTTGCAGAAGCAGAGGGTGCGCTCTTCCTCACCTCTCTGCAATAAACTTGTTGTTTCCATCCGAGCTCACACCGCCCACCTCCGGTCTCTCTCTCTCTCTCTCGCTCTCTCTCTCTCTCTCTCTCTCTCTCTCTCTCTCTCTCTCTCTCTCTCATATTCTCCGTGTCTTTCTCTGACACAGTGAGTCGGTGCCACAGACCCCATGCGCTCCTCACTTACTTTGAAAGTGCCCTCTCTTTTGAATAAATGGAGACAACCTGAGCCTCTGGGATTCAGGGTTAACCAACCGTTTTAAAAACAAACAAACAAACAAGAATAACAACAAAAACAAACGAGGCTACCACACCTTGGCCAAGTTTGACTTCCCTTCAACTCTTTGGACAACTCTGCGCCGCATCTCAGGTAGGCAAAATACCTCTTATGTATAAATCTAACGCTCTCCTTTTTAACGCGTTTAAGTGAAGTGTTGATCAGTTCAGAGATAAGGAAATCTATTAGAAAGGTGACCGAACAGGCTTGTAAAGTGATTTTTTTGGCGACATTCCGTATCACCGCAGCGTTGACAGCTTGTCTCAGAGTGTGGGTGTGTGTGTGTGTGTGTGTGCGTGTGTGCGTGCGTGTGTGTCCTCCACAGGCAAAGACACATCTGTCCAAAACACAAGTCACTTTGACTCTCAGGAGAACTTTAATAACTCCAAGTTTTTACCTGAACAGATAACAATAATAACTTATTGATACTCAGATGCAAGCTATGAATTAGGACATGAGTAAATCCATTCTGAAATTCAGTTTTTCTCTTCTGTTTGTCTGAATGTTGTTTATTGGCCGGATCCCCGTAGTTGATGGAAGCTTTCACGACATCTTCTTGGTTTATAAATGAAGGCATTTATTAGTCTGGTAACACAGTAGCTGAAGTTCTGTCATCACCGGGCCGTTATCGGCCATCATCAAAATGTTTGGGATTCCAATAGCAGACGAGGAAGACAATGAGATCCAGTGAGGAAGAAAGAGGGGGATGCAGAGGGACACGCAGGTTATGGGCAGTGCATTCACACTGATGGGACTGCACTCTGCTTATTTATTGGGCTTGCATTGATTATATATTATATGTTTTATCATGAATGTTTAGTAATATGTTCTACGCAATAGAAAGATCTCTCCCTTTTGAGAAGTATGCACAAGAAAAAACGACTATTTTCCTTCCACTTTGTAACCAATGTGTATTAACCTTTCAAACGTAATATTATTAAGCAGAACGCGCCCCAAAAGGAATGAATACAACTGCATATTTCTGCTTTTAGAATAGCTGGATCGCCGTCTCTATTCCGCCTCTCTGCACCAACAGAACCCACATATCAAATTCTTATAAGCGCCAGCTATTTTGTCCGCACAATGGAGCCTTTATACAGGTGTGTACACCTGAACCAATCACATCTGCCAATCAGCCCGCTCGCTGGGCAATCCCAGTCTCGTGCACTTAACAGTAAACCACGTGACGCTGCCGCTGTCGGATCTTTGAGCCATGTTTCGTTCACATGTTGGATTGGATTGCACCATAATCTAAACTCACTTACCCATGGGTCAGTGGGACATGCACTTTCTTCAGTTTGTGTGCGTGTGTGTGTGTGTGTATGTGCGTGTGTGTGTGTGTGTGTGTGTGTGTGTGTGTGTGCAGAACATACCTGTGGTTGGTGGAGAGTGTAATTGATCTGGAGCACAGTGATGCTCACTTTCTTAGACAAGTTGGTGCAGGTTTGTCAGTTGAAAGAGGTGGAAATGGCTGCTACGTGTGTGTCATCGTGACTCCTCACAGATCATTTGGGCTTCTCGTACTTAGTTAAAGTGACAGTCATCCTCGTATTAAATCTGTCTACAGGTGTAGTACGACATTTAGATTATCTGCAGAAAGTGATGTCAGCATCACGGAAAGTCAATGGAAATTGATTTGCATTTCCACTGAACCTTTAGCTTAACGGATGCTCGTTCGTCTTCCACAGAAAGTAGCAAACCTTTAAATCTACTTTAAGGCCTCTTCTGAAAACACTGAACCAACAATACAAATATACTGACTTGTTTTAAGGCTGCTAAGTTACTGTAGCAGCAAAAGCATGAAAGACAATTCAAATATATAATAAGAAATGAAAAGCAATTAAATAATCCAATATGAACATGAGTAATAACATTGCAGTGACTGTGGGGCATGAGAACGATACATTGAAGAAGGGAATTGATTACGTGAACATTTTAATGTTAGTTATTCGATGCAAGAAACCTGCAGGATGTCTTTTTTAGAAAGAAATGTAGGTATTAATGCAAATAAGTTATGCAGCAAACTACAAACTATTTGTCCTGGCTCTTTAGAATAAACTCTTTTAATACAGTTATGCCAGGACCTGCATCCAAACACGTCATAGTCTCTGTCTCTGAACAGTGGCACTATTTTTGGCTTCTTTGTGGCTTTTTTTTAATTTTTGGCTTCATCTTTAAAGGGTTAATCTCAGCATTCATTGATTCTCATTCATTAAATGTTAAAATGCACAGATATTTTGGGGATTTTTGTAAATGCACATAAAAACCCAACAAACTGATATGCACTAAAATGAGCTCTAATATGTATTTAATTATATTTTCAAAACTGTCTGCTACAAGTTGTTTGAATTCAATTCAATTCAATTCAATGTATTTTGTACAGCCCAAAATCACAAATCACAAATTTGCCTCAGAGGGCTTTACAGACGTCGTCCTCTGTCCCGGGACCCCCACATCGGTTCAAGAAAAACTCCCTAAAAAAAAACCTTTAATGGGGAGAAAAAGGAAGAAACCTTACGGAGAGCAACAGAGGAGGATCCCTCTCCTCGGATGGACAGAAGCACAATAGACGTCATGTGTACAGAATGAGCAACATAACAGAGTTACATCACATTCAATGCATGTGACAGAAATGATTCATGTAATGAGTAGTAAGCATATTAATAAGGACAAATTACGACTAATAATAATAATAACAGCAGCAGTGTATAGTAGGATAATAATGATAATACAAGCAATAATAATGGAGGAGCTCAGGTTATTTTAAGAAGTCTCCCGGCAGTCTAGGCCTATAGCGGCATATCTCGGGGCTGGTTCAAGGTAAACCTGAAACAGCCCTAACTATAATCTGTATTATATATTATCAAAAAGGAAAGTCTTAAGCCGACTCCTAAATGTGGTGAGCGTGTCGGCCCCCCAGACTTTTTTTTTAACAATTGTTTTACAGTCTTTATTTTCAGCTCACTTCACCGCTTGCTTTCCAGTGCAGATTTCTTTCAATCGTTTTATACCGAGCTTGGTGATCGATAATCTGGGCTGAGATACTCAGATTACACAAAAGCACATGAAATTGCCCGTGATTCTGAACTTTCAGACACTGTGCCGCTAAAGTCAAGAAATTACTTTTAGCCAATTTAAATCATTATAGCAAATTTTAATTCCCAGTTCCCTTATATATATATATATATCTTGTTGTGATGTATAAGAGACATGAAGGCAGAGCGAGGCGAGGCGGCAAACAGTTCAAATACTGAGCAGAGTGTCAGAAAAGGATGGAAACAAACACGCTGCTCTCTGATGCACGGCGGTGCGTAGTTGTGTTTGTGTGTCTGCCTCTTTTAAGTCTGCAGTTGCTGAAGAAAATTAAAAAAAGGGAAAATTCAAGGTTTAGCGCGAGGACACACACACACACACACACACGCACACACACGCACACACACACATACACACACACACACACACAAAAACAAAAACATACACTGCTCTAAAAAGCCATTCAACTCCCCTGACCACAATACTATAAAGAAAAGTGTCGGACTGAGAGGACTAAAGTAGCATAGAGGAAGACTACTCACACATCTGGTCTGAAAAGGAGGAAGCAAGGATTAGCTTTCTCGGTAATGATCTCCAAAATAAGAGAAAAGAGAAGAGGAAACACATGTGGTTACTGAAGGAGTCAGTGTGTGTGTTTAATGTGTGTCTGCATGCACTGTGTACTTCTGCATGAGTGCACGGGTGTGTGTTGGTGTGAGCGTTTGTGGTTTCATCATCTGCCGTGAATGTGACAGTATATACACACACTGTAGAGAGAAAAATAGCGTCAAGTGTTGAGAGGGTGTGATATTTCTGTCTGCCTCAGACTGCGTTTGAAATGCAGCTCATCGCTAATGCTGTTCGTTGACCACCTGAGGGGCTACATATTTGAAAGTGTGTCAAAATGACACGGCGAAAGTCACTGAAAAGACCTGAATTTGACTGAAAATCGTGAGGCTGACGTTGCTGATTCATCATTTCCAAACAATCTAACCAGCATGTGCCTGCATGGGTATTGGTCTGCAGCACTAGGGGCACAAGCATGCGCTTTCACATGCAGGGTTCAGATGACAGATGTATGCAAACGTGTGTGTGTGTGTGTGTGTGTGTGTGTGTGTGTGTGTGTGTGTGTGATTGTGTGTGTGTGTGTGTGTGTGTGTGTGTGTGTGTGTGTGTGTGTGTGTGTGTTTACATGGGTAATGGCATCAGATAGCATTGATTTGCCTAACTGTAGGCTGCAAGTCACAAAGCGGGATTGTTGGATAACACCCACTAGGTCAGACAGCATGCAAATCCCAGAGATGCACGGACAGTGTTTGTGTGTGACATGATAAGAGAGAGGAAATCAAGTGGGAGTGAGAGGAAGGTGAAGAGAGTCGAAATGTGTCTCTGGAAAAGTAAAAAAAAAAAAAAGAGGAGAGGAGAGGTAAATGGAAAGACGTCAGTGGATTAAAGTTGATGTTGTTTATAAGGGAAACGGATGAAGTGGAGACTGTGTGGGCCCGAATGAGCTCACTTTGGATGGATCTGTGCCGTTGCACTTCATGAAGACTCGCATGCTTCTTTTGCAGATAATTATCAGTGATCATATCACAAGGAGCATGTCAGTTATAAATAATGCAATAGTCGATGTTATGTTGTTACAGATATGTCCTCATCTGTGTCTATGACCGATATTACACTACAGAAATGCCAAGGTTATTTTGGGGACAATTTCATCTTTTAATTGGACAGATGGAAGAGTGGAGGCAGCCTGGAAATGAGGACAGAGAGCATGACATGCAACAAAGGTCACGTGGCTGCGATCGAACCGGGACGTTGCAGTTACGTGGAATGAGCTGTAACCATTTGGCTACTAAGGCGCTCCCCCAAACTAACTTTTAGGATGATTTATTACTTACAGGCATGAACGTCATGCACCGAATGCGGAAGTGCCTTAAACTTGCATTCTTTCTAATAACACTCAGGTGGCGACCATCAGGGGGCGAAGAATGATTTTATAGAAGCCTATGAGGAAATGAGCCTACTTCTCACTTGATTTATTACCTCAGTAAACATTTTAAACATGAGTTTATGGTCTCAATCGCTAGTTCAAGTCTTGCAGCATGATGTTCATTTGGTAAATGATGGTCCTATTTAGATTAAAATAGACCATAAAGTAGGGTATGCTTTAGGGCGGGGCTACCTTGTGATTGACAGGTCATTATCCCAGCGTTGTCTGATCTGGACGTCGTCCGTGTTTTCGTTTTAGGACTTTAACCCTTTCCTGACGCGTTTTTAGTTCATGAAAGCTAAATGTAGCATTTCTGGTCGCCTAAATATTAAGCTTTCAGTTGTACTTAGCTCCGCCCTCTCGTGTCACTTCTGGTTGCAAAAAGCCAAGATGGCGCCAGGAAAAAACGGCAGTCCACAAACCAATGGGTGACGTCAGGGCGACTACGTCCACTTCTTAGTTACAGTCTATGGCGTGCTCCTTACTCTTCAATACTACTTACAACAGACTGTCGGCTCATGGCATGTAGGCTATAGCCTAAGTTGGTTCACTTTGTCTCCTCTTCCCTACGGTGCTGCTGTCAGTCAAACACGTACACTTCATCCTGAGGAAGACACACTGTAAGTCTGTGTATCAAATTAAAGCTGCGAGCAGCGATGAACGGGTCCTCGCCCCTATTCGCGTGTCGGGGTCGCTGGAGGGACGCCGGCTCGCCCGGCCGAGAACGTTCGACCCCCAGTCAGACGTTTTTTCGTTCGTGACGCAGGACGTTACGCTTTGCAAATAGTTCACCACTTCCTGTATCCGCTGTGTGGTGCTAGACGACTCACTCAACACCATGCATCATGTTTCTCTATGTGAAGTGTAGACCACGTCATGTAAATGTCATTTCAATCAGGAGAGACCAGTCGGATAAAGAAAGGATAATTGTTTAGTGTTAACATGTGATATGTGATGATAAAGTCTCGACAGAGTCTCTGGCGCGTGGACTCTACAGGGAGATTTGTAATTGAGGGCCGTTTGCCCCGATCAGCAACAAGATAGATCCCCCCGTGGAGTCCAGACCTGGTGGTGGTGGTGGCTGATGAAGCTCATAAAATGATGAGTTGATGAACCTGATGGATCTGTAAAGACTGGGCGGAGATGGGGAGGTGGAGGGGTCAGTAACGGCAACGTGAATGAACTGAAGGTAGAGAGACGGTCATATGTAGAAGAGACAGTGGCAAGATGATAGGCTAACCATGTAATTGTTTCATTGTTCTTATTGGATAGAAGAGACCAGCTGATATAAACAGCTGGTGTCATGATTGACAGCCCCGAACAATGACAGCAAGTAAATAATGAGTGAGCATGCGTGAGAAGTGATTGGCAGGTGTATGAGAAATAAATTACGGGCTTGGAAGAGTATGGTCTTCCGACTGAACTTAGAATTTAGCTTCATGTAACGATTTTAATAATATTTCATCACAAAGGTCTAAAGAGCATCCTGCCCAAATTTGAAGTCGATCGCATTAATTCTATAGGAGGAGTTCGTAAGAGTACAAAGGCTGAAAATGGCGAACAATGACAAAAATGCCCAATTTGACCGAATTACTCTAGCACCCCCTAGACTCTCAATGGCATACAAATTTCAGGGTATGTTACAGGATGCAATGGGCACATATGCTGCAACTCCTGTGACACTAGGCCCAATGGTTTTGAAGTTATAAGTATTGATGTACAAGCCACGCCCCTAAGAAGTTCATTGGTCCTTATCATTATGAAAGCAATAAGCTATCAACAATTTCTTAATAATTTTTGATGACCTAGGTCAAATAATGATCTACAGCAGATTTGGTATGAATCGGACCCAGCGTGTAGGAGGAGTTCGCAAGAATAGGTTTTTCACATAATTCAAAATGGTGGAAAATCTAAGTAGGCGGAGCTTAGGGGTCTGAGAGGCTTTTCTGTAGAACAGGTGGAGATGGACATTTGTGTCAAATTTCAAGTCAATCGGATAAACTGTCTGAGGAGCGTCGCCAGTGCAACTTCTAGGAGGCGCTAGAGAGCCATTTTTTAATACACAAATATGACACCTATATCAGATGGCTATTTTCACCAAGCCTGACAAGCGTGCCATCTTTGGTGAGTTTTTGAGTATGGCAAGTACCCCCAATATGCGCCCAATTGCGTGCGTCGAATTTCAATAGGGTCCTCCCGGACTGACTACGTCAGTGCTCGGATCCTAATTACATGACAATCCATTCAGCAGTTGCGGAGACATTTCACCCATAACCCTAGTATAGCTTAAAATAAAGTTGTATGCCAAAGATGATCTACATCCAATTCATATTCTTTATTATAAATATTCACTGTTGCACAAATTAAAACTCCAACAGAATATTTTAAACCCATTTTCTTTAGTTGTGTGACTGATAACCTTAAACCTTTTTTCCTTTGAAGCAGGAAGAGGAAAAAAAACGTAACATCTTTCAGACAACTAACCACAAGTAAACTAAGAACCCAAAATAAATCACGTCTTTGTTTCTGCTTTCTTTTCCGTCACCATTTTGTGCCAACGTTCGAATATAATAGAAATGAGCAACAACCACAGATGGCAATTTCTCCACCAACAGTTATCATGAATATAAATAAATATGACTAAAATGACAAAATAAACTTTTTACCACTTTTCAGGGTGCAAGAGATGGAAAACGGGACATGCGATGATGTGGAGGCGCTGTGGGACAAGGTGGAGTGCAAACGGTACGAACTGTGTCGCTCCATCTCTCCGTCAAAGCTCACCCCCTACCTCCGCCAGTGCAAAGTCCTGGATGAGCAGGATGAAGATGAGATCCTCAACTCCATGGTGCTGGTCTCCAAAGCAAACCGTACAAGTGGGTAGAGGGATGTGGGTGCATGTTTGTGTGCTTTTGTCTCCAACTATTTCTATGATTGTATATTGTATTTGTTTCTCATGTCTTAGTCTTGTTTTCTTTCATCCTGTCAATCAATCTCTCAGGCCGTCTACTTGACATCCTCCACACTAAAGCAGAGCGGGGGTATGTGGCATTTCTGGAAAGTCTGGAATTTTACTACCCTGAGCTGTACAAGCTGGTCACAGGGAAGGAACCCACACGCCGCTTCTCCACCATCGTAGGTGAGACGTACCTTTGGATGCAGACTCACCCACGTGTGCATGGACACACAGCTTTTACATACTGCACACACACACCTTATTACAGTTTGATTGTTATGGGCTATAAAGGACAATATAATTAGGAACTGAAGCAACCAGTAAACTGTTAAGTTAGTTGCCTCAAACTGAGTGCCAAAAAGTGAAGAAGATATCTGATTATTGTTGGAAACCTTGAATTGCTTTTTTAAAATGAGAAATTACAGTTAAGGAAAAAGAAACACATTTAATTGCCAGATGCAGAGCTGGTTTTGTAGCTCTGTTCAGGAAGGAACCGATACATGAGACATAGATCTTGTTCTCCTGGTTTACAGTAGAATTTCGACATTTCTCCAAATCAGTTTGTAATGCCGTCCTGTTACATTAGAACATGTAAATTATACTATATTATACTCTGTGATTGGTATTTTCTTTCTCCTCTTCTCCTCTCTACCTGCCGTCTTTTTCCTCATTGCAGTGGAAGAGGGTCAGGAGGGTCTGACCCAGTTCCTGATGAACGAAGTGTCGAAGCTGCAGCAGCAGTCCAAAGTCAAGACCCTGCAGACGGCTGAGCTAAGCAGGAAGAACTGCACCCTGGAGGACGAGCAGAAGAAGCTACGGTTGGCCAATCAGGAGCTTCAGGCCATCCAACAGAGTAAAAGAAACACGTTATTATTGTAGATATGTTCCAATCATGTCACGCATGGCTTAAGGTCTTAAATGGTGAGCATTAAATCCAAACCAAAAACCTACTGCCATTTATACTGAAACTCTTACCCGACCACACATGATGGGTTTACCCTGCTTGGTGCACCACAGTTGAGTTTTATTGAGGCTAAGTTGCCAATCACATTGTCTACCAGAGTCTATTTATGAAACTAGGACACTGTCATATGTGTTATCATGTCCTGTGTAGTTGGAACAACAAGTACGTTTCACGTTTAAACAAATGCTAAAAATAACTCAGGCCAGGTCAACATGTGTTTCTAAATGAGAAAGAGGCAGTCTGCGGGGCATCTTTATTGTAAATGTCCTGGCAAAATCGTACCATCCAATAACAAAATAAACACCCGTTCCCCCTGAAACTTGGAATGTTATGCTATGGCCTCCCTTTGTCTGTATTCGTTTAATTCAACAATTCATTATAAAAGACAAAATAATTTGAAATAGCTGATGTGCAGCCATTTATTTTACTGAAAGGCTTGAAACAAAGATCAGAAAGACAGAAAGTGTATTTCTCTCTGTTAGCTTAAGTCAGCAGGAGCCAGCTAACCCTGCTCACACGGCTTAGCAAGGTTAGCTAGGTCAAATGAGGAGCCTTGTTAAGCGAAGGCTTTAAAGCTAAAGAAGGTTAGTTTACTGTGTTTGTGTTTATTTATAGCAGTTGGTGCAGAATTACGTTGACATTATTCATTTCATAATGTGTTTATTTAAAATTGAATCTATATTCACCTCAGCGTATACATTTTATAGCGTATACATTTTTTATACAACGATTGCTAAAACTGACAGCGTTGTTACCACCTAATAGTCCTGGACAACACACTCATGTGTTGTATAAATTGGTTCTCCAGGGTACAATAAGTTGAAAGAAGAGAGGAACAACTACAGTGACGAGCTGCTGCGGGTGAAGGATGAAAACTACAAACTGGCCATGAGGTACGCCACGCTGAGTGAGGAGAAGAACATGGCTGTGATGAGGAGCCGAGACCTGCAGCTAGAGGTACTGACGGACAACTGCATGGAAACATTGTCAATACATTATGCATTTGCAAACAGAAATGATAATCAATGCGTGTACGGCTCACTCTTTGCTCCATGCTAGTATCTATATCTCACTATTCATTCAGCATCCTCACTGTATGTGCTATATAGGTGGATCAGCTGAAGCACAGGCTGAACAAGTTGGAGGAAGAGTGCAAGATGGAGAGGAGGCAGAGTCTCAAGCTGAAGAACGACATCGAGAACCGGCCAAAGAGAGAGCAGATCTTTGAGCTGGAAAGAGAGAATGAAATGCTCAAGATCAAACTACAGGACCTACAGTCCATAATACAGGTATGGGCTGCCATGCACACACACACACACACACACACACACACACAGACACACACACACACAATATTGATAAGCAATAGAAGACTTTTCAGTCCCAGACAGTGAGATCTCAGCGACATGTTTCCACAAATGGCAGGTCTGGTAAAAGAGCACCTCTGAGGCTTTGGCCTTTATTTTATGAAGATTTGCAGGAACAAGACTGGCAAATTACATTGTACAATGAATTATTGCATAGTGACATACAGCACGTACCTACTTGGTAACTACCTCTCACAACTTCAACCTGCATAAATTATTTTTTTATTTTAATAATTGGCCACTTAGGGGCACTGCAGCAAACTGTACACATGTTGCTATGCTAACCTGTTAGCAAACAATCGCCAATTATTTAAAGTTGAGCAATATTAACATTCAGTTGGAGGCGTGTTTCTTGCTAGCAAAGGATTAACTCTCCTTTTAGCTCTGTTTTTGGTCTCCACCATCTCACATGTAAAATATCAGGCCCTTTAGCTGCTCAATACTCCACTATGTTCAATGCAAATTATCAAGCAGCCAGTTATACACAGTTCATACCCAACAATGTGTGTGTTTCGTAATACACAGCCTGGTCCACTACCTGCATCAGATAAGGCCATCCTTGACATTTTGGAACATGACAGGCAGGAAGCACTAGAAGACAGACAAGACCTGGTCAACCGCCTCTATAACCTCCACGAAGAAGTCCGACAGGCAGAGGAGCTACGAGATAAGGTAACAAACTGACAAGCAACCTAGATAAGTACAAACTTGCACTTTACTTGAGTATTTCCATTTTGTGCAACTTTATACTCCTACTTCAATACATGTTTGGTCTTATTGTACTTGTTACTCCATTTATCTGATCTCTATTGTCACTTTTCATATTAAGATTTAACAGACGAAAACATAATGATAAACTCTATAAATACATTGCACTGTACGTGTGCAAAACAGTGTCCAGTTGGAGCCCGTTATCACAGACGTCTGTCAGCAGTTCCACTAAAGGCCGACTTCCCCTCTAAAGCTTTTTTCTTCTTCTTCTGTTATCTTTAAAGAACAGCAGTTATCCAACATTTCAAAATGAAATCAAACATGAGAAAGTCCAAAATAATTAAAATAAACCTTTTAACGTTTGTCGTTTCTTTTTTTCCGTCCCATGAATCATCTCCCAAGCCCTCAGATGTATCTGGTAACTCTTTGGAGAGGTTGCCCGTATGGGAGCTAGTAGACTGAACTACCCAAATACTGTCACCGCGACCAGCTACAACAAAATGCTGTTTAAACATTGTTGATCAGTATCAATAATGTCATATATAATAACACATTAGTCACAGGGGACATTTCACTGCAGAACAAGTACTTTCTCTTGCTTTCCATCAGAGGAAAGGTACGTAGAAGTGATCTTGGTTGCTTGTTTGAATCTTTGTTCGAGTGTATAATTGTTTCTCAATGTGTAAATGTGAGGCAGAGTTGGGAGCTGTGAACAAACAGTTGGCAAAAACGCACCCTAGAAACACTAACCCGTGACCAGAGAGCCTAATGCCCCTGAGACCATCTGTGAAACACACCCTGTGCAAAACCCCCATCTCGGGCCTCTCGCTCTACGTAATATGGTCTTTCTTCTTTCTCCCTCTGTTTCTCTTCCTGTATCTGCCGTTGTCTGATAAACTATAATAACCTTGCTTGTGGTGTGTGTGTGTGTGTGTGTGTGTGTGTGTGTGTGTGTGTGTGTGTGTGTGTGTGTGTGTGTGTGTGTGTGTGTGTGTGTATGTGTGTGTGTAGTACCTGGAGGAGAAGGAGGATCTGGAGCTGAAGTCCTCCACGCTGCAAAAGGACTGTGAGATGTATCGCAACCGCATGGACACCATCACAGTACAGCTAGATGAGGTGGAGAAGGAGCGGGACCAGGTGAGAAATACATGGACACAGATTGAGTATGATTGTTTAGTTGTTGTTGTTGTCGTCGTGTTGCTTACTTCCACTCCCCCATTGCGGCAGGCTTTTCGTGCCAGAGACGAGGCCCAGCACCAATTCTCCCAGAGTCTCATTGACAAAGACAAATATCGCAAGCAGATCAGAGAGCTGGAGGAGAGGAGCGATGAACTCCATATCGAGATTGTGCGCAAAGAAGCCAAGCAGGTCACCTTGGAGTCTCGACTACGACGGCTGTCCAAGGACATTGTTTTGGACCAGGTTAGACGTAGTAGAAAAATGAGTGTACTCGGTCAACATGCATGATAAATGCTCCCATTGCATCTCTGGAACTTGGTGTCCAATGTCTAATTTAGAAAATGTGCCAACATATTAATGACATTTTCCAAATGTTTCTCTCTCTATTTTTGCAGAGTCTGCCAAGGGACCTGCCTCCGACCATCATCTCTCAAGCCTATGACTATAAACCCATCCAGGACCAATCCGAATGGTCCAGTGATGATTCGCCAGGGGAGAAGTTCACATCTGAGGAGCCACGTCTCAAACGCAGACCCAACCTCAAAGCAGGGGTCAGCTACTGTTCCATACTCACACCTACGCACTGACTTACTCATTAGACATTGTGGCAAAGGACTCAGGTAGTATTCAGCAAACTTGTAAGAATTATACATCAGAACCAACGTAAGAGTAAAAAAGGTCTTACTTACCACCTTACTACACATTAAGCCACTTACTCTTTAGGTTTCTCACTCTTACAAAGTTTAAAAGTAAGAGAGCAAATGATTGATCACATTTATGAGTAGGAACAGCCAATTAATGTCAGATTTACCCTGCATCGCCCATATAGTCTTTTGAATAAACATTACATTTTACCAAGTGATGTTTTTCTGCAAAAACATATCTAATTTTCTTCAGAAGTGCATTTAATTTGTGTGAAATTCTATATATCTTCAGTAGAAATTACCATGTAATATTAACAATCTAATATTTTATTGTATATACATGGAGACAAAATAACAGGAAACACAAATTCAATGGAATTAAGAAGAAAATTGAGCAGGAACAGGACAGACATTCTGCTGCTGGTATACAGATCAAATACACTAGAAAGCTTTAAGTCAGATGTTTTTAACAGTAACTTTCACGTTTTGTGTTTTAGATCAGAGTCAAGTCTCCAGTCTGTCTACCCAGAGAAGTCAACATAGAGTCGACTCAATCTGCCGGTAAAACACGATCATAGAGTTCATTCATCCGTTATATTCCGCCATGACAGTGACATCTCTTTTGTGCAAGCTCATCCACATTTGTCTCCAACTCTCAGCTCCGTCAGTCAACGGCGGAGATTTACTGGAAATCCAGATGCGGAACTTGCACGTCAAAAGCATCTCCCTCCCTCCCTCCCCCAGCATCCTGATGTCCCCCATATATCCACCCTTATCAGCTCCCACCCTCTCCTCCGCCCTCTCCTCCGCCCCGTACCCCGCCTATTTACCCTTAAATATGGCGGACCAGTCCAACAGGCCAAATATGGTGAGGTTTTAAAACATTGCTATTCAATAGAACTTTCTCAAGTCCTAATACGTTGTCGACTTGAGTTGACATAGTTGAGTTTACAAGTCTGTATTTAGAACTTCTGCTTTGTTCACTGATAAAAAAATCTCCAGCTGCGTTACCGTAACGACAGCATCCAGTCCACAGTGCCTGAGCCACCAGAGAAAGCATCGCTTTACCGCAGAGAGAGGGAGAAGGAACATGACTTCCACCCTCGCAGGTAACCACAGCCCCAAATCAGATTATACGTGTCAGTTAATCTGTTCTACTTAATAATTGTAGATCGTTATGTGCGACACTAGTTTCATCCATTTTTATGAATCTGAGCCGGTTTGTGTTTAATTCCCTGGTATTAATGTTCTCTTTCAGCCTCTCGGACTTTGACAGTGACAACATGGAAATGGAGTTTGGTAAAGTGTACTTTTACACTTTGCACATCACAAATATGTTTCTGAACTGAATGACCGTGTTTATCTTCTGTCTACCGGGTTTATTAAATAATCCCTCCTCCGTCTGCCCGTCCCATCCTTAGAGGACGAAGTACTGCGCGGTCCACCGTCCGTCCACTCATCTTCCTCGTCCCATCAGTCAGAAGGGATGGACATTTACGACCTGGAGCAGGTCAACAATATCTTCAGGAAACTCTCTCTGGAGCGGTACAGTACAGATAGCCATGCACTCACATGCACAAGAATCATTGCACGTCAAGCTCACTTACAAACACCGTCTTCTTCTTCTGTGTGCAGGCCGTTCCGCCCGTCTTTATCCTCCTTCTCCAGGATCAGCGCTTCCCTGAAGCCGGTGCAGGAGCTGTCGTTGCTAGGCGACAACCTGCTGAAGGACATCACTCTGGTTGGCGGCAACCATAGCGGGATTTTCATCTCAGCTGTCCAGTCGGGCTCCATCGCTGAGAAGGCGGGGCTTCGAGAGGGCCACCACCTCCTGTTGGTGGGTAGTTTACGCGCCGGTTCGCACGGGGCTGTAAGATGAGTAAAAGCTCAATTTGTGTCGAATTAGATCCCCTGGCTGCAGAAATGGAAAATTTCAAAATGAAAAAGCAAGAACCTAGACATCTGACAAACATACATGAACGAGATTAAAACTCTGAAATTATATTTTTAAAATCAACAGCTTTTTTTTTTTTTTTTCTGTTTTCAGATGCCTGCTTTTTTTTCTCGAGTTCCCTAATCTAATGATCATTATCTGTAATTGAGGGACTACAATTGCTTTATTTTGTCATTAATTTGTCTTATGTTGCGATTTGCTGACCAGCTTGAGGGATGCATACGTGAGGAGGACCAAAGCATTTCATTGGATACCAGCACTCAGGAAGAAGCCTATTGGACGCTGCAGCACTGCTCGGGACCAGTCAAGCTGCACTATCGAGCCAACTTTGACTGTAAGTGTAGTTTGTGTTGGGCTTGTATGAATGTGTTTGTGTAGCACACACATACAGTATACCATGTATGTAAATACAAATGTGAGCATGTGTGCGCTCCAGCTTACCGCCGCCTTCAGAGGGACATTGCGGAAGGCCCACTGGTTTCTGGCGACTCCTTCTACATACGGGTCAACCTCAACGTCTCCGGCCAATCAGACTGCTGCTCTCTGAGTGTGCACTGTGATGAGGTGGTGCATGTGCTGGACACCAGGCACAAGGGGCGCGGTGAGTGGCTGTGCGCCCGCGTCGACCCCTACAGCGGCTCCGACCTGGCTGACCGTGGCACCATACCCAGCAACTCACGGTATAAAGAAGTGGTTCAAACTAAAACAAAAATCTGACATTAAGAGTGAGAGTTGGATGAAACCCTTTCCTTGTGTGTGAAGCCTGTAGATTTAAAGCACATGTGACAAACCACCGTGGTGTAAAAGACTTGGAAATGCTGGAAGTAACTGAGTATCATGCATCGGTTCCTATGCGTCATACAAAAGTGAAGTAACAGTTGAGCAACATGCAAAGTTTAGCAGGGTGTGTGGAGGTGTCTACATCTGCTTTCAGAATGAAAAGTTTCACTGATCTCCACAACGCAGCAGCAATACCCAGCTACACACATACATACACACACACACACACACACACACACACACACACACACACACACACACACACACACACACACACATTAATTTTCACACTTGAGTCCCACAACCGGTTGTCGCCAAGAAGCACAGGAAGCGGCTTCATGGAGGACAGACTCTTGAATGATAATATATGTAATTTTAACTTTCAAATTGAGTCAGAAATTTGAGTTTGAGAATCTTGTGTTCATGTGTGTGAATTTAGGGCCCAGCAGCTGCTCCTGGTAAAGATTCAGAAGTTAGTATCTCGAGGGGGGAAAGAAGAGAATAGGGTAAGAAACTTCCTGGACTATGTTCTCCCCTTTTAATTTGAATTTTTTTAAGTTAAAACATCATACATATTTGAAAATTTGGCATTAATACATTTACATTTGACTAAAGCAAAATTGTTTAAGCAATTAGTCTACTTGTCACAATGCCCTTTTTCTTACAACTTATTTAGAAAGTTTTCTCACTCCACCTAAGTGAGGATTGTGAAATGCTTAAAAAAAAAAAAAAAAAAACTCTTTGTGTTCGTGCCTGTGTAGAACTATTTACAACCAGAAGAATCCGGCTTGTCTCCTGATCCTAAAGTCAGCCAACGCATGTGTAGAGCCAGCATCTTCCTCACTCAGATACTACAGGTAATAAAGTGTAAAAAGACTTCAGTCTCTTCCGTGCAATGGTGCACCTCCCACTGGAATTATTGTTCCCATGAAAGTAATCTCACAAATGTGCATTAATACTTTTCGCTGTCTGTTTTGATTTGTAGTTTGTCGGCAGGGTGGATATCAAGTACAAGCGAATGAACAGCAATGAGCGCGTTAGGATCATCAATTCAGGCAGCACAACACTACCCAGACAGGGTTTTGAGGTGCTTAGACCAGAAGGTGAGTACAAAGTGATGCAGGAGGAACAAAACTCACCGTGAGCAACCAGAAGAAACTTCTGGAAAGGGCACCATTTTCTAAAAAACTATATATATATATATATATATATATATATATATATATATATGCGGGCTCATTGCTGATAATTCACAATTGTAACATTTGAAATAGTGAAATGCTGAAATGTTTTCTTGTAAAGTGGCAACCGAAATACAAATACTGAAAGGAGTTGAAATGTCAGTCAAGGGATAGACGATAAATAAAGCAGAAGGTGTCAATTGGAATAAAATGAAAAGACGATGTCAGTTGTGTCAGCATTGGAAGCAGTAAGTTGTAATGTGGATGTTTTTTTTTGGTTTTTTTTGTTATTCAAAACCTGACAGCTGAAAAGGGTGCGGAGGGTCAGTTGAATCATAAGCATTGAAAGTTGAAATGTCAGTTGAAGAGTAAGATGAAAGCAGTTGAAATGTCAGTGATGTGGTAAAACATGTTGAAAGTTCCACTGAAGAGGCAGCGTGGAAGTGTGTGCTCCGTGGAAATATATGAATATGACTTAACCTTGTGGCCTTTCAGCCTGTCTTGTCTTTCTGCCGGTGGCTGTATCGTCCCGTGTAACTCTGTTCGTGTGCGTGTGCTGTCTTGGCTGCAAACAGACGCTGCCGACCCGGACAATGAGCTGAACAGGAGTTTGAACCTGATGCCCTACAGTACCGTCACCCTCCAGCGAACCCAGAGGAGAAGACCGGTCCTATTCACTCCCGCTGCTCTAGCCAAAACCATCATCCAGAAAATACTCAACATGGGGGGAGCCATGGACTTTGATATCTGCAAACCAGGTCGGTGTATGATGTGGAGGGGGAGATTTCCATCTCGTTGGCATATTCTCAATGTGTTCACCTTTTGTGACTCAAAGAGAGAGGAGATAGTGGATAACACATAGTTAAGAGAGGAGGAGACAGAAGGAAGGAAGCTCCTGTTGGGATTCAGGTCAGGTATTGTTTGTCACTGCGGTGTAAATGTTAAGGAGTGAAACCAGAGTGGTGGCGGGGTCCGGATGGAAGATGGCCTAGTTTATGAATAGAATGATGGATGATGCAAGGATGATGATGAATGATGATGGTGACAATGACAATGGCATAGAGGAGGTCAAAGCACCATTTAGCGATACAGAGAATTAAACACTCCAGTCTCATGACAAACTAACTGCTCCCAGGTCAGTGGGGTCAGACACAGAGCTGAACATCTGGCAAGCCAAGAGACTGTGTGATGTCTTGATTAAGTGAAGAATCCCCAGGGAGAAAAAAAACCCTAAAGTTTCTGTTCCTTCTGCACTAAATGTTCTGCGATGATCACGAACAAGCGAAACCGTTTTTGAACATTTTCTTTTTCAAACGTATCATTTAATTTCTCTCTATAGACACCCTGTCCAAAGAAGAGTTTCATCTGAAACAGAATGTGGAGCCCTTCATTCACTACAAAGAGAAACACACCACATTTGAATGCATCACCCGAGAAAACATAGAGGCCGTCGCTTCTAAGGTAGGCTATTATTGATGGCACCTGCATTTATCTGCTGACGTGGTTATTCTCAACAGAAGATTTTTAAAGTACCACTCTTGAAGCTGTACGGTAAATATGTAGTTGGAGCCAGCAGCCGGTTAGCTTAGCATAAAGATTGGAAACAAACAGCTGGCCCGGTTTGGTCCAAAGATTTTTTATTTTTTTTAATTAGTGAGCTCCAGAGGTGTTTGGTAGAATTTGTTACCGCTGGACAGAGCCAGGCTTCCCCGAGTTTCGCCAGTCCTTGTGCTAAGCTAAGCTAACCGACTGCTGGTTTTTGCTTCATATTCTCTGTGCAGATGTAAGAGTGGTAACAATCTACTTATTTAACTCTAAAAAAGCTGATTGGCGTCTTTCCCAAAATGTTGAACTATTCTGAAAAAGATTTTTCGTTGCGTTATGAGAGGTGTTGTGTGCATATCTATGTGTTCAATCGTGTACGCACGTGTCCGCTTTACACAGTATAGATCTGCGTTCATCTGTAAAGCCCATCCTTTCCACCCGTCACCAGGGCAAACACTGCTTGCTGGAGGCCGAGCTGACTTGCGTCAAAGACCTTCTTCGGCGAGAAATCTACCCGATCATCATCTACGTCAAGATCTGTGAGAAGAATGTCAAGAAGCTACGGTAGGCTTGGAAAAAAAACAACTCACTCACTTTTACACATTTAGCCACAGCTGCAAACCACAACCCTTTTTTCCAATACGTCAATCCCTGCACAACCTTTTGGCTCCAAGCAGGAGGTGAGATTGAACCAGCTAAAGGAAAAGTCTGCATTTCCACTCTCTTAAACTAAGCGGTTCACTGCACAATGAAATTAAAGCAGCCTGCAGACAATAGCTGTGAACTTGAAACAGAGGTAGGAATAGCTGAAGGGCTTTCTCCTGTCCTCAAAAGGTGAGGATTGGACGCCTTACTCAGAATACACTATGTCCTGTGTTGTTTCAGTCTGGTGTGTTGACAATAATGTCATGATACATGAGTGAGTGGCCACAAAATCTGACGCCTGGCGTTTATTCTGGTGGATTTTAAATTGTCAAATAATAAAAATAACTGTATTTGTATCGCATATTTCATGCAAAGATGAAGCCCGAAGTACTTAAAAAAGGACAAAAACGCAAAAATTTGATTGGAATGCAACAAAACATTAACAACGATACCATTTAGGTTAACCAGAATTAAATTCCACATAAGAAAAAAAGATAGGTCTTTAATTTGATTTGCAAAAATGAAAAGGCTGTTTTATCATCCAAGAGGGAGAGTGCATGAAGACAGAAAGCAGCCTCGCCAGATTTATCGTGGGACACGTTGGGAACTTCTAAAAGAAAGGCAGTGAAAGATTGGAGCGTTGTTGTCGGGACATAAAATGAACGGCAGTCGCTGATATATGAAGGTGCTAGATTATGGAAGACTTTGTAGATTAGTAAGAGGACTTTGAAATCAATTATAAAAGATACACGTAGCTAGTTTGGTGATGTGAGCTAATGTGATCGCTTTTTTTGGTCAAAATCCTGACTGCAGAGTTCTGAATGAACTGTAATTTTCCTAAAGACTTTTTCAGGGGCACCAGTGAAGAGAGGGTCGCAATAATCTAAGCGGCTTGTGATAAAAGCATGCGTCAGCATTTCTGTAAGGCTTACAAGTACTGTGTACTGAACCCAAAAGCACGACCAGGAGACCAGGTTGTAAGGATAGTTCTTTACTTGTGTTCAGGCAGGGGTCAAAACCGGGAGATCCGTCATAGAGGCAAACAAGTCCAAAAGGGGCAGGCAGTAATCCAGGGTCAAAAAGGGGCAGGCAGGGTCAGGGCAGGCAGACTAGATACGGATACATGACAATGCTGGAGAGCTTGGCAACAAACACACAAGACAATCTGGCAGAGGACAGGTGTGAGTACAGGGCTTAAATAGTGAGGGACCGATGATATGGTGTGCTGCAGGTGAGGTGGGGAGCAGGACCCGGTGAGGGGAATGAAGGCTGATGCTGTGGGAGGATCTGAAACGATAGGAGAGTTAGTGAACAGACAGGTGGAACGTGTGACAATTTCAGCGACATTCTGAGTTAGAAATGGTTAAAAGTAGAATGTGAACCCATTATTGTCTGCCTTTCTGAGAATTAAAACAAAGTACACAAACCCACTGTTGCAAAGTGTCTACAGGATCACAGACAATTGGTTCCAGACATTACCACACTCACCACTGCAGCTATGCTTGCTTCCTGTTTCCTGTCCACACAGGAAGTTGCCTGTGCGCGTGGAGTCGGAGGAAGAGTTCTTGAAGCTGTGTCGGGCAAAATTAAAGGAGCTGGAGGGAATTCCTTGCCTCTATGCCAAAGTGGAGCCCGAGGCCTGGACGGGGGTGGATGACCTCATCAGGGTCGCCAAAGACCGAATACTGGAGGAGCAGAAGAAGACGGTCTGGGTGGAGCAGGACCTCCTGTAGACTCACACACACACAGACACACACACACACACACACACACACAACGGGCTGACATGAAAATAGACATGTGTCGCTGAGCACCATGAAACGCTCTTGAACATCATGCTCTTACGCATATTCATGCTCAGACTCAAAAATGCCCTTGTGGACACTCGCACTGCTGAAGACTTAAAATAAATGCATTATATATTTTGTAAATGAGTGTGTTTACTTTGATTTAGGTAAATAAACAAATGGAAAACATCAAAAAAGGGACTTTTTTTTTTTACTTCACAATTAAGCATTAAGGGAAGGCGTTCAAAGCAGTGTGAGCAGTACTTTCAATTTCAGTCTGATGTGACTTCACTTTGATTATACTGCCCTCTTGTGGCCACTGGCAGGCCATCACACTGTAAAGATTCAAGTCAAATCGGATTAAATCACATCAGCCTCTTATTTATTTATATAGGACGCTTTTGGTTGCAAATTCGTTATGCAGCGTTTCTCTGTAAAAATGTTAAAGAAATAGAAAACATTACATAAACAGATAAACCACTGCTATTTGAATAGAATAAAGTAGAATAGAACTGAATGCGTAATGTTATAGAGAACGCATTACAAGTTCACACAGGAAACTGTGACAGACAGCTTTACATGGACCCCATCGAATCAGTGTGTCTTCATTGGTGACCTCTTACTATGAAGCAATATCTCACTGTGACCCCTCGTCACCAGTGGAGTGTCTCTAAGTTGGAAGCAGTTCGGTCAAAAAGTGAATTTCTCTTCTCAGATTTCATTTGAGTCTTTTTCAGAGGCCTTAAAGAGGCAAAACGGTGCAGCTTTTCACAAGAAAGAATAGATAAAAAACATAGTTCTGTGTATCTTCTATCCATGAACTGAAGATGAACTTTAGGTTTCAGCTGTCGGCTGGTGTCCATGTGTGTTTTAAGAGGCCTGGTATTCAGTTTTGGAAGTGGTAGCAGGTTCCAATCATGTGATTTGAGTCTTGTGTTTCTATTACATTATGAATTGTGCATTGAAGCCTATGTCTACTTATTACTCTTTGCACCAATGCTGTGGATTGCCAACACCGTATGATATGCGAATATGCATTATATTAAGTTTTAAATGGACTAATCATCAACAAACTATCGCGACCTTAATCAGTGTGCTGCTTTACTCTGCTGACTAACTCGTGTAAAAAGACGATTTCTGGGTTTATTCAGCAATATTATCCATAACTCACGAAACCTGCATGTTTGTTGAGTTCTACAGTTTATAAATCTGTGTTTAGAGAGATTATTTTTTTTTCAAAGGCCACCAGATGTTCAACTGTATCAACAGGCAGGCCAGAGGGGATTTAGATTAACCTGTTTCATAAGGGTGCTAGATAATCTCCTCTTCTGCGAGGAAAGACATGCAGCACTACGCAAAAATGATCATGTCAGAAACCAAAAACGCACCATATCAGCCTTCCTTAAGTCAATACTGCATCTTTGCTCCATGTAATGAAATGCCAGGGCTAATATTTATACCACTTTGACTGTAGACTACTCACTGATTTGTGTGGTAAAATGTAATTATATCAAAAAGGTAATTAAATATACAAAAGTAATAAACATGATTAAATGTAATAAGATTATACACATGATGTATACTAGAAAGTATGTTAGAAATAGTCTTGATTGCACCTTTTCCTTCTATTGGAGAATGTTGTTCTTTGGTGTGTTCACTCTCGGTATGTGTGTGGGTGTGTGTGTGATTTCAAAGTAGAACGACTGCCAGGGTACAAATTTATATTAAGCACATTCATGAGAGCACAGCGCTGCGAGTAAAATCAGGAGTGAGTGGAGGTGAAATGTGTGACGCTGATTGAAAGCAGATGAGTGTGCGTGCGTGTGCGTACGTGTACGTGTCTGTTGGGGCTCCTTACTATGTTTGATGTCACAGGATGAAAAGAGTTCACAAATAACATGATTTTAACCGCATCAGCCCGAGGCAACAGAAATAGACACAGATCCCCCACACACACATTTCCTTATCATCATTCTTTTGGTCTAATTTTTCTGATGATGACATTTGTTTTTTGCAGGTACAGCAGGTTATTTTCAGCACGCGGCTCCGGTGGGAGGGAGGAGGGGGAGGGGAGAGGGGGTGGGACTGTCTACATTAATCATCCCTGAGCAGAGAGACATGTTGTGCTGTAGCTGACCCAGAAAAAAAGTGAAATTTTCCCCTCATGAGCTCACTCTGCAGAAACTTCAACTACGAACTCTCGCGGTGCTTTGCGTGTTCACGCTCCATCTTTCTCCATGAAAAAAAAAACAAAAAAAGCAGAAGAAGCGAGGACTCGCATCACGAGCTCAGCTGACGCGGCGCTGGGAGCTCGCGGGCACAAAAAAAAGAGGTGAGGATGTCGGTTTTTTTCTCCTTCTTCTTTACTCGTCTTTGACATTATTAACAAAGAAATGTAGGAAGCAACGCAACACGTCGCTCCTCGGGGGCAACAACGTGTGTGTGCACGCGCCTCTCTGCTCACTGCGGTGCGTTTGACACCGAGACGCCGCTGTCGTCCCGCTGGTGTATCGATGAAGCCAACGGGCTGCACGGAAGCTCGCGCTTGTTGTGTTTTTTTTTTTCTTTTTTTCCCCGCTGCTCTGCATTGTCTCCACGTACATTTGACTAACCCGCTATAACACGCGACGCTTTCACGGACCGAGCCACATCTCTAAAAGCCTCCCGGGGCGAGGAGCAGCCCGTCCCCGCGGCGCCGCGCGCCCCGTCAAAGGCTACATTGTGCTCGGTCTGGCATCTGCTGCGGACAGGACGGTGAGATCCATCCGCCGGCGGGGCAGCGTGGCCGGCTGCGGGTCCGGCACCGACACGCTGCCGTGGCGGGGAAACGGACCGACTTTATTGGGGGCAACTAGCCACTGAGATGTGATCGTTTAGTTCACAGCGAGCAGCGCGGCTTTGAATCACATCGAGACTTGTTGGCGCTGCGAGCGTAAAATATGTCAAAAAAGAAGAAAGAAAAGCGTGTTAAGCATTCTCAAATATTGATCTAATGCTTCAAACTGGAGTCTATATAGATGCAGTAGACACTGGTGGAGGAGGTGATCAGCTACATTACTTTTAAAAAATAAAAAAACGAAAGTCCTGCATTTGAATGCCACCCCTGTAAAATCGCAAATCTTAAGTAAAAGTGCTCGATGCAGAAACGTGGCCTCAGTGTTATTATAATAAATTATTATTAATACTGTTATAGCTGGTCGAGGTGGAGCTATTTTTTTAAAAATATTTACTGTATTTTAAATTTTTCACAATGCATCACAGTTTTTAAAATCATCATATGTCTTGTACGCAAAATCAAAATTTGTACCGGTCGCTGTTTAATTGCAGTAGAGTTGAAGTTTAAACTGAAGTAGAAACACAAAAATAAAGCACCTCTAAATTGTAGGCTGCTAAACTAGAGTACTTTCTCTCCCTACGCTTATTTGAATAAATCCACTTTCCACATCCCGCCTGGGACAGAACATTTTAATGTGTTATCTGCCCCTGGTATGCCTGATTTAATGTACTTTATAGGACAGCAGTCGGTCCGTTGGTGTGCAGAGAGGAAGAGGAGTGTATTCCGCTGCCTCTGGAGAGGGCGATGATGATTTTCCATGTCAATGGTGCCCTCTCAGCTCCAGGAAAGAGGAAATAATGTGAGGACTGCTGCAGGAGAGCTACACATTTAGAAGAGTGTCGGAATGAAAAAGTGACGCCCTGCGACTTTTAAAACTGCACTGGAAAGGGGATGATGGACTGGAGATAAAGTGGAAATTAAGAAACACGAGTTATGATTGAGATAAGCCAAAGGTAGAAAAAGACACAGGCCGTCTTTCTGCAGTTATTTCTGTACATTGCGTGAGCACAGTAAGCCTCACTGTCTTTTTCTACACGCAGAAACGTATCTCCTCGGTTCGCTGTGTACACGGTTTGCGATTGGCCCTCTTTCAAAGGCTGCTAACATAGAGGCTTTTATTACTTCACTCAGTATTACAGTGTGCCGATGCCGTACCATAGGAAGCCGGGTATGGGTACAGCGGGATACTTGTGCATTTCAAAAGTTATTACTTTATGGTATGCAGAGCCCCTTGGCATGCACACATTTGACAAGCACTTGTGATTTTACTGCTGCGGAGTGGGAGTTAAGTCAACGCAGAGCGGAAGGAGAAATGCAGTGAAAGAAATTGAAGCCAATGAACTGTCAGACTTATTGGTCTTGTTTTCAGGGTCTTTTTTTATTTATTTATTAACAGAACACAATAAAATCTTTAACTTTTGAATTATCTGTATTCTTTTGTAAGTGTGAAACTCTACCTATAGATGTTTGAATAGGAACAAAAATGAGATTCACAAGGAATTTGATTTAGCAACCCTGAAAAGATCTCCACAGTGTTGGTCCACAGCCGTAGTCTATTATTATACTTAATGCGTAACTTGGTTTGCCATTTAAGTGTATTTGTTCTCTAGTTTCTGTGAGCGTATCTGTGTGTCAAAGATTCTTCTTGTTCCAATGTGCTTGCAAAGAAAAACAAAATCCCACTCAAAAGGAATAATGACTGTTTGTGGCGTCGAAATGCGAGCCAGTGACGAGACAAACGAGCACATCGGTGGTTATTTACCTGTGAGAAAGGTTGAATATCTAACGTGGTGGTTGTGTCTGTCTGCAGGGCGCTGCAGGCACGGAGCAGAGGGGAGAGTTTGTTCATGGGCGGACAGTTACGCTCCTGAAGAGCACATTCCTGCAGCCTGGTGGCGTCATGATGAGCCCGCCATCCTCTGCTTCCGTTGCCATCTATCTACCGACCTATCTATCGCCATGGTGAGAGAGAGAGAGAGGGAGAGAGAAAGAGAAAGCTCCTGGACCTTGACTCTGTTGCCATGGTGACCCTGTAGCGAGCACCCTGTGACTCTAATCTGTTGCCCCGGTGATCATATTAAAAGACCCAGGAGACTATTCCAATCTGCTGCCATGGCGATGCTGTAGAGACGCCCTTTTAAAGTCAGAGTCAGTTGCTATGGTGATCCTGTAGCAAGCAACAGTCACCATGGGAACGTCCAGGATGTTCCGTATCTTTGTCGTCCTGGGCTCGGCCTTCATGATCCTTCTGATCATCATCTACTGGGACGACGTCGGAGCCTCCCGTCTCTATTTGCACACTCCGGTCTCGCCGGGCCCCAGAATCCCACATCCGCCTCCTCCTCAGCGGCCTCAAACCTCCCGGACCCCGTCCTTCCTGTCCGACATCGACGCTTTCGTGAACCAGTTCTTAGAGCCGGGAACCGGTGAGCCCACAGACCCCGCCCCCGCCGACACAAGCAACCAATCGGAGAAAGCAGAGGAACGGTACATACCGCGGCGGGAGTGGAAGATCCACCTGACTCCAGTGGCAGCCGAGCTCCGTGAGAGACAGGTTACTATCTGAAAATATTATAATTATCATTGTCGTTAATAGTACTGGTAGTATTCAATGTTTCACAGAGCAAGAAAATCCCAGGTATAAATAATAGAATTCATGAATAATAGTGAGGTATGCCAGTGAGCGAGCTGCATGCTGGCTCACAGCATTTGAAACAAAACTGAACTAAACTAGGTATCTTGTTTTTCTATATTAGTGCCAATGTCATACCTTACTTTGAGATAGATGATCCTGTTTCTACATAAGCTAAATGCTCAAATGCTAAATGTTGTTTGAACACAAGCAGACTTGCACAAGCTTGATAAAGACATTTAAAAGACCGTGTGGGCGTGTAAACACTGTTTGATTGACATCTCTCTGACCCTCTTATTCATTTACATTTCAATCCTCCTTTTTGGCTCGTGCAGGTTTTTGACCTCATGTAATTCTCAAGTCAGAATACATGAAAACCCCTGTGTGGCTGTTACGGGGCCTTAAAGTCAGGAACCATCGAGAACAAAGATGAACAATCTGACCAGTCCGTACATACAAGAGTAAAAGCTTCTGAAGTCCTGAATGTCTCCTTTACTTGTGCCGGATGAACATTTGTTATCATTTTAATTGCTAATAATGGATGTGTCCGTGCTTTACCTAACGGTACAACCAGGAGCAGCGGCGGAGGTTGCTCCAGGAGATGTGTGCTAATGACAGCGTGGTGTTTCCTGGCAAAAACCGCTCCTTTGACGACATTCCCAACAGGGAGCTGGATCACCTTATCGTGGACGACAGGCATGGCATCATCTACTGCTACGTTCCCAAGGTAAGCCAACACATCCACTGCTTCGTTAACGGTACTGTTAGTGCACCTGTGATGGCAGAACTTTTTCTTTTCTCTCTAAATGGTCAAATACTTTTCAATAAATTGCGAATAAGAGCTGGAACGCTGGGTTGTAGTTTTCACAAGACCAAAACCAAACAGATTAGTACCTTTTTGTCCGATACACACACACACACACACACACACACACACACACACACACACACACACACATACACACTATAATGAATATTGACTCGACTTCCACACATATGCTCCCCCTCTTAGGTTGCGTGCAGTAACTGGAAGCGCATCATGATAGTTCTGAGTGAAAGCATGCTGCGGGACGGCGTCCCCCAGAGAGACCCGCTGGCCATCCCCAGGGACCTGGTCCACAACAGCAGCATGCACTTCACCTTCAACAAGTTCTGGAAGAGATACGGCAAGTTTGCGAGGCACCTCATGAAGGTCTGTTCACATATATCGTCTATTCCATCTGCTCGCTTCCTCCGTCATCTCTTTATGCCCGTTATTAGTTGCTCTATTTATTGCCTCCATCTCAATAAATTGTCAATTATGTGTCTGACGACAATATGTTATGTGTTAATATACGTTTTATTCATTTTTGAAGGTGAAGCTGAAGAAATACACCAAGTTTATTTTTGTGCGGGACCCCTTCGTGCGCCTCATCTCCGCCTACCGGAATAAATTCGAGCTGCGCAATGAGGACTTCTATCGGCGCTTCGCGCAGGTCATGCTGCGCCGCTACGCCAACCAGCCGACACCTCCCGCCTCTGTGGACGAGGCGTTTGGCGTGGGCATCCACCCCTCCTTCTCCAACTTCGTCCAGTACCTGCTGGACCCTCAGACGGAGAAGGAGATGCCCTTTAACGAGCACTGGCGGCAGGTGTACCGGCTTTGCCACCCATGCCAGATTCAGTACGACTTTGTGGGCCACCTGGAGTCGGCGGAGGAGGACGCCGAGCACCTTCTGCGCCAGCTGAAAGTGGACAACGTGGTGGAGTTCCCCACCTCCCACAGGAACCTCACATCCAGCAGCTGGGAGTCCGATTGGTTCAGCACAGTGTCCGCCGAGGCTCGGAGAGAACTCTACAAGCTGTACGAACCTGACTTCAGGCTCTTTGGCTACGACAGACCAGACTCCATCCTCAACGAGTGACCCAGCCCCACACACACACACACACACACACACACACACACGCACACGCGCACGCACGCGCGTTTTTTATGTCCTGAAATAATGCTACACTCCAACACCAGTGACACCTCCCCTTGTTCTTGTGTGTGTGTGTGTGTGTGCTACACTGAATGTGCACGTTGTTAAGGACACTCGATGCTCTGAAGAAGCACACTAATGAGGTGAATCCAGGTTAATAGCCATTACCAACTGTTGTTTTTCTTTATATATCACAAAAGATAACAAGAAGCACACAAGTCGACGTGTGCAAACGGCACGTGTCCCGAACACGCTGCACATTCAATGTGGCCCTCAACCCAAAACTCCACCCCGAGAGTCGAGCGCTCCCGACGCTGATGTCACGCCGCGCCCGTCGCTTGCGATGTCACGGTTGAGTCGTGACTGACTGTGACGATCACACGGGCTTTGTAGCAGGACGCCGAGTCGATGTCACGGAGCCATATCCTACGCTTGTGTCGTCACGGAAACCCTTTTGGTCGTGACACCCACACAGATGCAATGAACAGGGAAATGTGGGCGACCAGTGAAAAACAAGGTGTTACTAGATTAGTTTTTAGAGTGTTTAGTGGTCGTATAATTTATTTCACATTGTGTAAGTGCAATGGTGGAGGATGAAAGGGATTTTGTTTTATGTATGTTTTTAAAAAAAAAAAAGACATACTAAAAGACAGCTATCGACATCAGAGACAGGTAGAATTCTTTGATACCTCACACACAGACAAAGCTGATACTCATACTGCGTACTCGTGATACTCAAACTGTGTACTCATTATACTCATACTGCGTACTCATGATACTCAAACTGTGTACTCGTGATACTCCTACTGTGTACTCGTGATACTCAAACTGTGTACTCATTATACTCATACTGCGTACTCATGATACTCCTACTGCGTACTCGTGATACTCATACTGCGTACTCGTGATACTCAAACTGTGTACTCATTATACTCATACTGCGTACTCGTGATACTCAAACTGCGTACTCGTGATACTCACACATTTCATGCTGCACCACCTTCACGAACGAACCCGACCACTTCTTCAAACCTGGCCCGTGCGGTTTCCGAGTGGAGACGTCCATTCGATCGCATTAGTAGAAAACACTTCAGACAACGTGTTCGCAGCTCGCTCTCTTTGACCGGTCTCAAAGCGTGACATCGTCTCATCACAAAGCACAGCGGCTCCAGACCGCGCGGCTGGCTTTGTCTCGGCTCGTCTCCGAGGCGTAAAACTGGAGCTTATACATTATTTTTTATTTCATCTCAGCTGGGATAAGTTTTCCAAAGGGGGACATCATCTTTTTATCACTTGTTGTGTTGCCATGACGCTGGTCTCATCCACATTTGATCACACACACACACAAACTGCAGTTCTCAACACTGGCCTACATTGGGTAACCCTGGAGACTGCAGCAGTGTGGTTTCACGGGCGGCATTTTCATGGGATGCGGCGTCTTGGAGTTGAGGAGCTGTGCACAGAATGTGATATTTGAGCATTTGCCCGCGAGGATCCATCACTCCACGAGTTGGGCTGATGCAAGATGAGGCTTTGGCAGTGGTAATGTCAGACTATCAAAGCAAAGGGGGTTAAGAGTCCGGATCTATCGTGATCGGAGCATGGGTCGGTCTGCATGTTTTATACAAGAGACGATAAGACAGTGCCTTTGGTTGCAAAAGTTTACACAGCAAAAAAAAAAAAAAGTATTTTTGTAGAAGGACTTAATTTTTACTTTGAACTCGATGCAGTGAGAACTGTATGAAGCCACCAGGTATATTTGATATACCGGGGGGGGGGGGGGCCTTGTTTATCATGTGTGGTTATTCTTGGGGAAAGAATCTGAAACAGCGGAGCCCTTCAGCAGAAACACCGAACCTTTGAATTTGTACAATTAATGATTCCATGAGGACTCTTTCTGTGCGCTTGTGTCCAGCGGATTGCTTTCTTTGTGTGTCATTTGTACTGTATGTGATTGTTCTGCAAGTCACTAAGCTGTATTCTGGTCACATGATCGAATCATTGTTGTCTCGCTGCCTTCTGGTTTATTGTGGGGCATTTTTTGACTCCTGAATGACTTTGTTCAGTCAGTTCTGGATCGGATTGGAATTTTTTTCAGCACCAGTGACTGTTGTTTTCCCCAGAAGTCCGTGGTCATCATGTGGTGAGTCATTTCCACGTAGGTCTGAATATTCACACAGAAAAGCAGGTCAATGCAAGGCACAAAAAAAAAAGGGAAATGAAAACACAGCCAGTCGTCACACACTTCCACCTCACCAGTGTTTGGATTGTCAGGTTTTTATATCTCTTTTGTATTTTTGTTATGCTCTTTGGTCGTATTTCCTTGTTTTACAGTCCTGGGCTGTATTTTCTGTAAAAGTGCAAACGGCAACACCGTAGGAATAATTTTTGTAAGGGAAAAGAAAACGGCTTATTTATTAGCAGAATAAAACCTGAATACATGCTGCTTTTGTAATGAGGGAAATCAGCCTGTGGGTGGTAATGGATCTTTATGAAGATTACTTTGAGTGGTGGCATGTTTGTTTGTTTCTGTTTTTTTGTTTGGCTCACAGTGACCTAAGGCTTCAACAGCGTGGATGCTGTTAAACAGCTTAAAGGTCTGTTGAAGCTGCAGCGCCTTAGCTCGTCCTACATTTTGACCTCATGCCAAAACATTAAATGGTGTCAGCAAAAAAAAAAAAAAAAAAAATCTAAATCTATTTTTGTGATTCATGTTTTTGTTAAACAATGTATTGAAGTCACAAGATATATATTTTTTTTCTGTCTAACAAACTTGTTCCCTCTCGTGTTTTGGGGGAAAGGCAAAGTGTCCATTCCATTCCATCCTTAGTGTTATGGTGTCATGCAGCAGCTGGTCTTCGTACAAGAGAAATAAAGGTCGTGGGGCATGATGGAATACGTATTGGTCTCTCTTTGTGAATTAGGATTTCTACCTCAGCGTTACATGATATGATGACAATATACATTTCATATTACATAATATTGGTACGAGAATGTCTCTTAAAATGACTAGTTATGTTACTGTCTGAACACCATGAAGCAGAATAGTCCCTTTGTGTAGTGAGGACGGACACGAACGCCTCGCGGTAGTGGGGGCGGGACATGTCCCTTATCAGGGCAACAGGAAAGGAAGACTGCGCCCACAAAAATGTCAACAGGAAATGTGGACATTTTTTCATCAAAATCAAGGAAACCTCCGGATGTTCAGCCTGAAACGTTAACGTGCCGACCGTCCACGCGCACGCCGTCTTCACGACACGCTCATGACGTCATATGTGTACAATGTGCTCAGCTGTCATCAGAAACCTGATAGGATCAAAGAGAACGAGTTCATTACTAAACCACTTCCCATGGCCTCCTTAAGGTGTCGCTGTGTACATTTTTATTTTGATCAAAACCTTCATTACGAGACCTTTTTGGAGACAGTTCAGACAAGACGTGAGAGGAGCAAGACCTGCTGCGTGGGTGTGATCCTATCTGGCTTCACACCAACCGACTTCCCCACAGGCGTCTGTAGTGGTGGACGGAGGTGGAGGACCTGTACCTTTTTAATTCAGGCCGGACCGGTACAAACGTGTATCCCGAACTATCAGAAAATGACTTTGTGCAACTATAGTCAAGTAAAACACATTAAACGCGCTGCATTGACTGACTGACTGACTGACTGACTGACTGACTGGCAGAAAAACAGCATCGTAACAAGAAGACAGCCTCCATCATCATCAGTGACGGTGTTAACAGCAATGTTGAGCCTTCACATAAACAGACACGCTGTCTGTTTTGCTTGTTTTATTTTTTTAAGTTTTTACTGAATGTGGGGTTGACATGAGAGCACTTCAAATCATCCCTCCAGTGGTCACAGTGAGGAACTGCATTCAATTTGTGGCTAAAACACTGTTAATTAATATCAGTATAAACATCATTAGTAAAGCCATGTACAATAGCATATTAGCGTGATTACCACAATTAGGAGTATTATAAAATTGGAATAACTGCATTAATGCTTTTATAGTAGTCATGTTAGTACCAAAGTTAATAAATGTATTAATTGCAGGTAATTGTGTCACAGCTGATGTGAGTCAGTTTAATATAATTAACTTTTGACTTGTCAGATTACCTATTACTGCTTTATGCTGCAGTTGGGCCTCCAGTTTATCTTCATTCACATGATACTATAGTAAAAAGGGAGGGAGACAAACTCTGGAGTACACTTTAAAAGCATAACATAGTTCAGTCAATAAAAAATAAATCAAAATGAATCCAATACATATTTCTGGGACATCCAGACATCGTAGTTGAGTTAGCACCATGTTTTAGCATTACACACGAACCTCAGCAACAGTCCACATTCTTCTGTTAACTCACTAAGGAAGTTGTCTTACCATAGCCGATTACATAAGCCACCGCTTAGTTTCTTCTCTATCGAGAATACTGAATATTCTGGACATCTTTAAATTTTTATTTTCTGTCGTAGTAAACATATTGCAAACTATGCACGACAAACCGTGTCTTAATTTGTTTTAAAATCAATACTCTTATTGCTCTGTGGGTTTAATCTCTAAAAAAATACCTGTTATATATTATTATATACAGCTAAGCTAACTGGCTGCTGGTTACCAAGAGATGTGAGAGTGGTATCAAGCTCCTCATCTAACTCTCGGCAAGTAAATAAATGATTATATTTCCAAAATGTTGAACTGTTACATTTTCTATTAGGTTGATGAGCGCATTCAGTTTGTTTCTTCACATTTTCTCAAAGAGGTATTGCTTATTCTAGCACCACTGTGGAGCAAGCTGAACCGCTTTAAAAAAAAAAAAAAAATCTAAATATAGAATATAGAAACAATTTTACATGGAATCTCATTCTGCTGCCAACAGTCTCATCCTCGGCCTCGCCTTCCCTCTCCCGCTCAGTTCCCGTCTTGGCTACCTTTGATGAGGTATCCATTGAAAGTGATGTAGACGTCTACATCGTCACTGTAAATTGCGTTCTCCCTCTCCCTCTTGTACAGACGGATCCACACCTCGTCCTTCAGCCCCAGCTCCAGCATCAGGCTCTGGCTCTGCATGATGGAGCGGTCGCTGGGCTGGGCGTACACGATGGCCTGCTCGGTGTCGTTGTGCATGATGTGCAGATACGTCTCTTTGAAGTTCCACGTGTGGATGTTGACGTTGAAGAAGTAGATCCCCGGGACTCGGCAGAGGAATTTCCCGTCGAACATGTTGAAGTGGTCGTCCAGGTTGACGAAGACGGTGTCAAACACAAGCGCCTGGTAGGACTCCAGGCTGTGGAGGGATTTGCGACGGCCGACGGAGAAGGCAGAGTACTGGACTTTGCAGGGGTCCCCCGGGTGACCTGCTTGGCCCTTAGAGCCATTTGAGCCCATGGCACCTCTGGAGCCTGGAGGGCCTTCTTGTCCAGTTTTACCTGGAGTTCCTCTGTCGCCACGTTCACCTTTGTCCCCTGCACAGAGTGATATTAGTCATACTACTGAAACAAAGCCACAGCTCCTTCCCTGGTTTAGTTCAATTCGAGATAACATGTCTAGAAAAGGAGGCGATTCCACTAAATTCCACTTAAAGAGAATCCGTGGGAGCTACTTTGACAAGCTCACGCCAAGAATCCTGAAGTACAGCCCTGAATCTTCCGAAAGCTCTGTCTGTCACTCAGCACATGTTAACCTTTAAAGCATGGACACAGTACCTTTGAGGATGGTCATGTTGATGTAGGTGCGGACCTCTGGCACATGGTTGAACCCTTCTGTGGGAGGCTGGGCTCCGCTGCCCTCTGCTGGCTCCAGGTGGTCACAGCAGTGCCTGCAGAGGACGGGAAGACCTTTTGGGGGAGGCCCCGGGGCCACCAGGGAGCTGAGGGACAGAAGTGTGAGGACACCCAACATGGCTGTGCCTACAGTAAGAACAGAGGAAAATGTGGGATGATTAGAATTTTAGAATTTTTTCGACTCTTTAGCTTTGAATTCACTTTCTGCTGCTGGATCTGGTTCAGTGCTTCACTAAACTGAAGCTCAAAAACACTTAAGAGATTAATATTTTGACCTGGCGATGGCGCGTGGATGAAAAGTGAAGTGATCAAGTCATTCTGATTCATCATCTGGGGTACATGAATGTCTGTACTAAATAATGTCTGCGATAGATAATAGTAAACACAATTTTATCCATCAAATAGTTGGACATTTCACTCAAAGCACACGTGTCAACATCATGACAGCGCTAGAGGAAAAGTCTGAGAATCACCAAAGTCATTAGGATTCATCCTCTGGGGACCATGAATGTCTGTGCAAAATCTCGTAAAAAAATCATCCAACAGTTTAAGAGCTATTTCAATGTGGATTAAAGTGGTGGATCGACCGACCAATAGATTTCATCCATAGATCAAATGCCTTTGGTCAACAGACGTTAAGTGGTTTTGGTGCAGAATGTGGAGGTCAAAAGGTCTGAATATCATATAAGACGAGGCAAAACCATGGAGAGCTTTAAAAGCTTTTAAAGTGGTTTTAAAAAAGAGTGGAAGTTACGAAAGTTACGATCTGACTTTGATTGATTGTTGAACAAACACAACTGCAAGGTTTAATTCACGGAATAAGAATCACGCAGAGTTTTGCCTTTTAAATACATTTAACGATAAAATGAATGAATCACAAGTTCACACAAGGAAAGAGGAAATTCACCAGAAGCAAAGACTATTCCTCTCTCTTTAGGAAACATACTAGTCAAAACATCAGTTGTTCAGCAGCTGCTCACAAAATAAAACATTCTGTGGGACTGGATGTCGTTCCCAGGGCAGTGGAAAAGAAAAAGAGGAATCTTCAACCTTGAGCCAGAAAACAACATTTGTCAACTCAAAGAAAAGAAACGGGAGTCGGGAATTGAGGGGAAATAAAACGAGAGTGGAGCATTCTTACAACAAAATAAGCACATTTCTTTACGAGTCGACCAATGCATTCACAGTGACATTTGAAAATGCCGTGGGAGATTACCGCTCTCGTACATCCACAGAGCTGACTGAGAGGTCAACGTGTGCCTCAAAGACTCACTAATGCGCTTATCATCCAAATCCCACAAGTAAAGAAAATGTCAAAACACAAAATAATGGGAGCGGGCATGGCTACAAGGATCATAAATCACATGAGAAATTACCCTGCAGGCAGTCCATAATGTATCACCTTTTAGCTCAGGAATGGTTGACTCATCACAACGGCTTATTTCATCCAGACAAAGTCAGTGGAGTGGCTTTACTCATGCAGACGGCCAAGCCAAGGAGTTTTCAATGGAAAACTGATGGCTGTCTGCCAGTGATCAGCCAGTTTTTTTTGTGTACTGTAAGTAGAACAGTGTGTGCTGCTGTGTTTATACAGGACAGCTGTATCCATACTGACGATGGACAACTCAAAGGCCACAGACATTCAAAGTTGTTAAAAAATGTCATCGTCAACAGAAATAACAAAACTTATACCAACGCTGTTCTCTCGCAGTGGAATTCTAAAAGTGGAACAAAGTGCATTTGTGCGCTTTTACAGTGAGTTACCAGTTTATTAGGTACATAACGTACACTCTAATACAATCCAAATCTTTATCTTTCTGAATGTTTTTAAAAACTATGTCAGAGATCCGTCGGTCATTTGGAGGATGGAGGAAATCAAATGATTACAAAGAGACACAAAATGCCCACAAAGAGACTCAAAACGACTACAAAGAGACTCAAAACGATTACAAAGAGACTCAAAACGATTACAAAGATACTCAAAACGACTACAAAGAGACTCAAAACGATTACAAAGAGACTCAAAACGATTACAAAGATACTCAAAACGACTACAAAGAGACTCAAAACGATTACAAAGATACTCAAAATGACAACAAAGAGACTCAAAATGACAACAAAGAGACTCAAAACGACTACAAAGAGACTCAAAACGATTACAAAGAGACTCAAAACGATTACAAAGATACTCAAAACGACTACAAAGAGACTCAAAATGACAACAAAGAGACTCAAAACGATTACAAAGAGACTCAAAATGACAACAAAGAGACTCAAAACGATTACAAAGAGACTCAAAATGACAACAAAGAGACTCAAAACGACTACAAAGATACTCAAAACGATTACAAAGAGACTCAAAATGATTACAAAGAGACTCAAAATGACAACAAAGATACTCAAAACGATTACAAAGAGACTCAAAACGATTACAAAGAGACTCAAAATGACAACAAAGAGACTCAAAACGATTACAAAGATACTCAAAACGATTACAAAGAGACTCAAAACGATTACAAAGAGACTCAAAATGACAACAAAGAGACTCAAAACGATTACAAAGAGACTCAAAATGACAACAAAGATACTCAAAACGATTACAAAGAGACTCAAAATGACAACAAAGAGACTCAAAACGATTACAAAGTGGCACAAAAATGGCACGATGCAAAATGCGTAGAGATGTGAAACGACCACATATGAGACATAGGGATGAAAAGTTCCTCATGGAACTCGTGCAAAAATAGATATTCGAATAGTTCAAACCTATATGTGTTTTATTAGAACAAATATTAGAGTTTTGGCAAATTTTGACAGTCCCAGGATGCGAGGAGGGGCCCACAGAGCATGCCTAACAGGGTCCATCATTTTGTGCTACGCCCCTGAGAACAAGTACAAAGAGACACCAAGAGACAAAATGCATCTCATGGGGCCCATTGTCTCATAATGCGTCCGTGCACTCTTGCTGCAGTGCCACTTGCTCTATAGAATAACTGTTATATATTAAACTGAAGAACAGCTTAGTGCTGTCGCAGTCGTCGGTATCTGACACTGTCATCCGTCCACATGTAACACACTCACACACACTGGTGTGTCTCTGTTTGCATTTCCAGCTGCATAGTGCACTTTCGATCCAGAGTGTTATTGTTGGTCCTAATGCTGTTTTATCTGCTGTCAGTCATCAAGATTCTGTTGGGGCTTTCCAGACTGAACCACAGATGGTCATTCAGGTTCTCACTCTCAGGATTAGGCATATTACATAACTGGCTTTCTTGGAAATCTCTTTCTGGAAATGGAAACTTGTGCATTAAAATATAGGTTACACAAGGCTGGATTATCATATATTTAGAAAAAAAAAACCTGCCTGGAAGCAGCTGTTGCCTCTTTAACTTATCTAATTTAACATTTTAAAGTCCAAGTTCCGTGAGAGTCAAAATGTACATTGTGCAGCTTTGCGACAGGCTGAGGAATAAAAGCCCGTTTCTCTTCGTGGTCTCGCGCAGCGCGGCGCGGGGACCCCGCTCGCGCGCAAACGGACGCGCCACACGGAAGAGTGTCCTCCTCGTTAAACCAGACAACGGTCCCATTCAGCGCACACAGCAAGCACTGACAGCTGAGATGTTTAATCTGAATGAATCTCACCTCGTTTCACGTCTCTGCAGCCGCTTCAGTCCGCCGGGGAGACAACTCCTGAGTCAGCAGCTCGCTCTCTCTCTCTCTCTCTCTCTCTCTCTCTCTCTCTCTCTCTCTCTCTCTCTCTCTCTCTCTCTCCCTCTCTCCCCGGTTCTGTGCGAGATGTGCCCTATAGATCCCTCCTAGTTCCATGCAGGCTAAGGCAACAAGTGTCTGCCCATTTAGTCTGGATCTGACAATAACATCTGGGGTATGATAGTTACAGCCTGTAAAAGATGTCCCGGTGACCTTGGACTGAAGATAGAAAACTGATGATACTGTTGAAGATGATGCTTGTTTTTATTTATTTTTTTTTTTTTTATCTCGACTGGATAATGTCATCAGACACTCTAACCCCCCTCCAGGGTTTAATAACAGAGTCTATAACCTCCTGGTTGTTCCCCCTGGGACTGCATTTCCTCTGTGCTGAATTCCTCCATTCCTCCATTCCTCCCTATCTGCTGCAGCTGCAAATAGAGAGAAAGAGAGGGGGAGGCTACAATCTATATTTCCAGACCTGAAATAAGACTAATGTTCCGCTTCACGTTTGATTTGGGGAAATGTGATCATACAGAGTACAAAGGGTACACTGAGAGAGAAAGTTAGGAACAGAAACTCCAGTTAAAGAAATGCAAAGCATGAGAGAGGGAGTCCCTAGGCCTCAAGGGTGTGTGTGTGTGTGTGTGTGTGTCTGTGTGTGTGTGTGTGTGTGTGTGTGTGTGTGTGTGCGTGTGTGTGTGCGTGTGTTGCAGGATACGATGGGCTTATCCTTTAATAATCAATCTCTCACGTGGACACTAAAAGTAATCCCCTTGATCCCAGATCCACTCCAGATGCAAGTGATCCTGCTCCTTGGCGGCTGAAAGGATATATATTTGCCGTAAAGATCACACATGATTAAAAATGAACGAATGAGAAACGCCTTGCTCATTAGACTGGCTACCACTCGGCTTGTGGCCCCTTTTAAGGAAGAGTTTAGGAAAAATACACTTATTTGTTTTCTTGCTAAGAAATCAAAAATTGGTTCCACTCTTGCCTGGTGACAGAGGCCTGCGGCTTGGCACAAAGGGAAGAAGCAGCGCCTGTTCGACATCACACTGTGTGTTTTTCTACTGATCAAATAAACAGTACAACGTGTCGGGGCACAGTCACACATGCAGGGATGCAGGCGAGCGGCCATCGCCTGCCGAGGCGCTGTCTGTGCCGAACGCCGGCACTGACATGTGGGGGTCAACCACACTCAGGCTTTGCTATCGGTTGAGGCAGTGACTTCGCTGGTCAAAGGTCACCGAAGTTGAACTTCACGCGAGATGCTGAGATGCTGAGATGCAAATGCGAATCCGCCACTGTTATTTTTGCTCCTCTGTGACCGTGCCCTTGAATTAGTGAGCTTCTGAGGTGCTGTTGAGAAATTAAAACCCTGAATATATTACACACATACACACATCCACTGTCTCGTTACTGAAGGAAATGGGATGCAGAGGTGGCTGAAATAACTCCATCCGTCTATTTTTACGACCCCGTGTTGCAGTTGTTTGCATATGGAAGGCCGTCCTGTCAGAGGACGAGGGGCGGATGAGGCAGAAGTAGTGCACACGTGTAACATGAGCACAGCTGTTGAACATTACTGCCGCTGGGTCCCGGGGGGTGGAGGTTTCATAGGCTGTTCCTCAGTTATATCAGGAGAACATTCCTCTGGTTTTTTTCCCGGCTGATGTAAAGTATCAAGAGACTCGTGTGAAATCACCTGTAAATATTTACTGCCTGTTGTCTTCTGGAATCAGAGACGCTCGTTTCCCAGCGGAGCTCATCAGTCAGCGTCTCTCTCGTTCTGTCCGTCTGACCCCAGGAAGCCTCTCTGGTGTTCCCTCAGCTTGGGTTTTACTTGGAGGCAAAGTGTCGTTTATCTCTCTGTTTAGTGTCTATTTTATGAGCTCCGGCAGCATCACGTGGACTTCTTCTTCTCTCCAGCCTCGGAGTGATGAAAAGTCTCACGTCTGTTGGCAGATATTTGCACTTCCCTGTGTTCTGAGAAACCGTGGAGACTTTTGGAGCCCGAAGCAGAATCGTGTTTTCTCCCACCACAACCTCCCCTTTGATTTTTCCCTGAAAAGAGTCTGTGGCTGACATAATTATGGGGCATTGCATTCAAAGTTGAAAACCAGAGCTGGGCTCAAATCTTAAACCTCAAAACATTCTTGTGGTTCAGCTCAGGAGAAAAACCCCCAAAGAGGATGACTTGGTAGGTTGGTAGTCAAGCACTCTGTGGCGATTCAGAGTCCGACAGATCTGATGCTCACATCATCAGCAAGCGAAGAGATTATGAATCCTTCTTTGCACACACACATTTCATCATAATTTGCTACCGTGTGTTATATTTAACACCAGCAATGCATTTTACAAGAGATTCTATGATTGGGCTCGCCATGCCCACATAGTTTGGGAATGGCTACTGTCACAATTACAATGGATGACTTATAATCAGTTGATTGTTTCATGTGAACCCTGTGGAGGTTGTGACCGCCGTGTCTTGCAGCATTGGTGTGATGTTCTGATTCTACTCCTGATAAAGAGGGTGAAAGTCGCGGTCAGCCAGACTCCACATCCTCCTATTTAACTGTGGGTAAGAACCCCAAACAAGCCCTGTGGGGTTTTTTTTCAACAGAATCTACGAGGTATTTTTCATTCTCTCCACATTCTCTCTGGCTGCTTCCTCTGTGATTGACAGAGCAAGCAGAGGAAATTGAAACAAGCCGAGACTACAAAGCCTGCCAGCTGGACACTGCCAGCATACTCAGCAGGTAGAGATAATATGCATTTAATCGAGACACGGGGAATGAATGTGCAATGACAGTGATGAGTGAGTTTTATTTTGGTACAGACAAGGCAGCAGTGACACCCAGAGGAGGGAGAAGAGGAGGAGGACTCTGGTTCATTCTGGTTCAGTTTTCTGATGTCACCTAGTGACAGAATGAACATAGTGCATCAAAGATACTTCAGTCTATTCTGGGACATAAATGAGAAATATAAACATATTCACACACAAATAAATTGGTCAAAATTGATAGCAATACTAGCTTAATTTTACTTATGTGCCAAATAGGTAGAAAAACATTGGGTCACCAATCAAACCCAAGACCAGTGGTGGAAAGTAAGAACATTTACTCAAGTACTGGACTTGTAAACAACCTTGGGCACGGTCCATTATATCTGTATAAGTTGTTGATTTAATGTTTGTTCATTTTCTATGTGTTTCTAAAGGTTGTGTTAATTTTATCCTTTTACTTTGTTAAGGTGAGTGCTTTTGTTTTGAAAGGGTAAGAGAAAATAGAAATGTGTTAAAACTTAAGCTGTGTGTGGTAGGCCTACCGTTACCTTTTTGTTTGTTTAGCATCTGACCAACAAGGGTACAAGGCTGGTCAATATTTACTGCTATGGTTGATAAGTGACTTCATTATGTATTTCCGTAGTTTCACTTTTTTCAACATGCTATACTATGACTTTTTCATGACTTTTTTTTTTTCAATCATACTATATTATTACTTTTTCTGACACACTAAAAAAATTCTTTAGGACTTTTTTGTCATGCTATACTTTGGCATTTTCTTTACATACTATATTGTGACTTTTTTTCTACATACTATAATATTACTTTTAAGACTTTTTTTTACTTCCTATACAATGACTAAATATGAATTATTTTGACATCCTATATTACAACTTTCTATGACTTTTTTTGACATACCATATCACCTGTTATTAGTTTCTCTAACCCTTTTTTAAATGATTTTTTTGAAAAACTATACAGTGATTTTTAAAAAACTTTTTCGACCTACTGTAATGGACTTTTTTTAGAGACTATACAATGATGTTTTTCATCACTTTTTTCGACATACTATATTTTGACAAATCTGTATGACTTTTAATGACATACTATACTATGACTGATTTTTATGAATACTAATCGACTTACTATACCATGACTTTTTTCGACATACTGTACTGTGACTTCTTTTTAAATTGTTCAACATACTATACTATGATACTATGACGTATTTAACCCTTTTTCGACAAACTGTACTATCACTTTTTATAACTTTTTTCAAAATACCATAGTACGCATTCTTTTACTGTATATATACCTTTTAAAAAGGCGTCTGTGTGAAATTTACACCTATGAAAACTTTGTATTTAAAAGCCTCTTTGTGCTAGTTTTATGTTAAATACATATGACAGGGGTATCTGAAAAAACAAAAGCCCTTTAGAGGATTTTTTGCCTATCACGGTGTAAATATAACTGTTTTCATATTACCCACACTAAACATGGTATGCTTGCAATGTGTTATATACTCAAGCTCTTTATTAACTCACATGTCCGCATGTGTATCCTTTACAGTTTTTATTGTCACATGCACGTTTTGTACAACTCACATTGCATTTATGACAAAAGGTAAAACTTCAGCTTGTTGCGTCGAACCCTGGGTCAAAATGACCCATTGTCTTGCGTTTGATTGGTGACCCAGAAAGATGCCAGCTCTAACTTTATTGCATCATTTTTCCATTTGGGTCAGCCTAACGGCCCACTAAAAAAAGACGATGAGTACTAAGACTCTCAGCAGACACATGGAATTGCTCTGATTGAATTGAAGTGTTTGTGTGCAGTTCGGTGCAGTGGCGTGACATCGTGTGTGTATGAAGTACGACAGGTTGAGCTGAAACACTGATGGAAAGCTACGCCTGAGCTGTTTCTTACTGACATGGCTAAATATCGTATGTATTCTCTGTGAGATGAACGGATGTCGCCGGTTCCATCAGAGTTAAATGTCAAACCACACTCTAATACACATTCTCACTCTCACACACACACACACACACACACACACCACCGGGACCACCTGACAGGACATGTCAACACTCACAATTACACGCACACAACTCCTTCTGCCTCTCACACTCGTTCTTACATCGGCACACATGCCCACCCCTCAGACCTCATTCCACAACGACACAGGAAGTCAAAGGGTGACCCATTTCTACCAGCAGCTTTATTTTGTTTGGTCTCTGCACAGATGTCACAACAGCGTGCATCGGAAATATACTGCATGTGTGGAGACGAGCGCAGCAACATTTACCACTGACCTCAATCATTCACATGAATCTAGAAATAGCTATCTAATAAATAGTATACTAATACTTGTCTACACCAATTGTTTATTACACTTTATCGAGTGGAGGATCTGTTTGTGAAATAATGATTCATTCTGATTAATTAGGTGCTAAATTGATCTCTTGAAAAGCATGAAATTATTTATTAAGTTTAACAAACAAATGAGATTGACTAACAAAAACATCAGGGGCAAACCAGCTGCCTTTCTTTTGACAGCAGATCAGTACAAACTGAAGTAAATTAATTAAATGCTTAAATGTTGATCAGTTTCATAACCTTAATCGCCAGCTTGAGTCATGCGAGCGATGTCAGACGTCACGCACGACAACGACAATCAAAACAATGACTTAACAACAATCAAAACAATGACTTAACAACAATCAAAACAATGACTTAACAATCAAAACAATGACTTAACTCTAAAGCAATGCGCATATGTTCTCTATTATTAGTAATTAATCACTATTTACATAATCAAAACACATTTAAATCACGTTTAGCTGCTTTCAAAATCCCAGATCTGCCTGCAGGAATGAAGATTTTTTTAAATCATAGTTTACGATGATATTCATAGTTTTAAAGAGCTCTCACAACATATATGTCTTTGTAAGAGTTAAGTTAAAGTAATTAAAAACAAACCACAAAACTGTATTTTTGTGTATTTTTAAAACAGTTATTAATAACTGACACTAGCATTTAGTTCAAAGTAATATCAACTTTCATGCTTTTAAAAAAAATGAAGCGTATTGTACACATTCAACAATGAGGTATTATACACCATGCCACGTATGTATCAGCTAAATAAAGGCCGCGCGGTCGCAGTCAGTATGTCTATAAACATTATACACAACTGGTTGACTCAATGTCTCCCCCATGTAACTGACTCTATCCCTTTTATTCAATGAGAATAGAATACAAATTGTATACATTATTTTTAAAGCTGCTCCAATCATTTCTTTTTGTAATATAAACAATTGATCAAATGGCTAAGTGTAATTAATGTACAAGGGGTTGCTCATTGAGACAAACCAGGACAGAATCATCCCCCGACCCCGCAGTAACCATCGGCTCCAAAGAGCGGTGTAGCGAGTTTCGCTTATTGTTTTGGAATACCAGCCCACGACTTCACGGCTTCTCTCTCACCGCTCTTATTAACCTGGTTAACAGCAGGCAGGCAGATGTTTTTGAGCCAAAGCGTTCTCTGAACACGAGCTGTGTCCCGTACCAAACCACAGACAGCTGGTGGTTCTCTGGGGAACACGGGGAACATTTAGCAGCTAAGGAGCCAGATATTTCCCTCAGTAGCTGGTGGAGACGGAAACAGAGCAAAGAGGAGAATGAATATTGGATTTACATTCATCAAGTGGTCAGAAAAAGGACTTAATATAAATGCTAATATAGCTCAACGTCTGTTGGATGTGCAAGTAGGCAACTGTTTGCAAAGACACCAGTCAGTTATGTGCTGTCAGCTTGTCCTGCTGTCCCTGAGTGACTACCAGCTAAAGCAAGCATAGAAATCATGGAATTTGTAAAAGAAAAAGCAGTTATTATTAAGCAGTTATAGTTAAAAAAAAAAGTAAGTTATTTTTACTTGGCAAAACTGCACCAACACACTCCATATATTCTATCAGAGACGCTTGCTTCCACAATCAGATTTGAATAAACAATCAGTCAGGTTGCTTTTGATGAAAAAAAAAAAAAGGTTGTCGCACGGGGATTCTTTTCGATATATTACTGATTTTTCATATTGATTTATTGCTGAATGTGGCCTGTAGCTCTTTGAGGGTCAGATAGCCTGTCTTACAGGGCTCCACGGGCATGGAGGAAGACCTGCACATGGCACCAGCCACAGGCCAGGCCGCATAGCTGCCACAAGCAGCTGCCACAGGTACCTCCACCTGTTGGCTATCAGAGGACATCAGAGTTACAGTGGGAGCGTTAGGAGGGGGTGTAGCAGAGGAGGTGGGGCACATCTGGGAAGGGAGATGAAGAGGGAGGATGAGAAGAGGAGGGCTCGGGTCATCATCTGAAACCTCGTCCTCGTCTACGTTCGCGAACAATTTCTCTTCCTTGCCTTCTTCGTCTTCCTTTCCGAAGCCAAAGCCAGAGTCCGGGCTCTGCGGCTCCTTCTTCAAGCTCTCGTAGGTCGGAAAGGCGTCGAGGGAAGGGTGGAGGGAGAGGTGAAGGTTGAGGCTGTTGTGCAGATTGTGGAAATCCTCCTGGTAGGTGAAGTAAGCGGGATTGGGGTCAGTCCGTGCTGAGCAGCCGGAGGAGCTGGACATGAAGTAGCCCATGTTGGAGAAGCAGGAAGACGAGGAGGAGGAGGAGTTGTCAACAACCCCGCTGGTGTGTGAGCCGGCCGACGGGTTGCTCCTGAAGTGAAGCAGGGCGCTGGTGGAGCTGGAGGAGGGAGAGGTGGAGATGACCACATCACTGCTTTTGCAGATCTCCACCAGGGAGATGCTGTCGCACGGCTGGGCTGTGAAGAATGGCTCAGAAGCTGACGGAGGATTCAGCCATTTCTAAGTCAAAGGAAAGAGAGATTTAGCCTCGAAAACACAGAAAGAAACGACAGCAGCGCGTCTGGACTTTGTAGTCCTACAAGTTACAGGAAACTTTCTTTGTATGCGAGCGTGAGGCAGACATATTATTTTGCGAGACTTTTTTAATCTGGGACAGACTGTGGCTGCACCTTTTTGACTGGCAGGCAACGGTGACACGCTTTTACTTCTTATTAACCTGAACCAAAACTGCCAACTGAAAATAGGCAAGGAAGTCACTCAACGGCAAGAGGGCCTCTAACTTTAACAATTTTAGAATTCAACCTTGCAGGGGAATTTTGCCCATTAGAGGACCATAGCAGTGTATTGAATTGATTATTAAAATGTTGTGGGACTCACACAATACAGATTTAAAAATCAACATTGTTAAAATAGAAGCAGCAAAGGCAGAGATATCCTAACTTTTAGCCCATAGTATGGGTCCAGCTCCAAAAACTCTGATCCAATTCCCATGATGCATCATTAACATTCCTTTTCCCCTCCCTGCCTGGTAATCTTACAACCTACTCAACTGCTTTCTGAAACACACACTGTCTGTTGAGATTTCCAAATTGAGATAACCCTGGTGACATCACTATGACATCATCAGGGTTCATTTCTCAGACTTTACAAAGCTCCTCTAAGCCCCAAAAGATATTATACTCTTTTCACAGCCAATTAGTACTCAAGACTAGTAAACTGACAAAAAAAAACAGATTTGTGAATGCAGATGAATAAGGATCTGTGTTTGACCATAATTTAATAAACGGAAATTTGACATAAGATTCTCTTATATATTAGACAAATTGTAACACTGAGTAGTTGGATATCACATAAGTACAGTACTTAGTTACTTAAAGGCAACTTAAATGCAATTTCAAGGTACTTAAGAATTTACACTTTTACTTCACTACATTTCAAAGGGAAATACTGTATTTTAACCCACTAAATTAGTTTGACAGCTATAGTTACTAGTTATTTGCAGAAAACTATTATTCTACTAATGAATTCACCTAAGTAAGACTTTGAAGGCATCTTTAAAGTGATGTGGAACTGAACAAAAAATCTTTCCGGCGTCCCAGGTGTCCTAACCCAATGCCACAGCAGCATGTTGTTTTAATTGTGGTGAAAACCTGAACACTTTTGTTGTGGCTGTGAATCACAGTGAATCGAGCAGCTACCATTACTTTTAACTATATCTATTTTTATCATTTTAGCCTAACATTAGTCCTTGTGAGAAGACTAAAAAGCCAAGAATTAATCAATTGAATCAATGTCGTCAAACGAATGTTTGTAAATAAATAAATAAATAAAAAGGCCTAACAAGTTTCTTCATTCAGCATTTGGAAAGAAATTTAAGAAGAAATCCAAATAAAAAATCAAAGTGAAAAGTTAATCATACTTGCATTTTGCAAGCCACGTGAGTGTTGCAGAGGTGTGTTACCTGTGTGTGTGTGTGTGTGTGTAAATAGTTAATGAGATTTCCTGGTAAAGCCTACAGTCTGTGAAGCACATCTGTCAAAATGCTCTATGTGGTAACGACATAGTAGTAAAAACAATTAGTGTTTATTTTTACCTTTAGATTTCCTCCGTGTACCGAGTAGAGAGTGTAGAAATATTTAGAAGGGTTTGGTACTGGCTTCCCTTTGAGGAGGCTGAAATGGCAAAAAAAGAGAATTAGATAAGACATAGCCAACACATGTCCACGCACACACACACACACACACACACACACACACACACACACACACACAAGGCAACATTACACTCACCTTTTGATCGCACAACTCCCGTAGAGGACTAGCGTTACAATGATGATACCCAAGCTGAACATCACTCCCCGTATTACCAGTGATGTCTGAACCAGAAGCGACTCTGAAACAGAGAGCTGACATTACAATGTGCAACAAATGCATGGAGGGTTCTCCCTCAGATCTCTAATATCAATCATTCGTTTTCAGGCTCTCGTCATGACAACCCGGACCTTCCTCCGCTGCCCAGTCGCTTCTTAAGGGGACGATGTCGTGTATACATGGTTCTTCACTCTATCTCATTGTGGGTTTCAACTGCAAGGAGTGCATAAAACTTCTGTCTGATTGACTTCTGTCTATTGACTCACAGATAAGAGCAGAACTTTGTTTATATCGCACAGTTAAAGTTGAGCAATAAAAAGGGGTTAAGGTGCTGAGGTACAACAGCAGACCCCTGATAGCGCCTACAAGGAAGCAGCCCCCCATATGTTGGTTGGTGCTTGGTGTTGACCCTGAACCAGAATGGAGGACTACATTTGCCAGCGGGTCGGGGATCAGTTTGGGATCCCAGAGAGTAGATATCTACTTCCTCGTTAAAATGAGAGCTGTAAGCCTGTGAGCTGTTTTAGTGGTCATTCAAAGAACACGGAAATTTAAAATGTTGTTACCTTGATCCGGTGATGGTGTCACCACGTCTGTCGCAACCAAGAAGGACGTTGATGGACTCCAGTTGCTCCAGTGGCTATTTTGCATTTGAACAATGGGTTTGACCCTCACCCTGACCTGGCAGCGCCCCTTTAGTCGCCCAGCAGGAATGCTTAGCTCTCGTTCTTGTGTGGACAGCGTGCTGCTCTCCTGATGACATGACAATTTAGGCGCAATGTTAAAATTGGGTTGTATCTCAAAGAAACTGATTTGATTTCTCAAAGTCATTTAAACATCAGTTCTGTTGCATTTGTATGACTAATGTTTTAAATCAAGCCCCGCCTTGCTGTGCAGAACAATAAACCCAAAATAAATGTGAGCATGCAACATCAAGAACAAACTATAGTGGAAATGAAATATCTGCAAAACCATTTGCATTCCCATCTGCCTCAGCAGCACTTTGTGTTTAGTGCTAATGTTTGCATGCTAAACATTGCTAAACATCATCAAGTTAGCATTGACATTGTCAGTATATTAGCATGATGACATCAGCATTTAGCTAACAGGACCTGTGTCTTACTACATACTACATACTATGCATATGATTTACTATTATGCTTCAACAGCACGGTACGAAACAGATTGTGAGTAAATATGCGTTGTAGCCCATTCATGCATGTGCATAGAAACTTACGTCCCACGACTTCTTTTTTTCTTTGATCTGAGCTTGGAAGTGAAAGGACATGAAGTAGTTAGAGAGAGGACGGTCCAGGCTCCATGATATCATCGTGTCATTGGCAGTGCTGCTGACATTGGGGACACCTGGAGGATGCATTCTGACTGTACACACACACACACACACACACACACACACACACACACACACACACAAATTAGTTTATCCCTCTGAGACGGTCATGTAGAGCTGTTAGTATGATTATGTGATTATGTGTGTGTGTGTGCGTGTGTGCGTGCGTGTGTGTGTGTGAGACTTTTTTAATTTTTATGAATGAGCAATTATGTCAAACCAGATTTGGGAGGTCCGTATACAGAAGCAACTAAAAAAGGTCACAGCTTATGCGAGAAGGGTAAAAAAAGTAAAAGCCATTTACTGTGATTGTATGGTTTATAGTTTGTGAGGTTCTCCACCATCGTCCCGTTACACTCCACCCTGATGCAGGGCATGATGTTTAAAGGGTTGAACACCTGGAGGGACCCATAATATAATCAATTACAGTGAAGACAGAAATCATACGGATCATTTAGCGTTGCAGCGAGACTGTTGATTATTCTCATGGATTTATTCTTTATTTCTACGATGGCTGATCTGAAAATTCAAAAAAATCAAACAGGGTAAAATAGAGACAGCCATTAAATGTTTTCATGTTCTTATGGAGGACGTGTTTGTGACTTACTTCCTTTTCAAAGACAAGACTGCAGCCTGAAGTGGAGCTCTGGTGTTGTTTCAGCTTGCAGCTTCGACTAAAAAATGGACAAAAAAATAAATAAATGACCACAAACTGCTGCAAATTTGACCAACCGACAGAGGCGCCGATACCAAGCCCAACAGAAAATAACTACATCTCTATCGTCTTACCTAATCGTTTTCAAAAGTCTCTCGTTGCCCTTGGCGATCCAGGTTTCCTTCATACCGAAGAGCCAGCAGTCCACACCAGGAGCCACGGGAGAGCCGTCCCACGTGCAGCTGACATTGTTGATGAAGTCATTCACGCAGGAGAGTCCTTGAGGGACAGACATAACAAGACAAAAAACAGAGAGATTAGCACGGTGTGACTTTATCAGTGCCATTGGACCTGTCCTTCATGTTAGGACATTCCAATAAACCAGTGGTCTCTTTTAACTTCTTGAGTGGCAGTCGGCCCGGTTAAAGTGTCATCCGTAAAATTCCCTTTCGAGGAATTATAAACGGTCGTGTTTCAGTTGATCTACTGGAATTCCTAAATGTGTGTTAAGACTTGAAGAAAAGAGACGGTGGCGCTTCCCTTTGCTTCAAAAATAAGAAATTCACTCGGAAGACAAAATAAAAAAGACATCAATGTAAAAAACATTAATAAAGAACTTTGTGTTATTTCCCATCCCCCTTGTGCTGGAAGGACAGTGACATGGAGACAGAGACAGTTTCAGGGGAGGCCGTGCTCAGTTCTACCTTGAAAGCCTTTGTGAGAGTCTGAAAACACTGAAAACAGAGCCACGAGGACGTACAGGGGCACCAGGTTCTCCATGGCCATGACCACAATATAACTGTGAACAGAGAAGATCAGTATAATGTACATGGGAATGAGAATCTGAATCAATGCTGTTGAAGACATTAACTTTAACAGAAACATGGACCTGGAAGAGCGAAAGAGGGCAAAAACATGTTGAACCCAAAAGCGGCACTTTGGAATACGTGTGTTGTAATTGTTCTTTTTCTATATCATCTCATTATTATTTGACGCCATTGTCCTGGTTACATTCATGTCAATAAAGCATACTGAATTGAAACTTTGCGGATTGACAACAGTCACCCAAACAAGTGTCTCTACCGCTACGATTTTCTTTTTTTTTTTTTTTTTTCCGGAGACAAACTAATTACTGAAACTGCATACATCAGTCATCGTCGGCAGAGTGGGTGTAGAGTTTTGAGAGTGAGAAAACAATACTAGATCCACACTGAGCTGAACACTCATCCCGAGAAAGACGCAAGGCGCAAGACACAAGACTGAGAACCCTGGCCCCTGTGCTGCTGCACCACAGAGCATTATATTATATAACAGTGTGCTACAAAGAAAGAGCTTCTCATTGGTCGTACTCATTAACACATTCTTATTTTTTTTCCAGTAAAGGTACTCATTCCGTCACCGGGCTGAGTCACAGTCTCGTTGCTGTGTTCTTTCCGTCGAAAGCCCGAACTGAGCAGGACTGTAAGTGACTTTATGGAAAGTGCAGATTTGTCACATATACGATATCATAACATATTGTACAGAGGGGAAACAAAAAAAAAAAAAGCACCTGTTCCCCGATGATAACAGCAGATCGGGAGAATGACACAATGTCGTCTAAATGCAATTAAACAGTAAGAGAAAAAACTGTGAAAAAACTGAAAGTGATAGAATACACAGACTCAAGTTGTGACAACTTGCACATTATCCTGTTGTTATTTTTGACAGCACCAGTACAGAAGCAAGCGATACGGTACCTGATGAGCCTCGGTCAGTGCGGGGAGCAGGGCGTCCCCGAGAGGAAGCACATTGCAGTCTCCTCTGCTGGACTGACTTTTCTTCTGTCCCTCTTGTCTTTCTACTCACACATCATCAATCTCGTTCTCTTGTGCAATCTCTGTCCCCACCTCTCTCTCTCTCTCTCTCTCTCTCTCTGTCTCTCTCTGTCTCTCTCTCTCTCTCTGTCTCTCTCTCTCTCTCTCTGTCTCTCTCTCTCTCTCTCTCTCTCTGTCTGTCGCTCTCTCTCTCTCTGTCTCCTCATTCTCGCCCCTCTGTCTTCTTTAAAGTGCCCAGTGTCATTTTCCACTCGTAACCACATAGCCTGTGTCTGGGGCTTACAGGAAACCTCGAGAAGCTCTCTGTGTGTGATGGTGCGAGAGGCCAGGTGGGGGGAGGTGGGGGGGCTGTAGAGAAGAGCACCTCCTCCTGCTCACCAGCAACAGCTACCTGGACGCCGTGAAGATAATAATTGCACCCGAAAAAAAACCCGAAATACAAAGCACACCACATCCTGCTTCAGGCACAATGTAAAGTGGGTTTGTACGAAGGGAAACTCGCACATTGTCCTATGAAGTGGTTTATGTCGGTGAAGCTCAGCTTAAATTGAAGATTCGGAGGATTAAAGTGGCTAAAGCTACCAGAATTAGTATCTGGTATTTGCGCGCGCAGATACAATGACACACACACACACACACACACACACACACACACACACACACACACACACACACACGCGTTCAAGAGTTGTACGGCGTCAAAACCACCGCTGTTACAGCCGCAACCACTGCAGACGCATAAATATACTTCTGTGCTTCTGTAGCGGGAAAGAGGAAAGTCAAAGCAGCAGCCTGCTCTTCACTCGAAAGGTCACCGAACATTTCACTTCTGTAACATTTCACTTCTGTAGTAACGGACCTTAAGAGATTTCCTGATTGTTAGTTTGCTCATCCATCGCAATCTGTTAATAAACTTATGCGCTCTCAAGTGTAAGACACCTGGCCATGAGAGAGGGACGAGTTATTAGAAAGGAGGAGGGTTATAGAATCAAGTGAGGGTCTAGATTTAAAAATAAATAGATTATTTATCCCTTTTTCTTGCGAGAGTTGCTGTTAAAAAGTTAAAAAGTTAAAAAGTTAGACCATTTGTTTGCACGAGTGGGGTTGATGAATTATTATTATGCGTGTTGTATTGTCACTTTTAGAGTCTTATACATAAACTCTCTGACCATGTGGTGCAGGATGCTACCGCTTTATCCGGACATCGGATTGGTTATCTACTTTGGATGCAATTTTATTTCCAAATCAAGGGAACCACAAATTAATATGCTTGGTGAGGATTTTTCATGTCCCCCCCACCCAATGACTTTCGCACAGTCCCTAATGATCACCAGCGTGCTTTGTTCATCCTGCTCCAGGGCCTCCGTTATGCAACAATATATGATATAAGACCAAAGCGGGCTGCCTGGAGATTTTGATTAACAAAAAGTATTGGTGCAAATGAATGTCAATCCAACTAAACATGGATAATAAAGTCATGTTGCAGATGGAGAGTACAACAGTAAGTAAGGCTCAGATATCAACACTATTATCTACAAGTGCTCATCTCAGTCTTAAAGTTCAATGAAGGGCCATTGCACAACGCTCAACCCCGCTGAACATAGGTGCACAAACCACAAAGCATTCACGCACACAACAACAACAACTGATGCAACACATCATGTTTGAACTCGGAAGGCAGCAGCCGCCGTGTTTGGGTGCCTGAGTGGGTTTAATGCCGGCTGTAGGCCAGAGGTCGATCAGATGCACTGACTTGGGTGTCAGCATCAGCTCGCACGGGAGAGACAAAGTGCAGGGGGTGTGAGAGGGGGAGGGGGTGAGGGGAGAGAGGGGGGGGGTGGGGTGGCAGGAAGAAGAGCGCACATCTCTCGCCCGAAAAGGTCAAAGTCCACCAAGCCTGAGGCGGGAAGCCGTCGAGAAGGCCGTAGTGGTGTTTGTGCTCGGAAGGCAACACTAAAACGGTCTTCATCAACAGACCGCAAAGACGGGGGAGTGGGGGGGTGTGGGGTGGTTCAGAAGGTGAGAAACATAACAAGGGAGGGCACACTCATATTGAAAAACGTGTGTAACATGGTGCAACTCTCACATCACATTTTACAGAGGTAGTAAATATGTTGCTGGTTTAAAAAAAACCAAATTCTGCTTTGGTTATTGAAGACGGTTTGACTCACAGTGGAGAAGTCAAACACTTTCGTATGTTCGATTCCTGCAAGGTAGAGGCCACAGTTGACAAGCCTCTGTATCCTGTGAGGCTACTTGTGGTTGCTCGCTCACAATGACATGCCCATGTTTATCAGGTAGTGTTGAAAACAAAACACAAGTAGGCCTACCGCTGAGGCTGATGGGAAGGAAGGCCCAATTATAGTTTGGCAACTATTGAACAGGCAATTTTGATGATATGGCTAGAAATTGAGAATGATCCCACCATTATTATACACTGCTCAAAAAAATGAAAGGAACAATCTTTTATCAGGGTATGCAATGGATTCAATTGCACTTTTCTGATAATGATCTGGTCAGGTAAGTAGCAGAGGGGGTTGTTAATCAGTTTCAGCTGCATTGGTGTTGATGGAATTAACAACAGGTGCACTAGAGGGGCAACAATGAGACAACCCCCAAAACAGGACTGGTTTTGCATGTGGAGGCCAATTCAAGTTTCTCCCTCTTGATCTCTTTGACTGGTTTTCCACTAGTGTTGGCTTTAGCTAGAGTCATCATCACTACTGGGAGCATGAGGCGATTTCTTAACCCTCCAGAAGTTGCACAGATTGTCCAACTCCTCCAGGATGGCATATCCACGCGTGCGGTTGTAAGAAGATTTGATGTGTCTCCCAGCACAATCTCCAGAAGATGGAGGAGACTCCAGGAGACAGGCAGTTACGCTAGGAGAGCTGGACAGGGCCGTAGAAGGTCCTCAACCCATCAGCAGGACCGATATCTGCTGCTTTGTGCAAGGAGGAACAGGTTGAGCACTGCCCGAGCCCTACAGAATGACCTCCAGCAGGCCTGGTGTGACTGTCTCTGCCCAAACAATCAGAAGCTGACTTCATGAGGGTGGCCTCAGGGCACGACGTCCTTTAGTGTGCCCTGTGCTCACTGCCCAGCACCGTGGAGCTCGATTGGCATTTGCTATAGAACACCAGAGTTGGCATGTCCGCCACTGGCGCCCTGTGCTTTTCACAGATGAGAGCAGGTTCACCCCGAGCACCTGTGATCGACGTGAAAGGGTCTGGAGAAGCCAAGGAGAACGCTATGCTGCCTGCAACATCGTTCAGCATGACCGGTTTGGTGGTGGGTCAGTGATGGTCTGGGGAGGCATATCCATGGAGGGACTCACAGACCTCTACAGGCTAGAGACCGGCAGTCTGACTGCCATCAGGTATCAGGATGAAATCCTTGAACCCATGGTCAGACCCTACGCTGGTGCAGTAGGTCCTGGGTTCCTCCTGATGCACGACAACGCCCGGCTTCATGTGGCAAGAGTATGCAGGCAGTACCTGGAGGATGAAGGAATTGATACAATTGAATGGTCCTCACGATCACCTGACCTAAACCCGATAGAACACCTCTGGGACATTATGTTTCGGTCCATCAGACGCCGCCAGGCTGCTCCTCAGACTTTACAGAGGTCACTGATGCCCTTAGACAGATCTGGGAGGACATCCCACAAGACACCATCTGTCGTCTCATTGCTAAACTGAGTCCGGCGAAGACACAAGGAAATATTAATCACTAATATGAAGAAGAAATCACAGTGTAATACAATGTAGAAACACACTGTTACAGGCAAAGTGAGAATACGCATATATTTCTCAATAGTGCAGTCTTGGCTTTTTTTCCAATTCCTCTTAAAAGATGACGTGCAAACCGCCTTCACCCAGAACATTAGCTTCATGTGAGTCACAGATGAGTTTAATACATCTACTCAGATCAGCGCTGACCCAAGGTATCAGTTCATTAAGCGTTGAGTCACTATTTATTGACGTCAACCATTCCTCTCAACCTCCCTTTCTCTGCGTAGTAAAGATTGGATCAGATTACTGCTGCAGATACTCATCATCTGGATCTGGTTTGGTAGGAGAGGCAGCGGGTTGTGACAAAAAGCAAGTTTCAGTGGTTTTTGTTGAAACCACCTCCATCCTGCTGCCTTTACACATCACACAGCGAGACAAGTAACCCCTTCAGCTGCTGCTAGCGTTCAGCGGTTTAGGTGCTTCAGTTTTAGAGGTAGGGACGTCTTCGTGTTTTACGCTCCCTACGTTTGAGACAACACATATCCATATCTCATCTTGAGGTGTAGGAGGAGACAAAAGGAAGTCAAAAACGATGGAAGTTTGATTTTCCTTAAAACTTTTTACATTGTATCTGCGCGCGCAGATACAATGACACACACACACACACACAATGACACACACACACACAATGACACACACACACACACACACACAATGACACACACACACACACACACACACACACACCTCTCTCGTGGTGTTTCACCTCTGACACAACCCCCCTCTTTGTTTGTGTATTGTGAAGCGGCAAGCGAACGTGTATGTTTGCAAATCACACTTTATTAAAGTATTACTTTATTACATGTGACCCAGAGTGTGAATCACGAGGGCGCAGGGTGTGATGTGGTCTCCACGACCTCACTTTGAGCTGCTGCCGCTCTTCATTTCCGTCAGTGTCCTGTCGAGCTTCTGGTTCATGATGTTTCTCCGTCCACTGGACTGTTGAGACCGGTGGAAGACATAATAGGGCACATGAGAACAAACGAGACCAGAGCAATGAAAGAAAACCAGAGAGGGAGGAGGACCAAACGTTTTCCACCTACCCAGTTCATCCGTCTTGTGTCCGTACCACAGGTGGGGGTCGGCAGGCCAGGTGGAGCGAGGGTGGCTGATGTAGGAGTCCCTGGAGAGGGACTTCCATGTTAACGGAGCCCCAAGAGACACAGGGTTCAGTGGGGTGAATTAAAGGAGGTGTGAAGAAAAAAAAAAAAAAAGTACGAAAAGCGAAATAAATGTGTTCATCCATACAGGTGAGGCACAGCAGCAGCCTGCTTTGATCTAAATGCTAATGTCAGAATGTTTAGCGGGTATCATTTTTTTCTCCATGTCCACCTGCTGTGGTTTGACATGTTCACATTTGCAAATCAGATCTGAGCACAAAGTTAGCCGAGGCTGATGGGAAGGTCAATGTTTTGCATGTCAAATTCCTATTTTGACATGATAGTGGGAGATAAAAAAATGAAGGTTGTTAAATCTTACCCTCTTAAGGTTAAACAACCCCAAACATGAGTGTTTGTAGCAGTTAATTAAGGTCACGTGAGATACGGTGAGACATTGGTTCAGCCACTTAAAAGTACACGTGTGTGATATCTGCATTATGTTGCAACCTCAGGATGTCTTGTGTAACTATAGTCTTTAATGTGAGACTACAGTTTAACTACACAGTAGGATCACTTATATAGCAGGATATATCTAAAGCGTGCAAACATTAGCCACCATAAGCTTAGTGGTCATACCAGACCGAGTAATCTATATTTAATCAGTGCATTTAATTGAGAACGTTTTTTTTTTGTTTTGTTTTGGCTAATTCAACTGTGAACTTGTAGGAACGTGTTTTTTCTACTTTTAGAAGTCAACATGTTCTCAGGTCAGCTGGTCACACATGGCAACATTCACAGATGAATAATTCAGCAGGATGATGCAGATCATGTTTCAGCTCCTCAGGATTCCCTTGATTTACGATCAACGGTATCCACGAGGCCTCTGCCTGTCAAGCAATGTTCATGTCACGTTAGTCATAACAACATATGGGCAGCGGATTATAGAACCATAACTGGTTTTAATGTCACAGAAGCTGCACTTCCTCACTCAAGACGTCTTGTGAAACCCACGAACACCCACGGTTCTTTGCACGTTGAAGGAGGCCTTTTCACAATAATTGAAAAACATACACATAATGTACAGACCTGGAAATATGTTGGTGCGAAGACAGTGGCTCAAGCTGTGATCGCACCAACTGGCTGACCTAGGATCAGCATAGTGAGGCAGCGACAAGGACGCCACCCGAGGGCTTTCTACTGCCCTCACCTACGAGACAGCATGTTCAGAGGAAATAGAACTAGAACACACCGTTAACACGCAGCAGCCCAAAAACATAAAACAAAAAAGCGAGAAAAACAAGTTCCTCACCTGTCTTTGCTGGTTTTACGTCTTTTTGGCCAACTGCGGTCATACTGAGATGATAACCCACAGGAGGCAAAACAAAAAGGTGTTACATTTCTTAATGTCACGCAAGACCAGAATGCCCCCCACACACACCTCAAAAACAAAACATTTTTCATTTCTTTTATTTGACTTTATTTCACAATTTTATGCCATTTATTGTGTTCTTTGTTATAATACCACACACAAATGTCAACTGGCTAAAACAATATAAAACATAACTTCCACAATTTGTCATTATTTATATTATGTACATGCACTCATATATTCAGAGGCAAAAAAATCTCAGGCCTTCGCTTTCTCTCAAGTGCACTTTCATCTGTCTTCCCTGCTGGTTTGAGAGGCCATTCCAATGAGGATCCTTCAGCTTCTGTCTACCAGATGGACTTTTAAGATTTAATAGCATTTTGGTTCGTACAGGTTTGTATTCGGTTTTGGGAGCATTGTGGGAGAAAACAACCGAAGTGATGGTATGCTATTTATAAACCAAATCGAGAGCCGAAACGAACACGTACAGCGAACAGTTTTTTCGTTACTTCCACGATGCAACATCTCGCCTCATCCTGGAGCGGTTTGGGAAGCAGACGACAAACTAGAGTTGAATGTGGATGAAGTTCAACACTGTGCCTGACAAATAGTTTCACTCCCAGGCGGAGTCACACACACACACACAGAAAAGAAAAAAAAAAAAAAGAAAAAAAAAAAAGGAATCTGGAAACTAATCGTAATCTTGGCGCCACAGCACTAAAAGATCATTTTTAACTCGTCGGTGGAAGAACCGCCACGACCCAAGTGAGCCGTCGCTCTTCCATTCTCTGGCGCTGGACAGAGCACCACTTCCTGCCAACGTAACTGCCAGAGTTTAGCTTACAACCAACATACAGGTGCCAGGACGTGTCTTTTACCGAAGGTTAACGTGTTCTTTTGATGCTTTTTCCGGGACCTCAGATGTGAGGGAGGTGTGGGACGAACAAAACAAGGGATCAGGGGCACAACAGGAAGATGGACTTCCACTGTGCATCTGACTGCTTTATCTCAGTCCATGGCCCTAATCATGAACTATCTACAATACTCCTGGGTTTGAGAAAAAAAAACAAAAAAAAAACTGGAAGTTTAAGAACAAACAAAAAGCTCCTCCTCTGCCACAGCTGACTGAACGACATCTTATTTCTACAGCTCTGTTGATGGATTACTATGACTTAACAGTATTAACGGAGGCATGACTGAGCTCATGACAAAGTAGTGCTAGGATCATCCGCTATGCATTCAATATGCAGAAAAATTCCTCGAAGAAGATAAAAATTGGGATCTTATTGAATTTTCTTTGTTTAAAAAAAGAAAAAGAAAGGAGGAAAAGAGAAACAGGCTCTCTGGTCACCCGTGTAGCAGTACGATAATACTCAAAATTGGATTCTTATTGGAGTGGTCCGTCGGGTGGTGCCGGCCTCCTGTTCGTAACCTCCATCCGTTGAGGCTGCTCAGGCGGGATCGGGGCCAGCTCTCCTCTCTATGTGGGGGCAAACTTCTTGGCCTGTGCTCTTACCCGCTTCTCATAATCCATCCGGTTCTGACTGAAACACAAAAAGAGATGACGACATTGAGAACCATGCTGGATGTTGAGCACGGATTCATTTAGAGGTAGTATTTCATAACGGACAACATATCGATGTGTAGAGCACTGAGAACAGGAAACATGTCTTTCCCTTTTTGTGTTATGACTCGGCTTTGCTCTCCAAAGGTCTGTGACATCACGTGACTTTGAATGGAAATTACGATTTGAACCAAAGTTGGAATAAACCAGAAGCTTAATATCTTCAAATTAACTTGAGGATTAACTTGAAGATACAAGATTCTACGTCTTCAATCCAAACCAAAAATATTTGATGAGGGATTTGGAACTCAGATTATATATAAAATGCTATCAAACCCCATCCCAGTATTTCCCTTTGCTTCATGAAAAATGTATATAATGCGTGTTATGCATTGTGTGGGTCAGGGCATCGCAGCAGTTACCAGTAAATTGTGTAAGCTTCTGCTTGTGCGGGGTCTTGGATGTTGGGCTCATTCAGCAGCTCCTGGATCCCCAGCAGGATCTGAAAGCACAGTCAACAATCCTTCAGTCAGACGGCGTCTCTTCACAGCAGCGAGCCGTCCTGAAGCGGCCGCGCCGCCCTGCACATGTTACGGTGACCGTCGGAGTGATGAACCAGCGGCCGTGGCACCGTACAATAAGACCATTTGTGCAGACTTATAATATACTGAACTTTCAGTGCGTAGCTGGATTATATCTGCACCACTTCACCATATCTTTGTAGCTAGGCGACTGTACGGGGTGCTGCCTCCTACGGCTTTCAAATGTGTGGGAATCAGAGGCCTCCGCTCTATTGGGCACATTTATCTGAGTACACAATTGTTGCTGAACGCATTTGCACAATGGATTTCTGTTTCTCCGATTTAATTTTTTTTAAGTAGTAGTTTTTTTTAAATGCTTGAAATGTTGCCGTAACAATTTTTTACATGTTTGTATGCATTTCAACTGATCTATCAAGGATTATATATTTAGATCGGGAATTCAAGGTATGCCAATTAATTTCCCTTTGAAGCGTGTGCCTGGAGGAAGTCAGGACAAAGAGGAAGATACTGACCATCAGCCACAACAACCAGCAGGTCTGGAGAGAACAATACAGGGTACTGTGTATTATATTGCGTAATAATATATAGTGAAATATATGCTGTAATTGCCCCTGGTTCAAAATGCTAAAATGTTAGCAGGTAAACGGCTACAAATTGCAGCTGGCCCGACTGGTAGACAGGTTAAAAGGTGAGCCGACCAACTCCACCACTGATACGAGTAGGAGGGAGGGAGAAAGAGAGAGAGGGAGAGAGGGAGGGAGAAAGAGAGAGAGAGAGAGGGGGAGAGAGAGAGAGGGAGAGAGGGAGTCTGTTGAGTGTTCAGACCTGTTTGATGGTGATGGCGGGCCTCCAGTCCTTGTCCTCCTCCAGGATGGACAGACAAACGGTGCCGGATGGGTAAACATTTGGGTGGAATATCGGTGGCTCAAACTTGCCTGAGTGGAAGTCATTGAAAAGAGAGGGAGAAATAAAGTCATTGTAGAAAACCGTCATATTCTGAAATCAATATCTCTAAAACATGAAGATGTGTGAAAGTACTGTCATTTTTCCTCACGACAAAGACGGAGCAATTTTCCTCACATCTGTCTTCCAACATCAGTCAAACAATATCTTCGTTCAAAATCTGATCTGAAGTTCCTACACCTTAGTAACAGGAATATTCATGTCCGACCTGAAACTAAGCTCAATAAAGCTTTCATTAAAAGGTTCTCTATATGATATTCAGAGCATTAATATATCAGCAAACAACAACTTGCTTTGTAAAGATATAGCGGAGAATGAAGTAGCGGTCTAATTTCTAAAAATAGCTTTCCCCGTTCACAGAAATAGATACTGTATATTTAATAATAGTCATCTTTTGTTCAGCGTTCATTGCTTACACAAGGTGGTGTACTAAACAAAGGCGAAAGACTGTGAGCCTTTCCTCTTTTATGTTGAATAAACAGCCGTGTGTAACTGTCTGCCCTTTAAAGTGGAGTAACACTATGTACCAGGTGCGGAGTGGCACTCACATTTTGGTGGTGAGGAAGGGTAGTCATCTTTGAACAGCATTCTGAGTTTATAGAGTCCTCCCTCCCACAAGGTCTAAGGAAAGAATAAGGAAATCATTGCTTTGGTAAATAAAATAAAAAGGATATCAAACAACTGCAAAGCATTAAACAAAAGTAAAGACACAAGAATGACCTGACACAAACATAGGCAAATTAAAATGTGCCTATGTTTTTGACAACCCCAGCATTTTCTCATTTTTGCAAGCGTCCTGCACGTTTTTGTTTCGCTTAAACCACAAGTAAACACTTGTCTTTCAAACCATGGCCTTTAGATGCTCCTATTATTTATTTATTTGTATATCTAATGTAAGATTTAAAAAAGGTAAAATGACCTTGTGTTACAATGTCTTGCTCATGTCTGTTAGAGTGGCATGCTTCTATGTTGACATTGGTCAGATCTAAACAGAAAGAGAGCAGTGGTGTAACATGCCACGTGACCTGGTGACGGACGCACTACAGAACTGGTTGTAACGCGTGTTGTTTTTGAACATGCAGAGCTACATCTCCTCTGGTCCACTTCAATAGGCATCCGTGGCTGACTTACTCCTTTCTTCCCCGGGATCGCACACTCCCAGTTCATCAGGTTCATGGTGCCATCGGGATTCTTTGTGGGCACGGCGACAAAACCCTGCGTGGTGGACAAGACACAACACAACACATCAACAGGCCACCAAACTGTTGCACTGGTAAATACACCCACGAGATCTAAGCCCGTCCACAGTGACTGAGCATCAACACGTTGCTCCTTACAAACGGGTGGTCTTTCCTCCAGGCTTTCCGCTCCTGAGACAGTCTGCTGAGAGCGATGCCAGACATTGCTGCTCATCAACGCCTCCCTGTGGAAAAACAACCAAAACACATTAATTATTCAATTTAAACGGTTCACGTATTGGTGTTGTAGCCACGGCCGCCTCTTCAGATGAATAGCAGCACACGTCGGGCAATTTAACGTCGAAATATATTTACGTAATAGCAGATTTACGAGGTAGCGTTACATTATTGTTTTCTTCCATTGTACGTTAATTCCTTAAAAGGGCATAAACCTCCAACGGAAACATAACGACGAATGGCGTCGTTTGAACCGAACTTACCTCTGGTTTTATTCGGCTAACGTTGAACACGAGACACGGGACGTGGGTCTGAGGACGTGGTCGTGAACGCCTCGCTAACGTGAGCGGTGCTACCGTGGACGGCGGACGAGAGAAACACACCCTTCGACGGTCCACAGCCAAACTACGGGGCCAGTTAGGGCGAGAAGAACCGAGCCGAGAGACACCTAGACCTCATCAACATTCCCCTAAACGATCGTATCGACGTATGTTGGTGTTGTTTTTGACAATTTACCACAGATGTGTAAAACAATGTGACTCGCGACGCCGTTTCGACAGCTAGCCTCTCGCAAGAAAGGACCCCAATTTGTTTATTTCGTCAGGACCTTCAGGCAGTTTTCGGGACGTCCGAGTGACACGCGTCAGAGACGGTCGGCCATCTTTGTTGTGGCATTCGATGCATGCTGGGAAGTTCGCGCCTTTGAAGGATTCAGTCATTTTGAGTCATGAATCACCTTTCGCTCCCCGTTTTTTTATTTGTTTAGAATTTGTTTCACGTCAACCTCCTCTTGTGTTCATAATAGCTGGGTAGTATGCATTATGCTTGTGCACTATTAAATGTTATTTAAAAGAGCAATAGACAACATCCATAGCATGAATATGTCAGCAAACAACTATTTATAATACAATAGTGGAATAACGTCTACCTGAGTGGAAACTGAAGTCACTCCCATTTGATCGTGCACCTGGTTGCTACGTTTTAATGGATGGTGAAGCCCAGAAACGTCCCGAATACAGCAATTTACGAAAATACAGGCAGAGGTTGACAGGGTCAATGATGATTGAGAGGGAGTATTATATATATTTTTTCAATACATTGTTCTGTTTTTTTTCTGGAAAATCTGACTCATTCTACCTTTGAGCTGACTAGTGGGTGAGGGTGAGAAGTAAAATATAGACTGATGAAGCTTCTGTCAGTCAAAGAAAGGGAGGTTTGATTCATTTGAAGCAATCATAGACTGTATATAATCAGAATCAGAATAAATCAGAATCGTTTATTGGCCAAGTATGTGGCACATACGAGGAATTTGACTTGGTGAAAGGTGCATAACAATAAACATAGACATACAATAAAACAATAAAACAATAAAAATGATAAAAACTGGACGTATGTCACCCATTGGTTTGTGGACTGCCATTTTGGCCTTCGCCATCTTGGCTTATTGCAACCAGTGAAAGGGAAGTGACTATATTTGGACGGTGGAGGAGTGACGTAGAGACGCCGTATATGGATCTGGTAGCGGTAGCGACCTGTCAATCACAAGGTAGCCCCGCCAAAAACATACTCTGCTTTATGATCTATTTTACTCTGAATGGTATACATATATCATGATGTGTTAAAGTAGACTTGAAACTAGCGATTGAGACCATAAACTCATGATTACAATGTTTACTTATTTCTGGTGAGAAATAAGGTAATTTTCTCATAGACTTCCATTCAATCTTCTTTTTGCAACCAGATGAGTCGCCCCCTGTTGGCCAGTAGAGAGAATGCAAGTTCGAAGCACTTCCGTATTGGCTTCACTTTTCAGAACAGGAGGTTGCCCCTTGGAAGCAATACATACCTCTGCAGACACAGTAAGCAAAGTCCACAACTCGAGAAGAATCGTTCAAAAATGTTGATCGTTCTATTTTGCCCAATGGTAATGCTCTTTTGTTCTTCCCTTTTTTCTTTACCCCAATGGCACATAGCAACAGCTGACATCATACACAATGGTTAAAGTAACTCATTGCTTGCTATGTTTAACAGTTAAAAGGTGCCAATGCCATATTACCTGAAACAAAAGACTATGATGCAGGTTGGAACAAGTGCACAGCTTTCACTGCAATCTTCTAAACAACTCTCAAAATACAACTCTTGCTCAGCCATTTATAATTTCATTTTCAGATTAGTAGACATTTCTGGTCCCATGGGAGTTAAATATTGTACATTTGCACATAATAGCTTAGTACCATGGTGTAAAAAAAGCTAAAATACATAAACTTTGTTGTTAAGATCGGGCATATTGCCAGACACCTCAAATCAAGCACAGGAACCGGTCTGAACTGGTTTTGATTTCCTCTGCGTCAGCATCCCAATTTTTTTATTTTTTTTTTAATGCTTTGTATTCTGTCTCAAAAGCTGCAGCCTTTTTTTGGGCCTCATCATTTGCTTAATTTTTTTTTTCATGTGCTGGATTCACAACAAGTTATATTGTAGTAACTTTGTAATGATTAAACATTTTATGAAGTGAAAACAATCTAAAAACAATAAAAAAAATATTTTGACTGACGACAAAATTATTATTAAACTGAAAGAAATAGAAAATAATCTTCTATAATTCTATTAATTGTGAGGAAGACATGGTCAATGTGCATTTACTCTATCTACAGTATTTTGCCCTTCGGTCTTCCATGGCCTTCTAACAAAGCTAATATTTACTTTTCTGGTTACTTAATAAACAAGTTTTACCTCCATGTCATGAGCTAGACATGTTTGAAAAGGGAAGAAAAGATACGACACTGTACCCATGTATAGCATAACAAAACGACGGCCTTGCCATTTATTCATACATTTGCATAATAATTCATCAATACATCATCAAGAAATCAAGAAAATGCACTTCTTCCAAGAACCCGACATCCCTTATATTAATACCCTCTGGGAGGAGATCTCCTCATCTCTACCATCGTTAAGATGACGATATATAAGAACGACAACCAACACCATCATGTTATTTTACAATATTGAAAACCTTTCTGCAGTATGTAACTTTTGCACCATTGAGGAAAGTCAGCTAATTTGCATAAGTAGAGGACACTTTCACTACAAGCTCACTGTGCGTGCAGCCTTATACAGCATGAACTATCTCCTCCGTATAACTTGAAAGTACAATATGAAACTAGCTTTATAGCTGTGATCTATCAGTCTCGCTGGCAGCAAAAAAACTGCTTCCCCTCGTAAAAGCAACATCCCACCCTTGCTTGTAATAAATCCACTGCCTTTCCTCTTTCCTTCACACCTTCTTTCCCTCTCCCTCCGAGATGATATGCTCCGGCGATGCCCTTTTAAACCATTCAGACCAGGACCCGTCGTAAACACACACCCCGGGGTGCCCGAGCAGGTGAGCTGCCAGAACGACGTGACACGCCGTGACGCCGGACCCACAGGAAGCCCAGAGTGGTTGCTCCAGGTCCACCCCCGCCTCTCGGAACAGTTTGGACAGGCCCTCGGTGCCCAGCTCCTTGCCAGAGGCGTCCAGGAAAGAAGTGAATGGCATGTTGATCGAACCGGGGAAATGTCCCGGCAGTGTGTCTGTGAGGGAGAGGCAGAGGAGGGAGAAACATTGAGAACATTTGGGGCAATAGTGAAAAAAACACCCCTCAAGGTCTATTTATTGGACCATCTCATGGTCTTCATCAGCAGACAGAGTTTGCTTAGAGATGGTTCAGTTGTCATGCATGACAGTTAAACCATCTTTATTATAACTGAGCAAACTCATTCTACTGATGAAGACCATGAGTTGTGGCTGAAAGTCACTGAAAGTGTCATTTTCTGTTTTGTTTGTCAAACTAACCTACTAGTACTAAAACTTGACATTGTGTTTGATGTAATTGCACAACAGCAAATAATGTATACAATGTATTGGAAATGATACTTAGTTAATAACCTTTCTTATATAATCAGTTATTTTGATTCATCACAAGATGATAAATAATGTCAACAGCGTGGCGATCTCAGACGGGTCCCCTGACCTCTCTCCTCAAGACTGAGGATGATAATTGGCTCTATGGACACTTACGAGTCTCCCCTTTACAGACAAGTCACCTTTATCATTATCTCTGCATTTTGGGACAAATATTGTGTGTGTGTGTGTGTGTGTGTGTGTGGGGATGGGGGGGGTGGGGTCCCTAAACAGTCTTGAAATTGCATGAAAGCTGAGACTCTTGTGGATCCAATGAGCCCATTTGTATTCATTCATGTGTGATGACGTTAGTCCCCATAGTGTTTCACATGTCATTTTTTAAATACTGCAAAAAATGACCTGTTGTGACTTCTAGGATAACCACAGCCTCATGAAACTTAACAACAAACTAGAGTAGGGCAACTTAAGACTTCTGAAACAACTTAAGAGACACAATAGAGCACTGGAGTGGCCATCACATCCTCCTATCATCATGTCCTCAGCCCTTTTACACTTTCACAATTTGTATTCATTATTTATTTTTATATTTCTAACTTGTGACTAGTACAACTTGACCCACTCAAATGAATCTTCACGTTCACAGCTTTCAGGTGATATTCATACAGGCTGCGTGTCATCTACTCCCTCTACGTGGGTCTCTCTGACAGTTGGAAGTCCAGCTCACCGTCTCTGGGCTCCGGCTCCGTGCCCCTGAACCTCCCCGCAGACCTGGCGTCCACCACCTGGACCTTGTGGGTCCTGGTGTTCTCCAACACCTCCTCGTAGCTCTTCACCCACGACGGGTTCACCGTCGCCTTGAACTCGCCGCTCTCCGGCTCGGAGAAGTCCGCCGTCACCGGGTGGCCGTCGGCCAGCCAGTTCCTCATGCCGCCGTCCAGCACCGACACGTGACCGTGTCCGAACAGCCGGAACATCCACCACACGCGCGGCGCGCCGAACGACCCGAAGTCGCTGGTGTCGTACACCACGACGTGCGTGTCGCTCCCGATGCCCAGCGCGCCCACGTACCGCGAGAAGTGGCCGGGGCTCGGCAGCATGTGGTCCAGCGCGGAGCTCTTGTCGCAGCAGTCGTCAATGTCGAAGAACGAGGAGCCCGGGATGTGCGTCCGCGCGAACTCCGCTCGCGGGTCCCGCTTCGTCTTGGGCAGGTACCACGACGTGTCGAGGACGCGCAGTTTGGGCCCGACGAGTTTGTTTCTGACAGCCTCCGCCAGCCACTGGGCCGAGACCAGAGCTCGGGTATGCGCCGCCATGACGAGGCGCCGAGATAATACAGGCTCCCGGGCGCTAGAGGGAAACGCTCCCTGAGAGGACCGGGCGGTGGGAGGCCAACCCAGGGAGGAGACACGAGACGCGGGTTCAACTTTGGATATTCAACACAAACTAGTTTGTACAACCAGGAATGGAATTTAAATTAAAAAAAAGAAGAAAGACGAAGACATTCTTAAACTTTCCTTTAATACGTGTGGATATTAAAAATAGATTACATTGAAAAATCACATCAAAACTTCCTGGAACAGGTGCATTTACCTGCCGAAGTGGTTGCGAGAGTAGTAGAAAGCTTTAGTAGGCATTATGTCAAATAAGCGTTTAAAAAAGTATTATTTAATATGTCAGTAGGTCTTTTCACATTTTTATTTTTTATTTGCTGTTTATTTTGCAGGGACAATGCACACTAATCAACAGTAAAACTGTAAGTGAGCCAGAGTTAGCCAAAGAGGCTAATTTTCATCTGCTGTCCCCGGCCCGATTTTTTGAAGGCAGCCTAAAATTAAAAAATTTCAAATAACATAATGAAATTAAGATTCATCAATAAACAGTCAGTAATGTATAGACAAAAAAATCCACATATAAGAAAAAGAAGTGTACCTACAGAATAAGCACATATATAATACTGAGGCACATGACATACATCAACACTGAACAAGACAAAATGCACATATAAGCAAAACAAGCATGCAGGACAGAGGTTACATTAATGCTGCACAGCTGATTGGCAACAAGCCATTCCTCCAGGCTATGTTTGAATGTGCTGTACGTGTTTTTTGTGCGTATGTGTGATGGCAGAGCATTCCACGAGTTTGCTGAAGTCAGAAAATGCAGATTTGCTAAAAGAGCTTGACCTATGTGAAATTACACAATCACCTCTTGAAGCAGATCTAGTCTGTCTGCTACTTTGAGTGTGTTTAATAAAATCACTAAGCGGAGGCAGAGCCATACCATGTAACATTTTAAAAACCAGACACATATCAGTGAATTTAACGAGGTTTTCCCAACTCAAGATATGGTGTTTGATGGGGATATTGCATGTCCTGTAGGACATGTTCCAACATACAAGAAAGTTGACATTCAATCCAATAAAATTTGTTTTAAAATTGAGTTCAGACCTACTTCTAAGCTACCAGCAAACAGTCCTTTATCAAACAGCCTTTGTTTCACAATCAAGTAAAGAATGCATTTTAAATCCACATTCAAATCCTCCAACACACACACACACACACACACACACACACACACACACACACACACACACACACACACACACACACACACACACACACACACACACACACACACACACACACACACAAAAGAGTTATGGTTTATATCTGCTCATTTCTGGATGGTAAAATATTTGCGAGTGAGCTTCATGTGTGATAAATCAATCAGTAACATGAAGGGATGCACTTGAATGCCGATTCGTAAGCGAGACGTTGTCACGCCGTTTGGTTAACCTCGGAGCTCGCGTTTGACCTCGGATACCACGTGCTCTGGCGGAGCCTTGGTGAACCACTCGTACCAGGAGCCGTCGTACACGGACGCCCCGGGTGCCCCGCACAGATGGGCCGCCAGCACCATGTGACAGGCGGTCACACCGGAGCCGCAGGAGCCACAGATTGGCCGATTCAGGTCCACGTTGGACTCCTCGAAGAACTTCTTCAGCCTCTCCGGGGAGAGCATCATGCCGTCGTCATCATTGAGGAACTCCAGGAAAGGCATGCATTTGGAGCCAGGGATGTGACCCGGTTGGATGCCTGTGGGGCCACGACATATAGTTACAACAGTTTGGGGGTTTTTTTCACGAGAGATTTCTGCTGGATATTTTTTTTTTTTTTGTAAAAAACATGTCACCCATTTCCTTGCACCAATCATGATTTAGCAACATTTGAAGCTGATGACAGTTGTGTGGCTGTCCTGAAAAGGACTTTTAATGCATAATCATAATCTGCAACGCTGCGGTCACATCTTTGCAGAAAACCTATTTTATATCCATCACCTCCACCATCACATACACTTGTCAAGGCATACCAATACTTTTGTTACTTTCTTGATAATTCAGGTTGCTTTCATAATCTGTCAGCTGTTTACCTACCTTAAAACATCAGCTTTTCATGTGTAGTTTAGATTGAAATGTTTTTTCAAAAAACAATGTGTCCAGCACACAAACAGACATATCAAGTCACACCTGCTTTTTGACTGGTGAACTCTCAAATAAAAGAAACACAACTAAAGATGTATTTGTCCAGAATTTAAAATGGTCTCTTGCTTATTTAGTGATGACTCTGTACTGTTAAATAAATACTACTCCTGCATTACTTCTACTGCTGGATATTATTGAAGTGACATCAGAACGGAGTTCTTATCTTTATTGACTTTTGAATAAAATGACTGAACAAAATAAATCCCAACAAAACAATCACACCTGTTCAATGAATCATATAAAAGGATAATTTGATGAAACCTAAATAAATAGCCGGCAGTATATTATGTGAACTTTGAGATCAGTTCTCTGCATATTGACATTTGCAGTATTGCAACATTCAGTTTAATGACTTTTCATTATTGTTTTTTTGGGGCCATTAGCTGACTGACACCTACCGTCCTTATTTCTTCCAGTTCATATGATTACTCTGTAATGGTGTGCATGCAACAGTGTTTAGCTGGGGATATATTTTTATTTTCTATAATATATTCACTATAATATGTTGTGTTGCACTAAAGTTCTTGATTGAGTGAGAAAATACTGAGTACTTTTGAGGTATACGTTCACACAGGAGTATACAAACAAGCTTTACCACGTGGTTATTTCATTTAGACTATATATTGCATCGCCAGAAGGTGGCAGTAAAGTATTAGTTGATTCCTATACAGTACATCCCGCATACATTACATGTTTTGACTTTTTCCTTTGAGACCTGCCCTGACCTGTATCCATGTAAGCCGACACAAACATCTCATTTAAGTGTGCGGCTGCCCTGATAGTTACCCACAATGCACAGTGTCACTTCAAAACTGAACTTGAAAAAAGCCCGTTTAGTTTTAAAGACCAAAAGGTGTTTTGAAAAACAAATGCATACGTCACAAAAGGTAAGATAAGGTCACAAAGGGTCTTAAGAAATAAAAATAAATACTCGGGTTCAAATACCAGGCGACACATGCAACCCACACATACCCTCTCTTGGTTCTGGTTCTAGCCCACGAAACCGTCCGTGGGGCCTCACGTCCACCACCTGGAACTGCTTAGTTGCAATGTTCTCTGTGATGTCCTCAAACGACTTCACCCAGGAGCGGTTCATGGTGGCGGTGAAGCGGGCCGCCTCGGGCCTGGCGGAGGCGCTCGAGACCGGGTGGCCCCCCCTGAGCCAGTCCCTGAATCCCCCGTTAAGCACCGACACCTGCGGATGCCCAAACAACCGGAACATCCACCAGACCCTGGTGCAAGAAAATGCCCCAAAGTCACTGGCGTCGTAAACAACCACATGGCTGTCACTCCCGATGCCCAGATTCCCCACGTAGTCGGCGAAAAACTGCTCGCTCGGGAGCGTATGGTCGAACTCCGAGCTCCTGTCCGAGCACTCGTCTATGTCGAAAAAGGACGCGCCCGGGATGTGGGATCGGGTGAAGTCCTTCTTGGCGTCTCGGTTCATCATGGGCAGGTACCAGGACGTGTCCAGGACGCGCAGACGCGGTCCCACCAGATTACGGTTGAGCATGTTTGCGAGCCATTTAGCAGAAACAAGGGCTTGAGTTTGCAACACCATGTTTGCACGAGAGTCCCGGGACAACTGACGTGCACCCCTCTACCTTTTTTTTTTTTTTAAGTTGTTGTTGATGCCTTTTATTGGTTGACAAATCGGTGCATTACCTCTTCCGGGTGTTGTGGAGTGTGGACAATGACCCAATAAATGACCCAATAAACAAATAAAAAAATATTGAAACAAAAATTACCAAATATGTACATTACATTTAGCAGACGCTTTTATCCAAAGCGACTTACAATAAGTGCGTTCAACCAAGAGCGTTCAAACCCAGAACAAGAATCAAGAAAGTACAATTTCCTAAAGAAAGCCAAACTACCAAGTGCTACAATATACTGTATATATGTACACAATTTTTCATTTATTCCAGGTATAGTCGGAAGAGATGTGTTTTTAGTTTGCGACGGAAGATGTAGAGACTTTACTGAATGTAAATTATTAGGATTTATTTATGCCTCTTTTCCCAACATAGTGTAATATCTTTTCATGTTCACAGAAGTCACTTTACTGTATGATGTCTTAATCCTGCCTTTGTCTGTGCAACCCTTTTAACCCAGTTTTTCTTTAAGCCCTCTTCCTGCTTTCTCTGTTTGCCACCTTTACTTTAATGTTTACAGTCTAAATAGTATGAATGATTCAGGCTGACATTTTACTTTCCAGACTGGCAGGGACTCTGTTACAGCAATTAACCAAGCCCCACAAGTCAAATTGAAATATATATTTTTTTACATATATTGGTCCTGACTAAAAGGTCTTCTGATTCAATTCAATTTATTTTGTATAGCCCAAAATCCCAAATTTGCCACAGAGGGCTTTACAATCTGTACACATATGACATCCTGTCCCGGGACCTAGCCCGGGAGTAGGCATGAGGAACAAGTACTACCAAAAATAACAGTGGATATAGAATAATAAAAGCAGTAATTATATTTAAAATACTAATAGCAATTCAATTACTAATATTGGCAATAGGTGTGTCAGACAGGACCAGAGTCAAGATATAACCACGATCCATGAAAACCTGTGAGGCGAGAAAGCACAAAGACTCAGAAGTATAGAGTTAGTAATGTGCATTAATGGGACATGAATTCATACAGAAGGCGAGAGAGAAGACCTCAGTGTATCCCAAGATGTCCCCCAGCAGTCTAGGCCTATAGCAGCATATCTAGGGGCTGAACCACAGCAAACCTGAGCCAGCCCTAAATAAAAGTGTGAAAGAGGAAAGTCTTAAGCCTACTCTTAAATGTGGTAACCGTGATGCCCTCTGATACTGCTGGCTCACTGTTATGCTGTCATGATTTCCACTTGAACAGAGCCCTTGTTAATGTTTATACCTGTGGATTTCAAAACTGTGACAAATGAAAATGTCTGTGAAAAAGGCCAATGGAAATTAGTTTAAATTTACATTTTTACTTTGAAATGGAATTGACCTATGCATACTGAACTAATTCCATAATGGACATATTTGGTGTCAAGAGGGCAACACTAAGAAGTTTAATTTCTAATAAGGTGAAAGCTAATGTTTCCCTTCACATGAGGAAACTTGGAAAACATACTGCAGGCATGTTGGGAGATATTTTAGCATTTCTTTTTTATTGAACATTAAACCTGTGTTTCTTTGTAAATCAAAGAGAACAGTGTATAATATGACACATTTATTGAAAACATATCCAAGGTTTAGCACAGTCTACAGAGTTGACATTTGTATCTTAAACAAAATTGAGGAAGTGGACTGACTGAGGGATTACAATTCTGTTTAATAAGACAATAGATTTGATAATTATTTATATTTGTTAATATTTAAGAGTCAAACAGAAGCTCAGACTGTCCCCTCCCATAACATAAGAGGAATGGCTGTGTGATATGGCTGTAATTTAGATTAACAAAAATTACGAGTAGATAAGGCCTGCAAACGTCAGCTCCTTAATGGGAGCCCAAATCACATCCTTGTGATCTTTAAACAATTAGAGTTAGTGAGTTAAATTTTACGAATGGTTGTCCATTACTCGGATTAAAAACATGAGAAACTTAAGAACCGTCTTGAAAAAAAAAAAGTTTTCCAGAAATACAGCAGTGACAAACAAATTAATAATTGATTTTTATTTCATTAAAGGTATACCACCACAAGTAAACAAATACAGGAACCAATATTTAACAACTGCTTGCACAAACTAATCATGCATCTGATGCAAGTATTGCAGGACAAGGTGTATTTATCAAAGCATACCACCATATTTTGTCAATTGTAAAGATATAAATAGTTTGCAGTTTGTTTAAATACTACTGATCAAATCAGATGCAATCATACTTTAGCCACAAGAATTGCCAAAAAACGCATACATCTGAAGATAGCTCAGAATATACCGTTTCACCATTAATTGTTGATAAAAAATTGATTCAAGCCATTTCTTTTGTGATTACATTTGTTCTGCACATCTCAAACTAGGGTGTAGGGCCTGTTCACCTGTGGACTTTTGATTAGGGCATGTACTTTTTATTCCTTTCATCCAAGAATGATATGCATATCTCTGATGTCATCGTGCTGAAGCAGCCAACACAAGTAGCGCTCCGTCCCCATGCCCCATCCACTGGTGTGGAGTGATTTCACTTGCCGCATGTTGATGTACCATTTGTAGGACTGCTCTGACATTGCATGATGCCTGAGAGCCTCCTTTACCATCTCAGGGGTGGCATGACGTTCACCGAGACCCACAGTCTCACACAGCCCCAGGAGAAGGTCAACGGCTTTGGCTTTACTTTGCCCAGTGCCCTCCACATAGGCCTGGTAGAAGGGAACCCCTAGATGGTCCATCTCAGTCAGCCAAACAAAACCACCACATTTCTCTATCAAGATGCGCTCTCCTTTGCGTGTCAGTTTTCTGCCAAACTGCGGCTGGCCATCTTGTACTAACTCAAAGCAGTCAGCAGAGGGCATCATGGGAATGGCCTGGTCCAAAGGGACTCTTGGGAGAGGAGTTTTTCCATCCAGCTTACTCAGCATGGCTTTGACATTTGCAAGGGTCCCGGCAGTGTTGAGGATCATAGAGTGTTTCTTCAACATGGACTTTGTGAGATGAGCCAAGTATCCTTCTGCTGTAGAAATGGCTTTGTCCATGGCACCCAACAGTACACACTTCAAATGGTAGAACTGGTTCAAGTGAGTGGCATCAGGATCTTCCCCTCTAAAGCTGGGAGATATGTAATACGTCCCCGGCAGGTTCTCCTGGAAGCGAAGGAAGTATTCAAGTACAACGGTTAGTCTGGGAGTGTTTGGGTACGGTATCAGGAAGGCAACATGCTCACTGTCCTCCCACACTCTCCACTGTTGCTGCTCTCCACGTACAATACGAATGAACAGGTTATCATTGGAAGGGTCTCCATAGAAGTCAAAGTAAGAAGGTGCATTTGGTGTTGGCAGTCCATTTCTAATCTTGCTTGAACCTGGGCTAGGGCCTCATCATCCCAGCGTTGGCCACTTTTTGAGGTGCAGTAGCCAGGATCATGAATTTGGAATTCCTCTTCATTTGCAAGATGGGGCTGCCAGTTTGGCTCCAGGCCATGAAGAGGAAGCAGTCGGATTTGTGCTGGCTGATCAGGGGTTGGATTGAAAACCAAGGCACAGCGCTGCACTTCCAGTCTCTCACATAGCAAGCTTGACACAGCTCTTGCTCTTCGTAGCATAGCCACAAAATCAGGTGTCGACAACTGGAAGACTCTTCTTGCCCCACGAAGAGTTTTTCTAGTCAGAATGGTTGACCCCGGGATCCAGGGGTTGGGATCCAGGTAGGCAACCAGCTCATCCGTTTCTCAGATCACATGAGAAGCTCGAGGGGCCTGAGGACCTCTACACGAGAAATACCATCTATCATTGAGGCCACAAACATCACTCCAGCATTTGTTTCAATGATGGCATCACCTTTAGTGTCCAAAGCAATGATTCCTGCACAGATCCCATCTAGATTTTCAGCCATCACTTCTCTACACGCCTGCCTAAGGCTACATCCAGTGTGGTGGTAAAGACTGGCTATTTTCTGTGCGCCTCAGAAATACATCTCCATAGCAGGTAATGGCCAACTTGTCATCAGCATATATTCCTGCCCCAACTACTGCTGTATCCCCAACTCGCCCTTTCAGCTTTCTGGCCAACCCACTCCAGCGATCCAAGGCCACAGCTCCAACTGTCTGAGGGCGATTGCTTTTTGAGGCATTTCCATCAGTGGGCATTGCAGTTAACTGTCGGTGACGTACATCAGTGTAGAAATACTCAGCCCCAACGGGCTTCTCTTTCTCATCCAACCCTTGCAGAAACTCCTCCGCCCCATCCTCCACAATGAGTGAATGTGAGCTTTTCTCCATGACACATCTGGCTGCTTTTATGGGGTTCTTCACACACAAGCAACAGATCCTGATCTCATTGCCATCCACAATGGTTGCTTCCATTTCAATTTTTCCATCTTTGTTGAATACTGAGCCTTTACCTGCATTGAACAAGAAGCAGTCTTCAGGTGCTTCTACTGACTTCTGAACTGCGTCCAGACTCCTTCCGCCTTGTTGAAGCACTTGAGATCCAAGAGTTAAAGCTGTTCGTAGAGCAAACTCAATAACCCCAATCACGTCAGTGTTCAGCATCATCTCCTCTCCAGCGCCACCATGGATCACCAGAGTCTGTGCTCATGCCAGTTACAGGTTTTGCCCTTGTCCTGGCTGTCTGGCCAGTGGTTTGTCTCTCTATTCATAGTCTGTTTGACTCTGCTTCGGTGGATGCTCCAGGGCTCCCATTTGATATGAAATGGCGTATCTAACAACTAGAAGCATTACCAACTTCAGGCTTTCTTGAAGCTTCTCTAATGCCAACGCAAAGCTTCCTTTTCCATTAAGCACAATTCTAACTTTGTCTCTCTTCCCAAGGTAGGCTACAGCCAGCTGATCTTGGGCATACACATTCCCTACTACACACTCCACACCCTCCATCAAATCTGTACCTGTGAGGTACACAGTTGGACAACCAAATGGGTCCAGGTACTTCTTCAGTGGGTTGTCAGATGGCAACGATCGACGCAGGACGGCTACATGGGGACCAACTCCTTTGCCACTTTTGGTGCTTTTGATGAGGCTCTTATGTGCCAAAAAGCAACATGGAACAATCGTGGGAGTTCAGGTGTGTATTGATTGCGTCATCTGAGCCAAAGCAAGATACTGTCGTGTTTTAGAAAGGCTCCGGATGAACAAAGGACGTCGTGGATCGAACAGTTATAATAAAGTGCATTTAATAAAGTAAAGTCGTGATAGAAAGTACAAAATCTCAGCTGAGGATTCGCCGGCTTCCGCAATACACAGTCTGCTCGCAGTTACCTGTCTCTCGCTTCCACCATCAAATCCCGAACAAAAGACGCACATTGAATATATAGCACCCGAAAAGGTGTGAAATCATCCCATTGGTTCAAAAAGTAAGCAATGTCCATTGGTGCACAGCCGGCACCCTGCAGTGTCCTTCCTGGCGATAGGAGCAAAGTTCGGCGTGCCAAAAACTCCCCGCCTGTGTGGGGGGGGGGGGGTCTTCATTAGCATCTGAGAAAAACAAAAGTCACCGGTGTCCTTCTCACTGCGCCGTTATGACCACGCCTCCAGGCACGTGACCTTCTCAGGTGCGTTCAATGCAACTGGTCATTTTGAGTGCCTCACTAAATCCTGGCGGTACAATTCGGTATTACATTGCATGCATTTTCTTTAATAATTACATAGTTCCCAAAATCATAGCAGTGCAATGGAATCTTACCATGCAGACATTTCTTTAATAATTTCACAGCTTCAAAATCGTAATACTTTCAATACCAAGGCGCCTACTAAATTGTGGGAATGCACGGTGACAGAGTGCGTATAGGATCACAATGGCCATGTTTGTAGTGACGGACCTGGGTAGGTGTGACAAGCATGAGATTGGCAGCAGATTCCCCAAGTCTTCCTCAGGGAACGCTGCAAAGACAAGTTGATCCAAGCATTATAGAGGCCTCTCTGCCCTCTTAGAGTAGAAAAGACATCAGGGTAGGCAGACACATCAAAAGTGAGCACTGAATTATTTGCTTGCAAGGAAGTGCTTAGCTTGGGGGTATATACTTCCAGGGGGAATGTTAGGGAAGTTGGACAAACCGAATTTACATAATTTACAGTGACTGACCAGTCACATTTGTGTCAGGACAGACTATAGTTAAGTCAGCAGTCTCAGACAGATTGTGCAAATGCCGAGTTACGAGCCCTGCCACCATCCCGTCCACAGCACTGTGCTCAAACACCATCACAGCTGTGCTGTCGTTGAACACAACCAGGTTTACCACCTGTTCGAAAAGAAATTCGATAGTGATCAAAGGATCTTTGTCTCTCACAAAATTTTGTTTTCCTTTTTCACTTGAGGTTTTACAGATGGCATTTAAAATATTGTACAGTCTCAGCTTCTTTACATCCTGCTTTGAGTCCTAACTGGCTGGTGTGATGACTTTTCTTTGACTTGATGTTTTTTTTTTTTTATAGTTTAGATCTGTTCTGAAATAACATCCATCCATCCATTGGCATCCACTTATCCGGGGTCGGGTCACGGTGGCAGCAGGCCGACCCAGGCTTCCCTCTCACCCGCAACACGTTCCAGCTTGTTCTGGGGGATCCCGAGGCATTCCCAGGCCAGCTGGGAGATATAATCCCTCCAGCGTGTCCTGGGTCTTCCCCGGGGCCTCCTACCAGTTGGGCGTGCCTGGAAAACCGCTAACGGAGGCATCCTGATTAGAGCAAAATGACAGTTAGGTGAAAATATAATACTCTGACTGTATTTTTATCCCAATCAATCATTAAATTGCTGACAAGTGAACACGAAAAGGAGAGATCTACATGCAACATTAAATTGGAAATGAAAAGGTAATGTGTATACATACAGTATCAAAATATATCCAATACCTTATCAAAGTATCTCAGACATGGACGGTCCCCTCCTCCACCCAGCCTCACTGCGTTGAGGATATCAGCCAGTTCAGAGTGTGCGTTACAGTCTTCCAGACAGAGCGTCAGCACGGCGCTCTCCATCAGCCCCAGTGATGCCACTGCTTCTCCTTGCCCAGGCAGCCCAGACTTTACGCTCCAGAGCAGAGAGGCTGCAAATGGCCGAGGGATCATTCTGTTTTCCTGCACTGGGTTGGTCCATCAGCTGGACCAGCTGGTCGTAGATGTCAATGAACTGCCGAGCAGAAACCGGCCCACCACTGCTGGGACGCACCAGTATGTCAACAGGGAACACTCCTCCAACACAGGTGACGATGGCGTGGAGGCTATCTGGGTAGACCTGGAGAAAACAAAGCATCAGATTAGAAATAGAGCAGACCTGTAGTATTGATAATTAATAACCTTTTCATTTGTTATTAAATCTTACCAGTTATCTCACCTTAATCTCATCTTGACTTCTTCCAGGAATCCGGCTGGCAGCGAATACCTCAGACTGCTGTGTGCGCTCTGTGGGCACATTGCCCTCCAGTGACATCGGCTCGCTGTACAGCTTTGCTGCTGCCCAAAGCAGAGCGGCTGCCCTCCCCAGCTGGGTACATTACTTTGTTTTTGAAGGCAGAAGAACAGGGAGGGCAGTGGAGGTGGGCAGGGGTTCAGCAGAAGACAGCAGACCTCTTTTGAACTTCTCCGTCACCCAATTCTCTTCGCCTGAAGCAATAGCTGACAATTTTTGCTGGGCCTCTTGAAGGATCTCCCTCTGCTAATCCAGCGTACTTTTCAACTCTGGGTAAAGGTCGGGACCTAAAGTGAGCTGCAGGACACGGCTCACTTCTTCCAAGGTGACATCCAACTCTGGAACAGGGTGGTTGAGAAGGGCCATCCTTCTGTGGAGGCTTAAGTGAGAGAAAATTAGAGCGTCTCATAAAGAGGTATCCACTTTTATTACCTGGGTTAGACTATAATGAAAGTGCTGCGCAATAGATTTTACAAACTAAAGATGGGAGGTTTGACTAAGGACAGCATACATAAACTGTTGGATTTCATGATTTGTCAATCAAAACCAAATAGTAAACTATTAAAAAAGGAACAAATTAAAATTCAGAGAAGGTCAATGACAGACATGAGTGATTTGTGCAGCTGAAGTCAGACCTTCAGCTGAGGGTAAGGGGTGGACTCTACGCTGGGAGAGTGAGTAATGAGTTGAAACATGCGCCAAAGTGCATGCTTTTCTCACAGCAGGGTTAGTAGTAGCAGCAGGTAGGAGGGGCAAATCATCAGTGAATGAGTTATGGGAGATCAGGACTTGGGACCCCGAGTCAGTAATTAAAAAAAAAAGAAAAAAAAAAAAAAGAAAAAGAAAGTTGTTTCGAATGAGTTGCACATTAATATTACAAAATAAATTTGTCTGATGCACTTCATTGAGATAAAGTATTAAAACATTCTGACACCAGCACAGGAACAATGTAGAGCCAGTCACAGGCACTGCCTGGTTGCTGAGCAATGGTCTGGTTCAAATGAGCAAAGCAGCAAAGATTGACTTATACAAGTCTGACAGTTTAGAGAAACTATACATTAGAATTGTACAAGCACTTAATTACTTCTTTAGCGTCTCGCTGTACAATAGCAATGTTGTTATTATCAGTCGACGAATCTCCAAAAGCTGTGACACCACCTGGGAAGACAGGCGTAATGAGACAACTATAAACAGAAGCCAATAAACAGGAATATATCCACTTAGAAATAATGGCTGTTGGAGTCAGTGTACCATGACACTTAATTGTTTAGTCTCTCAGGGGGTGCTCCAGCAATCTGCAGGGAGCCACCCCGCTGTCCTACAAAGACACAACACCATCTACTTTTTGCATTTTTGACATAATAGCCCTCCATCACTCTGACAGTAAATTGAGCCAGTACATTTGTGGTTAAGGGACTGAAGAGTCAAATACAGGTCTTTGTGTATTATGAGGGGAACATGAATGAAATGCTTCTGTGTCAGACACCCACTGAAATACTGACTGTAGTAACAATCATTAAGTTAGATACTGCATTTCTTAGGTTCTTTAAAATTACTTTCTCTACTGCTATGGGTCTTAAAGTTAAAGCGCTAGAGAAAGGGCAAATGTATGACCTTAAATTAATTACCAAAACTGAATGTCTCACTGATATAATTATGCTTTGGGTATTTCCTTTGCACTCTGTAGTAGAGATATCCCAAATTACCAATTTGTTTTACACTGAATTGAAAATCTGTTTCATCACTAAATGAACACACCCTGTCATAGAGACTGAATGTAGCTTTAAGCGAAAATGTCTGCAAATCTTATTTCTAAATCAATTCTTGTTTTTCATAAAATGACAAATAAAAAGTCAGCAGAAACTGAGTTTAATGAGCTATCGTAAAAAATGAAAATTCTAGTCGAGAATAGCTGTGACAAAAGTCAAAGCTAAGTTTCCTAAATTTGACTGAACATAAATCATTTAGTTTTCAAAACATTGCTCCGAGGCAAAGAAGAAATCACTTTGTTTGTGCCGACTTTAATATTGATCTATTACAATGGAAGGAACACAAATTAACAGACTTTTGTAATGTAAAGTTCAGCTTTGGTCTCTTATGATAAACCTAGTAGGATAACTAATGAAAGTGCCACTTATTGATAACATTTTTACAAATGTCATAACAAAGTAACTGGTTTGTTTTTAACTGATATCAGTAATCATTTCCCATTTTTGTGATCCTACATAATTTAAAGGTTAACCATTCAGTTGGCGCTAGTGAGCCTTCCTGTAAATTTGTACGTTTACCACCTGAGAGAATTGACGCTTTAAAGATGGAACTTAAAACAGTTGGGGTGAGGTGTATGTTCATGATCCCAATCAGGCAAATTATGCATTGTTGTTAACATTCTTGGAGTTATACAATAAGCACTGTCCTATTTGACACTGCAGGGTAGATATATAGGAAAGCCATGGATGACTAAGTCTGCAAAGGGCATGCAAAAAGAAAAATGTACTTTACAAGAAAATTTTACAACTGAGAACCAATGAAAATATAAGATCTATAAGAATAAAGACTTCCATTATGAGAACACAGAAAAGGGAATACTATAATAAAACACTAGAGGATAATAAAAATAGTCAAAGGACTTGGAAAGTCAATCATTATCTGAAAAGAAAGGCTACAAATCAGAATTTCCATGTTATTTTCGAAACAGCTGATGCCACTGGATGATTTAAAAAGCATTGTTGATAATTTCAAAGATAATTTCGTGGGTGTTGGAACTACTCTGGCCAACGAAAACATTTCTGATAACAAAAGATTTGTTTGATAACCTTATTAAGGAGAATATAAATTCCATGTTCCTTTGTGGGGTAAATGAATCTAATTGAAATAGTAAAAAACAGATATTCGTATATCTATTATATCTTTGTGGTCACTGTTGAGTATCACAGGGATCAGTCCAATACTTTATATTAATGATATTTGTCAGGTTACTAAATTATTAAAATTGGTCATTTTTGCTCACGATAAACTTATTTTGCTCAGGAAAACATTTAAAGGAACTTTGGTTTGCTATTGAAAGGGAGCTGAAATGATCAAATCTTGGAATGATGTTAATACATCATCTCTTAATATAAAGAAAACAAAATTCATGGTTTTTGGAAATGAAAAAGAATTAGATGGGGATATTGAATAAAAGAATCTGATATAAAATTGAAAGTTTTTTAGACAAAATGCCTCAGGTTTGTGATTAATCAAAAAGTCAATAGCAGAACTGTATAAATTTACTAACTTCTAAGGTCTTGCATATCATTTATTGCTCACTTATACATCTTAGTGTGGAGGGCAACCTATAAAACATTTATAAAGTCAAGTCTTGTTACAAAAATGAGCTTTACGTATCATGAATAAGGCTGGTTACCATGAGCACACAAATCCATCGTTTGTAAAATCTCATGTTATGAAATTTAATGATTTGGTACATTATAAAAACACAAACAATGTTCAGAGCTAAAGTAAAGTCACTGCCAGACTGTATACAAGGGTTGTTTTCAAGACAAGTGTAAATATGATTTTAGAGACATTTGTAAGTTTATCATACAAAAAGCTAAAGTGATTAAAGCTGCATGTCTATTGTAGGAGTTAAATTATGGAACACCAACATAAATAAGAATGTCAACTCATTTTTGGTTTTCAAAAGGATTGTTTATGAAGCCATTTTTGAGGGTTGCAAATGAAATATTTCTCCCTTTGTTTCCAATTATCTTGAGTTACTTAATTGATAAGACTCTCTCTCTCTCCTTTATAAAGGCTACATATAAAAGACTTGATGGCAACAAACAGCTGTCAATCACCCACTCAAGTGAAGTCCCTTCATCTCACATTTTTCCCCTCAGGCTCTTCCTCATTGCAGTAAAGTCACACCTTTCAACAATGTCACTCAAACAATATTTTACCCTTCATTCCCCTGTCAATCTTAAAATGTATTTTTATGCCTTCAAGCTGTTCCTCATTCTAGTGCAAGCCCACATTCCAGCATTACACACTCAGTGAATAAAAGTCAAACTGAGACTAAAACCGTTAATTCACCGTCAATCATGTGATGATAAGTTTTTCTTACCTGGTAGTCAGCCCCCTAGTCAGCCCCTTACTCTCCCCTTACTCTCCCCTTACTCTCCCCTTACTCTCCCCTTACTCTCCCCTTACTCTCCGTGCAGTGCGGTCTCAGCAGAAGCTTTCCACTGTGTGACACGGTTCACATCATAAATTGTTTCACTCCACCAGCCTGTTTTTAAACTTTCATGTCCTTTCAGATCCTCCCACTCTGCATCAGCTCTCATTCCCCTCACCTGGTCCTCCACGCCCATCTCACCTGCAGCACATCCCCTCATCAGTCCCTCACTATTTAAGCCCTTCCACTGCCACTTCCTCTTGTTCCCTGCCGGATTGTCTTGTGTGTTACAGCCGACCTCTCCAGTGGTATTCCTGATTACGAGCCTGTTCTGACCTTGCCTGTTTTTGGCTACGGATTCTCTGCCTTCCCCTTTTGGATTTGTTTTCCTTTGTGACTGATCTCCTGGTTTTGATTCTGTCTGAACTTGAGTAAACCGAACTGTCCTGGTCAATCTGTCTGTGTCATGCTTTTGGGTTCCTGTGCTCTGGTATTAGTAACCGTTACACACTGTTTCTACAACTGGAACTCTTACTGTTGATTATATTCTAATCATATGGACTTATCCAATAAATTGCTCGCCTCCGTTGTATTTGACTACATCTATTCAAAATAATATATTTTCAGAAAAGGCCGTTAATGTCAGCAAAGGAATGGTATGTTTTCAAGATAAGTCTCATCTTTATCTTTTTCATGCTGTACATTTACTTTTGATACTGCCATTACTGGTATGTGGAAATCTCCTTTTTTTCTAAAGATTTTTAATTTGTCAATATCCTAATATTGTAAAGTTGGATGTCTTATGTGATGCTTATTCACAAAGTTAAACAGTATTGCTTCAATGAAAACAATAGGAAAAATCCCAAATGTCTGCCTTATGAAAAGTATTTTGACTATATTGAACTTGGGGCTGTTTAACTCGAAGGGACAGCTTCCACACGTGACCTCCTCCCTCCCTCCTGCGGGGACCGACTAACAAGAAAGAAAAACATCACATGATTGACTGACCAATTTGTAAGAGGCTATACTTCCTTGCTTACTGAAAATATTCAATATTTCACACATGTAAACACATAACCTTTTATGTGAGAGCGTGACTCTCGGATTTAGTTTTCAACTCAATGAACAACAGAGCATATATTAACAGGTAGCTGATTGAGGAATTTTATTCACACTTCCAGCAAAAAAACTTTATTACTCTCAAGTTCGCTCTCTGGAGTAAAAGTTTATATGAGTGTTTTATTTCTATTTTGCTATGCATTTTGTAACCACATAAACTGGTGATTTTCTTTCTGCTAGTACGAGTTTGAAATGTAGAAGTCCCCCAGAAACACCATCAAAAGCTCAGGCTTAATATTCATATGGAGGGCAGGAGATTTTGGTCAAGTTGGTGGATGTGGAAGAAGTCTGAGGCCTCATTGCCCCAGAGTCTGAGGTAATCCTTTTCCATGAGGTTGTGGGGAGTTGCCTCGTCTTCAGAAATGAAGAAGAAATGATAACCTCCCCGCCACTCATCTTTCTGTAATTCATGCCCATATCTGACACGTAACCTGAGATATAAACATCCTCGTGTTGTGACAGAGTTGAGGGTAATTCCTGCCAGTGACGTCTGTGTCCCTCCTTGGTGGTGTGGTAGTCCACGACAACAGTTTTCTCATTGATACAGTGGTGGAAAGTAAGTACATTTACAGTTTTGAGGTACTTATACTTTTCTTGAGTAACTGCAGTTTCTGCTACTTTATATTTTATTTCACTACATTTCAGAGAACATTGAATTGAATTGAATTCAATTTATTTTTGTATAGCCCAAAATCACAAATTACAAATTTGCCTCAGAGGGCTTAAGAATCTGTACACAACGACATCCTCTGTCCCAGAACCTCTCATCGACTCAGGAAAAACTCCCCCCAAAAAAACCCTTTCAACAGGGAGAAAAATGGAAGAAACCTTCAGGAGAGCAGCAGAGGAGGATCCCTCTCCCAGGATGGACAGAGTACGAAAATAGATGTCATGTGTACAGAATGAACAGCATAACAGAGTTACAACACGTTCAATTCACATGACAGAAATGATTCATGTAATAGTAGCAGTAGGTGACGGGGAGGACCACAGCAGGACGTAGGACCAGGGTCCAGATTTAACCACGATCCACAGAAACCTGCGAGGTGAGAAGGCACAAAGACTTTGGGGATGGAGCAGAGTTAGTAATGTGCATTTATAGTGCATGAATTCATACAGAAGGTAAAATAGAGAAGAATGTGCGTCAGCAGGGCCACAGAAGGAACGAGGAGGCAGGACCAGGGTCCAGATGCAACCACGATCTGTGGAAACCTGCGAGGCAAGAAAGCACAAAGACTCCGGGGGAAGAAGTAGAGTTAGTAATGTGCATTGATAGAACATGAATTCATACAGAAGGAGAGAGAGAAAAGGATAGAGGAGCTCAGTGTATCCAAGGTTGTCCCCCAGCAGTCTAGGCCTATAGCAGCATATCAAGGGGCTGGAAAGAATGGACCAGGGCAAACCTGAGCCAGCCCTAACTATAAGCGCTATCAAAGAGGAAAGTCTTAAGTCTACTCTTAAATGTGGTGACTGTGTCTGCCCCCCGGACTGAAAGTGGAAGCTGGTTCCATAGAAGAGGAGCTTGATAACTGAAGGCTCTGGCTCCCATCCTACTTTTTAAGACTCTAGGAACCACAAGCAGCCCCGCATTCAGTGAGCGCAGCTCTCTAGTGGGGAAATATGGTACTATGAGATCCTTAAGATATGATGGTGCCTCACCAATTAAGGCTTTGTAGGTGAGGAGAAGGATTTTAAATTCGACTCTGGATTTTACAGGGAGCCAGTGAAGAGAAGCTAATACAGGAGTAATATGATCTCTTTTCTTAGTTTTTGTTAGTACACGAGCTGCAGCATTCTGGATTAACTGTAGAGATTTAAGAGACTTATTAGAGCAGCCTGATAATAAGGAGTTACAGTAGTCCAGTCTAGAAGTAACAAATGCGTGAACTCATTTTTCTGCATTGCTTTGAGACAGGATGTGTCTAATTTTTTAAATTTTACGTAGGTGAAAAAAGGCGTCCTTGAGATTTGTTTTACGTGAGAGTTAAAGGACAAGTCCTGATCAAAGAGAACTCCGAGATTCTTTACGATGGTGCTGGATGCCAGTGCAATGCCATCAAGAGAAACCACATAATTAGATAGTTGATTTCGGAGGTGTTCTGGGCCTAGTAAAATAACTTCAGTTTTGTCTGAGTTTAACATCAGGAAGTTGCAGGTCATCCATGTTTTTATATCTTTGAGACATGCTTGAAGTTTAGCAAGCTGGTTGGTTTCGTCTGGCTTGATCGATATATATAATTGAGTATCATCAGCATAACAATGAAAGTCTATGGAGTGTTTTCTGATAATATTGCCCAAAGGAAGCATATATAAGGGTGGTCATCGAGGATTCGATGTAGTTTCTTCACTTACTTTGCACTTTGCACATTAAGATTATCAATACATAATATATTCAAAACATATATTACGATACATTATTATAGCTTTATCAAGATGACACATTGATTCATCAGTAGCCTAATTATAATCCAAAAGTATAATATCAAATATTCTTAAATGTTCCATTCTTTTACTTTGGTACTTGAAGATTATTTTAATGACAGCACTTCTGTACTTTTTCTTCAGTCGCTATACTTGGATGTGAGTTAAAACTGAAACAAATTGTTGAAACTGTGCATACCAGTGTATCTATAGCAGACACAGACAATAGATACATGTGTAATGTTGAGATTAAATAAAGAAAAACTAACTGAAAATGTACAAACAAATGAAGTCAAATACTTGACACTACCTTTCTCTGCTGTGGTTCTTAGCTCCATGTTCGATTGTGGTGGTTCACCGAGGGGACACACAAAGACCACAACATAAATAGGGCCTAAAAAGACATACATTTTTTTCTGAAATATGCTGGTAGAATAACCATAAACCAACCTAAAATAATGAGCTGCATATCAAAACTAATATGTGGGTGTTTGATATAGTGTTTTGAGAGTGGGAATCTCAAAGGTATAAAATTAATTTGCCCGAACACAAGACACCTTAACCAGTTTGTTTGTGCTTTGTGGGTGCTGACCTTTGGTCGATTAAATTGGGAGCACACTGGGTCCATTGATGCCTGCAGATCGAAGCATTGATGTCAGACAAACCTTAACAATATAGCAGACCGTGATCCGAAGATTTCTGGCCATCATGTTTTCGAAAGAGGATTGGTGCTTTTACCATGACAGCGCTCCCTGTTTCATATGTCTTAATTGTGCCTTAAATATGATAATGATGCCGTGTTATAGTTAGACATGGCATGGTATATGAAACACACAATCAAACAGGGGTGGGGGGGGGGGGAGATAGAGAGAGAGATAGAGAGAGACAGAGACAGACAGAGACAGAGACAGGAGGCAATAAACTGAATTGCTTAATTGGAGTCACTGCTTCTATATTATAGGCAAACCCTTGTTTTTGTAGTCCAACCAAGTTTTCCCACTGACTGTTCCTCCACCCTACCAACTGGCTAGATCTTGGAGACGTTTCCATATTGAGGTAAGCTGATTTTCACTCTTAAATAAAAAAAACATGTGAATAATGTAGAAAAGAGATTTATAATGATATACTCACCTGTGAAGTATGTGTATCTGTATACGTCTGAAACTTGATAAGTCTTGTTTTTGCACAGAAGGTGTAAAAAGTAAAACAATAAACCTCAAGAAATACCTTCTTGGGATATGTTACTAAATTAAAGAAAAAAACACAAGTAATCTTCTGTCACTTTGATAACTTTTTGGCAGTTTTGGGGTGATTTCTTGTCTTGAGAATAGTTTTAAAATGTAAGAATAAATAAGTCCTCAAACACAAAAAGTCTCAAATAATACGTTTCTTTAAGATTGAGATGAAAAAGGAGACCAGAATGAAATCTGATGTATTAATATAGCATATTGACATTTTGAAGACTACAATGTCTTTCCAGAAGCTATGTCCTGTTAATCCACGCAGATGAGTGGAAACAGTTTTCATAGGGACTATTTGTAGAATTTTTTTTTCTTAAAAGTAAGCCGCCTGTGGCTTATCCCGAGTGATTGGCTTGTTGTTCCAGGAAAGACATGTTTTTGTAAAGGTTTTTATTTTTATTTCAGTGCTTTGAGCAGCAGAAACTAAATTCCATTTACTGTACCTCAAATTGTACCAGGGCAATAACAGAGAGGTCAGCAACGGTTATCATTGCAGATAAAAATAGAAATGATCTGATGTTAAATGAGAAAATCAGTTCATGAAACTTAAGTGAACTGGCCCTTTAAAGAAAGAGAATTGGAAATGAAGAGATTTCTAAATAATTTTTCTGTGCTTTGTTTATTTAGCCTAGTTTGAAAGAATGAATGAAATCCATTTTAATGTCCATAAAATCAGATAATTTATGGAATATATGTCAAATGTCCATTAGTGTTATATTATGTAATACATGGTAGTAGCAGTACTGGTAGGACTGCTTGTATTCAGTAAATTAGCTATTGGAATCACAAGACCTGTGTCCTTGTAGAACCTGAATCCACCCTCAGATACAATACAGACAGCCAGCATTGTGTGGAGGACTTAAACTGATGAGACAAATCAGGAGAAATCTAATTTTCCAACAGTCATACTGCAAGGGATGCATTCCCTTGACAACCAGTAACCAAAAATGCTGGCGAAAAGGGAATAAGTGCTTTCACGTGAGAGCAAATGCTTGGGTCAATGTAGCTGCTGTGTCCAGGGGGTATTGTCTCTCAGAGAAGTAAAATCTGGACAGATACCATTCATGTTTACAACATTAACACACAAAGAGACCTCTGTTAGACTCTGCTGTCCCTTACCAAAAATCAGATAATTTAATTACAGGTTCCACTAATGTGGAAAAGGTTGGACATCATGTGAAGGAAATGTAAAAGGAAATGAGGAGTCACATGTGTTTGTGGGTACTGTATATCAGTAAACCTTAATCCAGCCATGCTAGCGGCTCTGTAGGCACCGTGATGCTCGGAGCTAAACATGCTGATGTTTAGCAGGTATAATGTTTATACCATGTTCACCATTAGTTACTACTACTACTATATTAGAATGCTAATAATTGCTAATAAGCACTGATTGAATACAATGCACAGATGAGGCTGATGGTAATGTTATTATTTTTGGAGGTTTTTAGTATACAGTATTGGGCAAATAAAAATGTTGATCTGATGATGACCGCAGATGAAAAGTTAACACATCACCAAAGTTGTTAAAACTCACCCTGAGAGGAACCGGAACGTCTGCACCAAATTTCATGGCAATATCCTAAAGTCAACCTCACGGTGGCGCTAGAGGAAATATCAGGGCGTCACCAAAGTCATTAGGACTCCAGTACCCAGTGGACCGACCACCAGACAGAATGATAGACTGGCATTGCCTTTCCTATTGCCACTCTACAGCCAGCCCAGTCCGAAGGCAGTTCTAGAAATAGTCACAAAATTGAAACGTTTGATTCGTGTACATGGACCATTTTTGTGTGTGTCACTAAGCACGAAAACAATGCCAATGGAAAGTCAATTAGCATCCTGTTTTGATGTAGGCACACAAATTAAACAGTCATAGCTGGTGACATAGTATTGAGAAAGACCACTTACAATGGGTGGGGTGTATGGGTCAAACAAACACAGGACCTTCAAGCATGAGATTGATGTTCAAGAGCACATGTCCTAAAGTGTTATTGTGAAGGGATGTGTTCGTGACAGTTCTCCTAAAAATAATGGATTTAGAGCTCGAGGCTCTAAAAGGTCAAGTGAGTAAAGACAGTTTAATTTGTTTTCTTCACTCGCTCTCATTAAGAGCGCTGTGGGTTTTTGGTTAGATGCTTGAAATAAGGTCTGTGGTTAATTCTAAAGAGATTTTAACATTTTGTTGTGCAATATAAAATATGTCCGTAAATATCCCCCTTGTGAATTTTGAAGCTTTTACATGTCTTATAAGACTAGGTTGCTAAATGAGACTATACTAAACATCATATAGCCGACTAGTCCGCCATCACAACCTACTTCTTAATTAACTTCTGTGGCAGCTACAATGCACAGTCCTATCAAAGAACAATACCTGGCATCACCATTCATTATTTCTCTCTTTTTCTCCTTCTCTATTAAGCCTCCACCATATCAACAGGATGACCCTTCTCAACTACCCTGTTCCAGAGTTGGATGTCACCTTGCAAGAAGTGAGCCGTGTCCTGCAGCTCACTTTAGGTCCCGACCTTTACCCAGAGTTCAAAAGTACGCTGGAACAGCAGAGGGAGATCCTTCAAGAGGCCCAGCAAAAATTGTCAGCTATTGCTTCAGGCGAAGAGAATTGGGTGACGGAGAAGTTCAAAAGAGGTCTGCTGTCTTGCGCTGAACCCCTGCCCACCTCCACTGCCCTCCCTGTTGTTCTTCTGCCTTCAAAAACAAAGGAATGTACCCAGCTGGGGAGGGCAGCCGCTCTGCTTTGGGCAGCAGCAAAGCTGTACAGCGAGCCGATGTCACTGGAGGGCAATGTGCCCACGGAGCGCACACAGCAGTCTGAGGTATTCGCTGCCAGCCGGATTCCTGGAAGAAGTCAAGATGAGATTAAGGTAAGATTACTGGTGCGATAACTGGTAAGATTTAATAAAAAATGAAAAGGTTATTACTTATCAATACTACAGGTCTGCTCTAGTTCTAATCTGAAGCTTTGTTTTCTCCAGGTCTACCCAGATAGCCTCCACGCCATCGTCACCTGTGTTGGAGGAGTGTTCCCTGTTGACATACTGGTGCGTCCCAGCAGTGGTGGGCCGGTTTCTGCTCGGCAGTTCATTGACATCTACGACCAGCTGGTCCAGCTGATGGACCAACCCAGTGCAGGAAAACAGAATGATCCCTCGGCCATTTGCAGCCTCTCGGCTCTGGAGCGCAAAGTCTGGGCTGCCACCAGGGAAGAGATCCTGGGGCAAGGAGGAGAAGCAGCGGCATCACTGGGGCTGATGGAGAGCGCCGTGCTGACGCTCTGTCTGGAAGACTGTAACGCACCCTCTGAACTGGCTGATATCCTCAATGCAGTGAGGCTGGGTGGAGGAGGAGACCGTCCATGTCTAAGATACTATGATAAGGTATTGGATGGACTCTGGATAACAATTTTAAACCAAGCTAAAATTAGATTCTTCGTCTATTTCACACTCACTCTCTCATACTGTTAAACTTTGCCTTTAATAAAAAGGCCCCAGAGTGGCAGTAATTGGGAATTGTATTTCTGCTAAGAAAGAAATGTTTTCACTGCCTTTACTGAAAAGATGGAATCCGGTAGTGTTTGTCAAATCTTTGTTATATGTGTATTTTAAACTTCATACTAGGCTGTGTGTTTAACATCTGCTTCACTTTTCCCTTGCAGCTACTGTCTTAGTTATGTGATCAAAATAGGCAGTAGACACACATTAACCCATGATTTATACCAGGGTTCACGTATACAAAGCCATCTATTACCACTTTATTCAAAGTAATTCTGTTCCACTTTCAGTGAAAAGCTCAGTTAATTTGATTTACAACCAGATTTTTAATTGCAGCTCATCAAAAGTGAATATAGGTCAGAATATCTGCCACTAAGACATCCATTCTCAAAAGTAAACATGAACAAGCTAAGCTAGTAAAATGCTTTGATTTTGATAAGTGCAGTAAAGAAATATATAAATTCAACAATTTAACTAAATGTGGTCAGAGGTTACAGTGCTCAATGATTTTGAATGGACTAAAATAATCAATCTTTATTTCTATATTTTTTGACAGGTGGTGAACCTGGTTGTGTTCAACGACAGCACAGCTGGGATGGTGTTTGAGCACAGTGCTGTGGACGGGATGGTGGCAGGGCTTGTTACTGAGCATGTGTACAATCTGTCGGAGACTGCTAACTTAAACCTTGTTCATAAGGACAAAGAAAATGTAATTGGGTCTGTCATGGTAAACAATGTCAATTATAAATGTCCAACTTCCCTACCATTCCCCTTGCAAGGTGTAAATACACCCAAGATGAGTCCTGACTTAAAAGCCACACATCCGGTTCTCACTTTTGATGTGTCTGCCTATCCTGATGTCTTTTCTACTCTCAGAGGGCAGAGAGGCCTCTATGATGCTTGGATTAACTTCTCTTTGCAGCTTTCCCTGAGGAAGACTCTTGGGCCATCTGCTGCCAAGCATATACTTGTCACACCTACCCATATGCGTCACTACAACCATGGCCGTTGTGATCCTACATACTCCGTCACCATGCATTCTCACAACTTAGTAGGCGCCTTGGCATCTTGCATTGGCTCAGATAACACAATCCAATACACACCTGAACTCTTAAGATTGTTCCACGTTGCATTTTTGGAGCATAAGAGCCTCATCAAAAGTACCAAAAGTGGTAAAGGAGTGGGTCCCCACCTCGCTGCCTTGCGTCGATCGTTGCCATCTGACAACCCACTGAAGAAGTACCTGGACCCCTTTGAATGTCCAACTGTGTACCTCACAGGTAAAGATCTGATGGAGGGTGTGGAGTGTGCAGTAGGGAATGTTTATGCCCAAGATCAGCTGGCTGTAACCTACCTTGGGAAGAGAGACAAGGTTCGCATTGTGCTTAATGGAAAAGGGAGCTTTGCTTTGGCATTGGAGAAGCTTCAAGAAAGCCTGAAGATAAACCTGAAGTTAGTGATGCTTCTAGCTGTTAGATATGCCATTGCATATCAAATGGGAGCCCTGGAGCATCCACTGAAGCAGAGTCAAACTGAGAATATGAATGGCGAGATAAACCCCTGCCCAGAGAGCCAGGACAAGGGCAAAACCTGTGATGACTCCACCTCTGGCATGAGCACAGACTACACTCTGGTGATCCATGGTGGTGCTGGAGAGGAGATGATGCTGAACACTGACGTGATTGGGGTTATTGAGTTTGCTCTACAAACAGCTTTAACCCTTGGATCTCAAGTGCTTCAACAAGGTGGAAGGAGTCTGGACGCAGTTCAGAAGTCAGTAGAAGCTCTTGAAGACTGCTTCTTGTTCAATGCAGGTAAAGGCTCAGTATTCAACAAAGATGGAAAAATTGAAATGGAAGCAACCATTGTGGATGGCAATGCAATGAGATCAGGATCTGTTGCTTGTGTGCAAAGTGTGAAGAATCCTATAAAAGCAGCCAGATGTGTCATGGAGAAAAGCTCACATTCACTCATTGTGGGGGATGGGGCGGAGGAGTTTCTGCAAGGGTTGGATGAGAAAGAGAAGCCTGTTGGGGCTGAGTATTTCTACACTGATATACGTCACAGACAGTTAACTGCAATGCCCACTGATGGAAATGCCTCAAAAAACAATCACCCTCAGACAGTTGGAGCTGTGGCCTTGGATCGCTGGAGTGGGTTGGCTGCTGCATCTTCCACAGGTGGGTTGGTCGGAAAGCTGAAAGGGCGAGTTGGGGATACAGCAGTAGTTGGGGCAGGAATATATGCTGATGACAAGTTAGCTATTACCTGCTCTGGAGATGGAGATGTATTTCTGAGGCGCACAGTTGCACAGAAAATAGCCAGTCTCTACCACCACACTGGATGTAGCCTTAGGCAAGCATGTAGAGAAGTGATGGCTGAAAATCTAGATGGGATCTGTGCCGGGATCATTGCTTTGGACACTAAAGGTGATGCCATCATTGAAACAAATGCTGGAGTGATGTTTGTGGCCTCAATGATAGATGGCATTTCTCGTATAGAGGTCCTCAGGCCCCTCAAGAGCTTCTCTCATGTGATCTGGGAAACGGATGAGCTGGTTGCCTACCTGGTTCCCAAACCCTGGATTCCTGGGTCAACCATTCTGACTAGAAAAACTCTTAGCGGGGCAAGAAGCATCTTCCAGCTGGCTACACCTGATTTTGTGGCTATGCTTCAAGGAGCAAGAGCTGTGTCAATCTTGTTGTGTGAGAGATTGGGAGTACAGCGCTGTGCCTTGGTTTTCAATCCAACCCCTGATCAGCCAGCACAAATCCGATTGCTTCCTCTTCATGGCCTGGAGCCAAACTGGCAGCCCCATCTTGCAAATGAAGAGGAATTCCAAACTCATGATCCTGGCTACTGCACCTCAAAAAGTGGCCCACGCTGGGATGATGAGGCCCTAGCCCAGGTTCAAGCCAAGATTAGAAATGGACTGCCAACACCAAATGCACCTTCTTACTTTGACTTCTATGGAGACCCTTCCAATGATAACCTGTTCATTCGTATTGTACGTGGAGAGCAGCAACAGTGGAGAGTGTGGGAGGACAGTGAGCATGTTGCCTTCCTGACACCGTACCCAAACACTCCCGGACTAACCGTTGTGGTGCCACGCAAACATCTGTCCAGTGACCTCTTCAAATTGGAAGAAGCTGACTACAAAGCACTGATCTTAGCCACTTATAAAGTTGCCAGACTACTGGAAGAGGGGATGAGAGCTCGAGGAGTTGCATTGATCTTTGAGGGCCTTGAGATCGATTATGCTCATGCCAAGCTAATCCCTCTGTTACCCTCGCCAGATGGCACAACGCCTGCCGATCTGCAAGCAGAGTTCTTCCAAAGCTACCCTGGATATGTGTCATCACTGGATGGCCCAGCTGCTGACCCCGAGGCCCTCAAAGGGATCCACTCCAAAATCACCCACTGCAGGCCTTCTCACTCATGGCAAGACCCTCAGTCTCACTCTACACTTGCCATCAAGAGCCAGTGGTATCGCAACCTGTTCCAGATTCAAAACACTCTTTTCCACAGCACAGTGGAATATTTCCACTCTTCCTGCCAGTACTCCTACGCTCTAACCCCTCTCACCACAGACACCATCTCCTCACCAATGGGCTTGGGATCAGACTCAGAACCCGTTTCTGTTAACCTGCTGGGCCAGGACATCTACCTGGCGGATTCGATGCAATTTGTACTTGAATACTTCCTTCGCTTCCAGGAGAACCTGCCGGGGACGTACTACATATCTCCCAGCTTTAGAGGGGAAGATCCTGATGCCACTCACTTGAACCAGTTCTACCATGTGGAGTGTGAACTGTTGGGTGACATGGACAAAGCCATTTCTACAGCAGAAGGATACTTGGCTCATCTCACAAAGTCCATGTTGAAGAAACACTCTGATATGATCCTCAACACTGCCGGGACCCTTGCACATGTCAAAGCCATGCTGAGTAAGCTGGATGGAAAAACTCCTCTCCCAAGAGTCCCTTTGGACCAGGCCATTCCCATGATGCCTTCAGCTGACTGCTTAGAGTGGGTACAAGATGGCCAGCCGCAGTTTGGCAGAAAGCTGACACGCAAGGGAGAGCGAGTCTTGATAGAGAAATGTGGTGGTTTTGTTTGGCTGACTGAGATGGACCATCTAGGGGTTCCCTTCTACCAGGCCTATGTGGAGGGCACTGGGCGGAGCAAAGCCAAAGCCGCTGACCTTCTCCTGGGGCTGGGTGAGACTGTGGGTCTCGGTGAACGTCATGCCACCCCTGAGATGGTAAAGGAGGCTCTCAGGCATCATGCAGTGTCAGAGCAGTCCTACAAATGGTACATCAACATGCGGCAAGTGAAATCACTCCACACCAGTGGATGGGGCATGGGGACGGAGCGCTACTTGTGTTGGCTGCTTCAGCACGATGACATCAGAGATATGCATATCATTCCTAGGATGAAAGGAATGAAGTACATGCCCTAATCAAAAGTACTCCACGGTTCTACAGGCCCTTCGACGTGATATACTTATATACTATATATATATACTTATAATAGGGCCAACGAGAAATATACAATATGGATTTTAACCATAGAATGCCTCAATAATCCATATTTTTGGACTTTCATCTAGCTTTGAGTGTCTTATAATCATCACCAGTGATATGTCTATTGTCCATTCCCAGGGAAAACTTCCCACAGTCCTTAACCCTATCTAAACCTTGTACCCTTAAAGTAAAAATGAATGTATCAGAGGAGTTGAATTTGAGGTTATAGGAAGTAAATAAGCAGTTGTTTCTTAAATGTTAACATTGAAGAGTTGGTTTCATTTCATAGTGGTAATGCTTTTGTATCAATGTAAATGCAAATTGATACTGCACAAAAGTTTAAATACAACAAAGTGTCTGGACAATTCTTTTCCAAACTATGTACCGAAAGAAAATATTAGTTTTAGTCCTTAAATGGTGTACTATCATTAATGCAATCAAAGTATTTGTATTGATTTATAACAGTCTTTGTATAAAGGATTTCTGTGAAAGTCATATGGATAAAGTTTCATTCCTCTTTTTGATGATGACATCTGGATGTATTACAGACAAGGTCAATAGGACCTGTTTCCTGGAGCCACTGATCATGGTGGTCTCAGACAGTCATAATTTCACAAAGCTAAAATGTGTGTGTGTGTGTGTGTGTGTGTGTGTGTGTGTGTGTGTGTGTGTGTGTGACAGGGTAGTGTGACATTGGTAAAGAGATTTATAATTGTTTCTTGACACCAGATTACAACAAGCTCATCTTTCACCAATCCAAGGACACTTCTGACCGCACCCAACCTAACCCATAAGTGATGTGCTGGTCTGGTCAGAGCTGAAAGAGGCATGCAGTTTTCAATCAGAGAAAGCAGTGAAACACTACATTTCAGTCTAATGTTAAGTAATTCTTTAAAATGACTTTTGATCTGATTGTTCAATATCATTCTACAACAACATATCAGTGTATCGCTGTTGCATGCCTGAACAATAAGCTAAAAGTGGCGGAACTCTACATTAATCTGCAAAAATTGGGTCAATAGTACCACCAACACTCTGATGTTACAGAATGTTCAGATCAGAAATAGCTTTTGATGCAATTTACAAGATGATCATTTGGATTTTTGCTTTGTAAACTATACGATTTTTGCATAGAAATGTAATGCTCAATACAATTTAAGAATGCACACACAATTTTGCTCACACACACACAATGTTAACATTCATAAATAACCCGTAAAGTGGGTTTCTGGTCAAAATGACACAATATTTTGAAAAAGCAACACATCTATGAAGGGTGAGAAATGCTCATCATAACATGAATATTGATATTTCATCAAAACAAGTGAACTACAGAAAATGGCTCAGCAGCATTGGTCCTTTAATCTCATGAAGAGTATTTGAAGCTCTGAAGATGACGCTCTTCCCAAACACATCATGCCTCTTCAAGGTAACGTTGCGAGGGCTTTCATTGAACCTGAAATTCATCTTTTGCATAAGGTTGGTTCCTACTAGTCCATTATATATCAAGACTATGTTTTTGAAAAAAAGCCAACATAGCAAGTTCAACAGTGTGTGCGCTAAAGGTTAGAACCTCTGATATAAAAATAAACACCTTAAGGTTCAACACTGCAAATAAGTTTGATTGCGTGGACGACTATTCACTGAAATGCAGTACGCTACCATGAAGTATTGAGGTGAATCAAACATTTCCATCTTTAAGGGTCATTATATTGACTATTATACCAAACACATTTTGTACTGTAAACCATTTATATCATTGGCATAGTGGCATAGCAGAAACCACCTAATATGACATCCGAACAGTCACACCATCTGGCAACATTTGTGTGGTTAAAATAGAAAAACTGTGCAGGATGCTCAGTTGTGTAGCTCCTTATCTGTTACAGATTGTAATCTGTTGTAATTAACTTGCTTTCCAGTATATTATATAATAACTATTTCAGGTAAACCATGAATACAAGTATTTTTTTCCATCTGTTTTCTGAACACTCTGTCTATAGCTCAGTCTCACTTTATATTAATTGATTACGTTTATGTCATAAAAAGTATCATAGAGAAACACAAATATGATTTTCACAATACGTGAATGCTTTAAGTAAAATCTATCAAAAAGATAATTAGTAAAGAATATTACAGGAATAAAGTAATAATAAATCAGTTATATCACATTCTAAAATGTATTGTAAAACAAATAAAGCGACCCGGATGTAGTACAGGAGTAGCAGACCATTTGTTTCCGGTTGTCACCGTCGGATCTGACCCCCGGCTTCAGATGAGCCCTCCCTCTGTCTGAAGCTCAAGACATCATCTTTGCTCTAATTTCTGAAACGTAAGTCTGTTGTGCTCCGTGTGCTCGTGCTGTTGCCCCCCTCGTCCTCTCCCTCGTCCTCGGTCGTCCCCGTCCCGTGAGCATGTCTCCTCTCTGAGGCCGGCTGAAGGTAAGGTCAGCGCTGTGGTAGCCCGGCGGCTAGTTAGCGCGTTAAGCTAACATGCTAATCAGGTGTGTGAGCCAATGTGAAACTTTCCGTCCAGACAGCCATTTTCTGAAGACGCGTTAACCTCGGGGGATTACACATGCCGGTGTTTCCCGGTGGGCAGAGGGCATGGTCCCGTATCCAGGGGATGGAAACATGGGAGACAGAGAGACGCGGTGTAGAGCTACGTGGTCACATTTGGGTGTTTGCTAACGTGAAGAGACGTTACAGTCTCCACCAGCCGCCAGTGTGAACCTGTCCAACAGACCGATACACACTGGCGCTCTTAAATATATATTAATATATTACCTGCTTCCTCCAAGGCAGAGACGGATTGAGCAAAAATATTTTCTGCATTAGTCATGAATGAACTTTGGGATAATGTTTTGCTTTTTGTAAACCTAAATACTAATATTGAGAACAGAGAGATAACCAACCAAGAGTGACATATTATTTTTTTTTTTTATTATTACTATTTCTTAGTGCAATGTATAAACAGTTCAGATTAATTAATCTCTCCAGTAGCCAACTCTGTTCTCTCTCTCTTCTGTGACTCCATGTTCACTCACACTTCCTACCAGGTACACCCTTTGATGGTCATGGTTTCAGCACGATGACCTAGAATTTCTGTCCCATATGACCTTTTGGAACATTGTAGATACGGTTGCTGTGTCATCCTGTTGCAACTTTGCTCTCTCTCACGCCAGTTCCTCCATCGCATAACGTCTGCTCCCCTTTCCCCCCAGGAGCCAGGGTGTCCCCCCTCTCCATGTGTAGTCCCTAATGGGCGGCTGGTCTCGCAGTGCCGTGCTGGAGCTGTACCGGGCGCTGCTCCGCGCAGGGCGTCACCTTCAGTACACTGACCGCAATTACTATCGCCGCGCCGTGGCCCGTGAGTTTCGCCGCTGCCAAGCCCTGACAATACCCGAAGATAAGGAGGACGCACTGAGGAGGGGCCAGTTCTTCCTCAACAGCCGATTGGGTGGGCTTATGTAGGGGGGAAAGGGGTCCTGGGGTCATCTGCAGGTGGGTTAAAGGTCATCTGGAGGTGCATCACCCAGGTGGGTTTCCAAATAAGAATAAATACTCTTTATGGGAGCAGTGACATTCTTAAGAGATTTAGACATTTGTTGTGGGCGATGGTGGACAGTTCAGTTTTGTAGGTTAAGCCAAAGGTCACAGGTCATGAGTAAGACCATGTTGACTACAGAACAAAGCCCCTCCGTCTTACGCGCCGTCTTTGGCTCCTCTGTTTTCAGTGGTAGGATGGCGGGGGTGAATGGAGACCGCAAAGGGAAGAAAGATGACAATGGGATTGGCACAGCCATTGACTTCATGCTTTCCAATGCCAAGCTTGTGCTGGGAGTGGGGGGAGCGGCCATGCTCGGCATTGCAACGCTTGCTGTCAAAAGAGTAAGTGAGAGGCGGTTTATCCCCAACGTTTCTTTTTTCTTCCTCTGCCATGTCTGATGATGGGCGTAAAATATTCTCACATCAGCATCCATACCAACGTGAACGGTGGGCTCATAACTCTTTGTTGTGCAGATGTACGACCGGGCCATAAGTGCGCCCACCAGCCCCACTAATATTGAGCCGACGGGACAGAGAAGTTGGGAGGAGCCCGCCTGGATGGGTTCGTCACCACGGGTACTGAACCATGACATGAAGTCCACCGTTAGCAGGTCGCTACAGTCTCTGCCCACTTCCTCACATGCTTTTGAACCAGGTAAGGACTTATTTTCCCCATGTTGTGTTATGCAGTATTGACCTGCCTATTTTGTGGTTTAGGCTTTCAGCCAGCTGTCATTTTATTTGTTGACAGACAGCCTATCTGGAGGACTCTTGCTCTTCCTCTACAGTGGGTGTTGGCTCCCTGTAGTGCAGTTGTTAGTCAGCCAGCTGTTTTTATATTAGTTTGATACGATGTAGTTGAACCTTTTTTAAATGTTATACTTTCTCAGATACTGTAGAAGCCCATTAATTTAGTATTTGTAGATCCATATTCTGAAAACAAACCCATGCCTTTCAACTTTGCCCACTACCTCCTTTTTCAAAACTTTCAATTGCTTCTAATCTCCTCAGACTGTCTGCGTAGGGCTGTGGGTCGAGCCGCTGTGGGAGGCAGTGGCGCCACTCAGTCAGACCTGCAGCGGGCCCGAATGCGTCTGTCCCTGCACGAGCATCTGTGGGAGTTCTACCAAAATAATGTAAACATCCCTTCTGAGGAGCAGGCTGTGGCAAGGAGGGCAGCGTTGGACATCTGTGCCGAACTCCGAGTGTTCCTTCATGCCAAACTGCCTGACATGCCTCTCAGAGAGATGTACCTGAGTGGCAGTCTGTATGATGACCTGCAGGTAAGAGGTTACTTACATTTGATCCCACTTTTAGACAAAGGAGTCTTCATTTGAACTCCGAGCCGAAACTTAACTTTTCGTCTCGCGTCATCACAGTTAATTTGATAGTTTCGTCACTTTGAGAAAGTATTTGGTTTGTGGACGTCTGCAGCCTGCCACTTTTTTTTTTATTAATTTTATCCCCATCCTCCATCTTTTAGGTGGTGACAGCGGACCACGCCCAGCTCATGGTGCCTCTTATCTTGGAGAAGAACTTGTGGTCGTCCATCCCCGGGGAGGACACCATCATGAATGTTCCGGGTTTCTGGCTCATCCGCAGGGAGAATCTGGAGTATTTCCCACGGAACAGCAGCTACTGGGACCGCTGCATGGTCGGAGGCTACCTCTCCCCGAAATCAGTCCTCGAGGTCTTTGACAAGCTTGTGGCTGGCTCTATCAACTGGCCAGCTATAGGGAGCGTCCTCGACTACATCATTCGTCCTGTGGTTCCCTCAGAAACGCTGACCCTGGAGGTGCAGTACGAGACGGACCGGAAACTGTACGTGGACTTCCTCCCGTTGCTTGTGATGGAGGACGGAACCTCGCTGATCGCTAAACCCCACCGACTCGCCGCAGAGCGGCACGAGAACCTGTGGCGGCAGAGCTTCCGCGTGGCTGAGACGGCACGACTCCGGGCCCTGGACCAGGAGGACGGAGGCTGCCGATGCGCCTGCCTGAAGCTGGCGAAGGCCGTGTGCAAGCTCAACCCTGCCCTCAACCGGCTCAACGCCAGCCAGCTCACCAACTCCATCTTGTTGCTTTGCGAAAGAGAAGGCGACTGGACCCAGGAGGCGCTGGCCGACCGGTTCCTGCAGCTGCTGCGAGCAATAGTGGGACATCTAGAGGCAGGGAGGCTGCCGTGTGCCCTCAGCCCTAAAGTTAACTTATTCTGTGAGCTGACTGAACAGGAAGTGGACGAGCTGGGGTACACGCTCTACTGCGCCCTCTCGGATCCCGAGGGGCTGCTGAGAACTGCTGTGGCCCAGCCGCCCCATCCCTGACGACCTCGTACAAGAACATCACTACACAGCATCGGGGCGTCGGCATGTCAACCACTGTTTTGTGGGCTATGGTGACCTCGAGCCATAATAAGGTTCCTGGGGAGAAAAAAAAAAACTAACAGCATGGAATCATCTGTGAGAAAGTAGCAGTTACTTAGTCTTGAGATCTGTGAGCCTTGACATAAAAGCTGTATGTGGTGGGATCATGCAAATACTATTTTAATCTTTGAAAGTGGAGGCCCATTGGAGTTCATGGCTCTCACTAAAGCCGTTGTATTAATGAAGTTAAAGAGTAGACATGCGGTCGGGTTCTAATGAATTGGGATGGAGGTATGGCTCGCTGCATCGGTCGGTCCATATCCAAATGTACGCCTGCACCATCTTTGAGCTGTTTGAACCCGTTGGAGAGGGTGAGGAGGACAGACGTGTCCAATGCAGTTAAATGTCGTTTTACTCCCGTTTTGAGATGGGTCCAAGCCACTGTGTCGAGGGATAGTGTGACGTTGATTGTGTGTATGCCAACCCCCCAAAAAAGCTAATAAACTGTTGATCAGCCCAAAGAGACAAGTTAACAGTCTTTTCATGCTCCTTTTTGTTGCCACACATAATATGAAATACCGCTCGTGGTCTGACAGAGTTCGGTTTGAAATCCAAGGTGTTTTGAATAACTTCATTAATACAGTGGCTGCGTGCAAAAGGTGTGCTTCCCATGTTTCCAGGGATCTTTTTAAAACAAACAGGCTGTGATTGGAATGTGTGCGGCTTGCATGTGTTTATCTCCCTAATCTAGGAATCAAACCAGTGAATATACAATGAGCTATATGTTGTCTATTTGTACCATTTTTCTCACCGTTTAACTGTGAATCGGATGCAAAGTTCGGAACGTACCACCATTTATGGAAACTTGAACGGCACAGCGCCATGACTTGTCTGTCCGTCTGATACAGAGCTGCTCTTTGTTTATGAAGAGGTTTCTTCTTCAGTCTCACATGTGTTACTTTGGTGCAGGGGTTTAATATGTTTTATCTCATTTAAGAAAGAACTTTTACGACCTCCATCACAGGTTGTTTTGCACTGTCAAATGTTAGTAAGTTGGTCAGAAATGTCTCTAGTTCATTCTGAGAGTGCTTCTGTCGACTGGTTTTAGCTTTTAATTTAAATTTTTTAATTCAGATCCTCTTTCCCTCAAGGTCATTCATTACCTTCAATGTCGACTTTTATTGACTGGACACTTCAGTTTTTCAGCGTCTGTCCAATTACCAACAACGCACTGCTGTAAACGTGGTAATAACGTTCATCATTTGGTGAACTCCTCTCTGTATTAACTCCCTGGCCCGGTACCGCTGTAGTTTGGCATAATAATGTATAGGTGCCTAGTCTGTCTGGAGTAGGTAGCCAGACCCGGATTAGTGCAGTAAGCGAGGCCGTGACACCCGGGACATGCTACCGGCCAGGAAGTGTTTGGCACCAACAACGTGAGCTGTGGTGAAGATCACTACCAGCGGGGATGTCCGGTTTAAGTGTATTATTAATAGATTACAGGTGCTAATCTCTCTGGGATCATGATCTGATTGAGAGGGATCGACTCGCGGATCCTCGGTTATATAGAAGACTGTCGAGTGCAGTCTCTTTAAATGAATGCCCTGAAACACGTCCAAAATAACCACGTGGTTGCTTTTTGTTCTCACTTTTAGCCTTAGAATAAAAAATTAAATGCAGTGATATGGAGCAAGTGCCCCCCCCCTCTCCGGTCCCCAGTTTGTATAGTGTACGATACGCAGGGTTCTGGGTCGTTTAGAGTCCGGTCGTGCATTCAGTTAAACAATAATCATCCAGATAATAACGGAGAAACAGGTGACTATTTTTGTATTTATTGTACATTTGTAACCAAAAATAAGAGCCGACTATTTATTTGCATCGATTCAACATGTAAAGCATCACTTACTGTGATTCGTTAAGTGCTTTTGTTCTGGATGTAATGATTTAAAAGAAGCCACAGCGGGTCTTTGTTTGGACACTAAGCGTCTTCCTCTGCAGACCGAGTCGTGCTACAGATCTCTGTGGCTGGAGGGAGTGACTGTGCCACGTTTGTAATATTATTGTAAAACAAAAACCCAAAGTAGATCACTACCTCTACCTTGTGGAGCTCATACTAGCCATATTCTTTGTTGCATGCTATGTATTTTTCCCCATTTTTTTTTTTTATTTTATTTAAGTTCAGCTCTGGAGTTGAACCTGGCAGCACTTTGTATACTTCATTAAATGTTCAAAGTTACATTCTGTAGGTTTATCTGTACTGTTTTTTTTTTTTTTCTTCTGCGGATTGTGTGTGAAAGACTTAATGTCAGTGGGAAACTAAACAAATGACAAACGCTTCAAGTTTTATTCAGTGAGATTTGGTATAAAATTCACATAGCTGAGATACCGTCAGTGTACACAAGCAGCCCGTTATAATATCTATCGTTAGACATCGGCATGTGGGAATGTTGGTAATGAAACAAAATGCCACCCCAAAACTTAAGTTGCATTTGTTCCGCCCAAGGATCTACATTATGAAAAGTAAACGGCACAAACCCGTTGAAATGCATAATGCACGTTAAATCAAGCCGTGTCAGAAGATGAAGCTCAAACCGAAAAGCGGCTTCACAGACGGAGTGCAAGAAACGGAGTTAAGCAGTCGCTTCGTTCAGTGGGACGAAGCATCCACCCTCCTCGCTAAATGTGTGGAGATGGATATTAATGGAGCATCCACACTTGCTCATCAGCAGCCATATTGTCACGGAAACCTCATTATTCCTAGCAGATGAGATATTTACGTGGCAAGCCGCATACTGCAGTGATATACAACAACCACTCGATACTTTCATTTTGCAGCAATAAAAAGCAACACATTTATGACGACATTTAGCTTTGCTTGGTTGCGACACAGTGTTCAGTACACTACTTGGCCGAGGCGAACCCCACGCGGTCGGCGGCCCTGTCGAACACGGTGTAGTACTTCCCGATGAACACGTCTCCCAGAATCCAAAGGGGCCCGGCCGGAGGCGGGATGTCCATGGCCATGAAGCCCGACAGGCAGATTGATACACCCTTCTGAGACTCCTGCGTCAAAATACGAGAAAGTCATTTTCAGCAACAATAAAAAAAAAAAAAAAAAGCAAGTTTGGTTTCAGGTTTGCAAAAATACTTTGAAAGATTGGGTCACACGTTTCAGTACAGTACTCGCATGTTCATGTGTGCATTGAGAGAGTTGTCACTCCTCTCCACACTGGCCATATATAACTAGCTTCGGCTGAACTTATATTGATTTTGTCCCCCATCGCTAACACTAATTATTTCACGAAGGGATCGAACAATACTTTTTTCAATGTTCACACGGACAAATGAGAATTGTCTTTAGGATTTAAATGCCAACCTCTCCTAGAATATCAGTGACTTTGTGTCCATAGGAATATTCAAGACAAACTCAAGTTACATATACACTTGTACAATCTAATGTGAGGTTTTGTCCAAACGTATCTAAATACACCAAAAAACCTGTCCATAAAATGCAGATCAATACATAAAGCCCATGCCTTAAAACAACTATATGATGAGACAAATCAACAAAACTGAACATTTAAAAGCCGAAGGCTGGCAATATTCTATAGCTGTTATCAAATCCCATGAAGTGCTTTAATACGTCTAAAAATACTTCCATACTTCCCTATCCTGTCAGTGGCTCTCAGCCCCAACCCAAATGTATAACGCTTTAAAAATCTGTCTCAAACAGGAGTAAATAGTATTTGTTGACACCGCTAGGACGGCGTCTGTTGAATTGACTCAACGCCCATGTTCATCACGTAAGGGACACCGTGCCATGCTGTGACTCATTGATGTGTTTTATAATACAATAACAGTCTATGGCGCAGAAGAATAAGCACCAGGCTTTTGCTTGCTGTAAAAAAGGATCAACGAAACACATTGTTGGTTTTGGTCCGGTCATGGGATTTGTTGACAAGAATAAACATAAAATATCCAGACTTATCCCGTACTAAAGGGGTAGGCACTATTGCAAGACGTTGGTATTGGATTGCATTATATTCTGGATGTATTATCATCATCTTCCAAAGACCCTCATGTTTATTAACCTTGAAGGGGAAAAAAAAAAAAATCACCTTTTAATTGGTTTAAAGTGGTTTAAAGTGACAGGGACACTATTAAAATGTCATCCATGAGTGACTCTACCTTAATGATATAATCCTCTCCAGTCAGGTTAAACCTCTTCCCTCCGATGTTGAAGGACACGGCGGGGAGGGATGGGATCCTCTTGCAGTCGATCCAGTACTAAAGCAGAGGGAGAGGAGAGCGTGCTGAATCTCGAGACGACAACAAGGGACAAACCCAAAGGGAGCGAGCGCCCCGGGGGAAGGTTTGAAAAGTTACATCTGGGACACGAGCACGTTAGCCGTCAGATGTTTTTACACAGTCACGGCTCTACCTCTCCCATCAGCAGGGGCAGCGCTCCGATGGCTTTGTGCAGCGCTCGGACTTCCTCCACAGGCCCTACAATTAAGGATGTTCCCGTGTCGACAATCGCCTGGCAACCGGCTTTGCAGAGAGTCAGCTGGTTGCCAACATCAACTCTGCAGGGCGGGGCAGAAGGACAAGAGGCATAATAAATAAAGAGGCATCATAAGAAATATGTGGTCGTGCAGCTTTTAAGGCTCGTTTGAAGCCGTGTTTGGGATTCGACGCCATCCGAAAAAAAAAAGAAGACACAATTTAGTTTTAATGATAAACGAAACATGTTCATGCATGCACCTGCTTCATGACTGCGGTGGAAAAGTATGAAGACATTAAAAGGAATGTACGATATGTGCCCTGTCATGGTTCGCTGTGTTGAGAGGCGGAGTCATTCACACTTGGCACGCTCTATGTGAGGAGGCTCCCAGTTAGAATACCATTTACAGTTACAAGGGATACCGAAAGTGAGAACTGAGTCAATGACCAACCCAGAACAGAGAGTGAGCCGACCTCAACTTCACTATTCTAGTTCCCTCTGATGATAATAATGATATTAATAATAGCCACACAGGGTTCTTTCTCACCCGCTCATCTTGATCTGCCAGTAGGCCTTTCGTGTGACGTTGACGTAGTGCAGGTCTCCGGTGTAGTGCTCAGGGTCTGTCCCACCCAGCATCAGCTCTCCTCCTACTGCTGCTGTAGGGTCTCTAAGAGACGGGGACGGGGGACACAGACATAACTTAGTGCGTAAACAGGAGTAAAAAAAAAAAAAAACACAGTTATTGAATCAACAACTGGCGGTAGCAGTGACGCACCACAAAGTCCCTGTGACCGACGGTTAAACGAAAAACAGAAGGCAGCGATTCTCCGGCTGACTGATGAGAGTATTATTATTATTATTTTTAATAATAATAATATAATTCACGCCTGTTCTTCCAGGCTGCTTCAAGGCAAGACACCAACCTGCTTATGTAGAAGGAGAAAACGTTCTGGGGCAGCAGCTTGGCAGCCATGGCCGTGTCAAACACCGGGGTGACGTTGGCTACGGAGATGGAGGGGTAGGCCATGCCCAAGACCCCATCGAACCGGGCCACTGCAAATGTGATGCCAGGCTGCTTCACCGCTTCACCAAACTGCTGGCCAGCAACAGGCAGGCCTGCAACCTGCAAGGAGAGGCGTCAATGTGAATAGAAGAAGAAGAAAAAAAAAAAAAGAGTCTTTTAATGAAATGATAGGAACGGCGTGACCACCAAAATTGAGGAATGCAGTCAAACAGAGGAGTGTTTTCCTAACTCACGGAGACGGTGTCTCCGCTGATGAAGCCAGACAAGCTGCCTCGGCCGTACCGGATGGAGAACCCTGTGCCGTTCTTTACGAATGTGCTCGACTTCTTTGAGTTGTAGCGACGATGGAGCCCTAACGAGAGAGAGGACAATCGATCAGAATGATATTTTTTACAGCGTTTATGGATTCACTCCACATAATGTTAGTGATCGTACGCCGTTAACAGTTCGAAAGCAGAGCCAGAGGGGCGACACTGGCCTCCCTGGAATCTGATGGGCAACCCCTGGTGCCCCCCCCCCCCCCTCACCCGAGTGAAACGGTGACAGGTAGTTTGCTTGTTAGTATCAGAACCTTTGAAAGAAGTGGCTGTTAACATTTCTTGTTGGAAAGTCAAAAGGAGTAGAAAGATACGTTAAACAACTCCAAAGAGGCACCAAATGACTACAAAGAGATGCAAAACTACTACAAAGACACATGACTACGAAAGAAAACTACAAAGAAACAGTAGTTTGTGTCTCTTTCTGTCTGGGGGTGTTATTCCTATGTAAGAGGGGGTGCGGGGGAGGGGGCCTTTTACTTGTATTTTTTTAGGACACAGGGAAACTCCTTGTGTTATTTTTCACCTAATCTATATACTGTACGTTGTAATGTAATGCATTGTACTGAGACCACATTGATGCCAGAACGCTGATGTGTAGAGTTAAGTTAGTTATACATTCCTGAGGATAACCGTTACAGGTGATGGAAACGACAGCCAAATTGTTGCACGCAAACGTCAGATATGAAAAGCAGAAGTGTGACATTTCAGTCACCACCGCTTGGTTAAATACAGAAAAGCGGCTTCCAGGAAGTGGCCAACAGATACACACACACACACACACACAGGCGAGCCACTCACAGCAGGCCAAGTCAAAGAAAGAGCAGTGGATGGAGGGCACCCAGAGGTTGGAGGAGCCGGTGTCAAACAGCACCGTGAAGTCCTGCGGAGGGGTGCCAATGCCGATCCTCCCATAGTACTGGGCCTGAGGGGACACAGAGATCTGCTGTGAGACCACCACCACATCAGCATCAGAAAGCAGATTAGGGTGGTGGGGAGGGTGAGGGAGGTCTGAGGGGGCATTTTTCCACAGAAAACTTTGAAACCAAAAGCTTGCACAGGTGTAACTACAACATAAAAGTATTTGATCTGTGTTGTCCACTCTGTTATTTATAGTCAGAGGCAGTTTGATGGAAACCTATGAGACCTTGGATGTCCAAATCTAATATCTACTTCATCATTCCCACTCGCTCACTATGTCAACCTCGGTGAGTTTCTGCTGACATCCGCGGGAGAAGGTGGCTTTTCTCTCGGGCTTTAACTGCTAATTGAAGTGTGATGCATACATCCATGAAGTTGGTCAGCCTCTCCACGGGGACCTCGGGGCCCGGGGAGCTGTCCGGCGCCCCGCGGCTCCTCGCTAGAGCCCGGAGCTCCTCCACTGACATCCCGTTGTCGCTCATCAGGCGGCGGAGGCTTCTGGTCTTGTGAAGCGGCACTCTGCAACCAGATAACGTAGCTAATTATTGAATTAAATGTCACGGACGCGACCATGCGCGTGTCAACACACTGCTTCCTGGTGGAGCGCGCCCGTTGTTACTTTCATGCGAAGTTTGTAACTGTTTAAACCGGAGGGGGAGGGGGGAGGGCGACGTCGTTTTTACCTTGCAGGTAAATACGTGGGGGCTAACGTTAGGAAGTTATCACATGCACGCGCGCGCGCATACATTAACCTTAACTTGCAAAGACCACTTGTCTGTGGCTATGTAACTTAATTGTTCAGGCTGTAAAGTAACGTTAATATCAGCTGATTAAAAAGTATTTACCTGAATATGGCGGCGCTGTGGGCTACCAGCAGCGCCCCGATGATGCTCAATATCTTCAGCCGTGTCATCTCTGTCCTCGTAGAAATATTGAGATGTTCCTGATTCTAGCGGCCGCACGAACACAAACCACTATTTCACCCGACGCGCACTGCTCCGTGAACGCGCTTCGGCTGGCCACGCCCCCCTCCGTTATGTGGCGCAGTGATTGGAGGAAAAATAATCAGCGAGGCGCTCCTATTGGCGGAAGAAGAGGGCCATCATGCCGCATTACAACCCGGCCTGCTGGGGCTCGAGGGGTCACGAGTTGACTGTGAAAAGACTGATAGGGCACATACTAGCACATTGTGTTTGAAACTGCAGTAGAGAAAATATAATAGAAAAGGTTATTTTGACAGTTCACACAGCACCTTTCCACAGATAATCTGTAAACCTTTAACCACACAGACTAGATCCTATACGGATAAGTAAGGAAGTAAGGATGCTGTTCAAGATTCAAGATTCAAGATATTTTTTATTGTCATATGCACTTTTAAACAGACCGTTACTTCGTACAATGAAAATCTTATTTTGCTAGGTCCTTCTTCAACACAGAATTGCAATAACTTAAACTTAAGGGAAAATTTAAATATAAAAAAATAATTAAAAAAACTACTTAGAAAGGAGGTAAATGCTAATAGTAAAAAATACATTAAAAAAGGCACAGAAATGTGAGAGCAGTATTGCACAATCGGTTTCACAGTGTGTATAAAGTGCACTATGCATTGTTGACATGAAGTCACAGCAGCAGTCGTTCACGGTTCAGTGATGTGTGTGTGTGTGTGTGTGTGTGGGGTGGGGGGGTGTAGAAACTGCTTGTCAGTCGTGGTTCTGTATTTTAGACTCCTGTAGTGTCTGTCTAATGGCAGGCGCGAGAAGAGTCTGTGCTGGGGGTGTGTTCTGTCCCTCATGATGCTGTGTGCTCCCCTGGTGACCCTGGTGGAGTAAATGTCCTGAAGTGAGGGGAAGGCTGCTCCTGAGATGAACTGTGCAGTTTTTATCACACGCTGGAGTGCCTTCCTGTACTGGGCAGTCCAGTTTCCATAGCATACTGTGATGGAGCTGCTAAGGACGCTCTCCCCTTGACATTATCAAATCTGTCTTGGGTTTGGGAAGCCTACTGAATGACAATGCCACCTCTCCTAATTAAATTCAAGAGCTACTCCAGTGGTTTAAGATTGCAATTCCATTACATGTGGGCCTCAGGAGAACACTTTTAGTATCTAACATGGAAAAAGCGTAAGAAAAAAAAAAGAAAAGATCCTACACGTCCCATAATGCAACCCACTAGCATATTTTGTTAAACCTTGTTAGACAAGCTCCATGTCCCCAGTATTAAAAAAACTCTTTGGATTCCAGTGTTTTTGGAGTTTGAGCCCTATAGTAGGGGCTTCAAAGTCAAGACATGTCCACCTGCGCTGCTTCAATTCTCAAGTCCCCCAATTGTATTATTCCTTTAAAATAAGTTGTCTCCAACATTTAACTGAGGTTACATGACATTACAGTTTAAAGCTTGCGCTGCCTTTGGCTTTAAGATGCTTACCACGATATTAATATGGCCCTGCATGGTTCAAGTCTGGCAGTGGACCATTTCTGCATGGTTCAAGTCCTCTCTTTCTCCTTATTCCCTGTCTCCAATATACTAACAAAATGAAGGTAACACTGCAAAACATATATATTTTTTTTAAATAGAATAACATAGACTAAGCCTCAGGGCAGAGTTGTACTCTCTAAATGGTTAAACATTTTGGAAAGTGCAGTTGTTGAGTCACATGAGAAGATTGATAACCGCTTCTCGTGCTTACAGCTGGCTAGCTTAGCGTAGCATGAAGACTGGAAACCCTATTAGCACCTCTAACGCTCACAAATTAACATGTTTTATCTTCTTTGTATAATCTGTACAAAAACACACAGTGTAAAAATGCCAATTCTCAGTTTTACAGGGGGTTGTCTGCTTTAAGACACAGCTCCTCCGGGTAATGTCTACATAAGTTCAACTTCTTAATGCTAAGCTAAGCTAACCCTCTGCTGGCTCCAGCTGCACATTTACCGTACAGCCACGAGAGCGGTCTCAATCATCTCATCTCACTCTCGACAAGAAAGCGAACAAGCAAAATTCTCCAAATGCCAATTAAAATGTATTTAATTAAGATCACTCAGTAACATGCAATTATGATCCAAACAACAGCACCACTCAACACGTTCCCCTTTCTGACAGAGCCTCATGACAAAGCCTGAAAGCATTCGCAGACAAAATCACAAAACAGACACTCCCTTGGGCCTGTTGAACAAGTTTTTAAATTCCCAACAGAGAAAGAAAACAAACACTTTGACGTAAAGACAGGCATACGCACAATAAATCGACACACACACACACACCGTGCATCATCATCAACCAGACTTCGAGCTGTCCAGAAAAGCAGGTCCCCCCACAAGGTAAACCACTCAACGTTAGGGTTGTCTTTCGAGTTGCGGATGGTGTTTGGTATGTAGCGGTGATGGTTTACGGTGAGGGTAAGCCTCCGGGTCATGGCTATATCCTCCTATCTGACGTGTTTGTCTCCGTGTAGATTCAGCCTTCTTTCCACTTGTTGTTTATGTAAATGTGGAAGCTTTGCAAAATAAAGAAGGGTCCACCCACACATTCGTTTCTCTGCTGTGACGCCGCGGGGAAATCACAGCTTTAGACGGGACGACAGAGACAGCTTATGGCCTGAAGAGAGTAAAGGCATGTACAGGCATGGAGAAATTGTTTGGTTATTTCTTTCTGGATCCGTAACTAAAGGATCAAACGGAACAGGGAAATAAAGAGGCCCGATAACTGATAAACATCATGGTAAGAATCAGCTCTTTCTGTTGTGTGTGAATAGTCAAATATGTCTTTTATAAAAGAGTAGTTCTCCCTCCACTTACAAATAGAGATTCAGAAACATGTAAGTAGTGGAGTGTAACTAAGTACAACTTTGAGGTACTTGAACTGTACTTCAGTAAAAAATATTAATCCACTAATCAATTATGATGTATTTTTAAGAATTAAGATACCACTGTATAAAGTAATTAAAATGAGCCCCATATTTACAAGCTGCAACATTAGTGATACTACCACAACTAATTACGCTTATATTGATGTTACATTAATATACTGCAAATTGTAATCCAGTGATATTAAATATATATTATTATTATAATATTCTATTTTTTTGTATATATTGTTATTGTATTGTACCTGTATGTACAAATGCTGCTGCTGTACCGAAATAAATTCCCCTTGCGGGATTAATAAAGTATCTATCTATCTATATAAAAAAAAAAAATTTAAATACGAAATGTTGTATTTTACCGAAATAAGATTTTGAATGCAGAGCTTTTTACTTATGGTATTTTTACACGGTGGCATTGCAACTTTTACTTAAGAAAAAGATACGGGTGCTTCTTCCACCCCTGGTTAAATGCATTACCAACTCACTGAAAACAATACTATTTGTTATTGGATATTATATCTGGAGGTCTGTACATTAAATATGGTCTGTACACTAATGACAAGTCAAACATTTTGACTTGTCATTAGGGAAAGCACCGCTATAGCCAGTAAGCTTGTGGCCCCGGCATTGACACATGAGCTCAAACTGAAATAGCAGCATCAACCAAATGTGGGAGTCCAGTTTAACATAACAAAGAAAGTCCCGCTGCTCAAACAATTGTCCAACTGACGTACTAATAAGACGATTTTAGCAGACGACGACGTCAGAAAAGCACAAATGTTTCAAACAGAATTTTCTGTCTATTGAAAAGTGTAGCGGTCAATAATGAGAAGCAGCAATTACAATACAGGCGTAATTACCAGTGTTGGGTGTGTGTGGTTTCCTGCGTATTGACTTTGTATACAATGCAGATTTCAACTCAGCGGTTGTTGTTTCTACGAAGCATTGCAAACATAGTTTTTGTTTTGGCTGATAGACAGAGCTTGGATCTCATCAAATAATTGCACAGTACTTCTTAACCTGTCTGTCAACAATCAGGGGGAAAAAAGCATTGACAGTAAGTCACCGTAAATATGATTACTTCGTTGAAGGGTGGGACTTAATGCATATATACTGTATATTATGCTTTTATTTTACCGGAAAAAGTTTGTCTGAAATCATTAAAAAAAGAATCTTAAAAAAAGAGGTAATACTAAAGCACGACATCAACTGACATTAAAAAGGCCTTTAGGTCTGTTCTGTGTCTTGAAGAGGGCGCCAGCGTCAGAATCTAATTCTTCATCATTACAGAATTAAAAAAACATCAATTAAATGAGGGATATATGTCGTAATCATTCACCTAAATGTGTTGAGGGGTTTCAGTGGCTGAAGAGCAAATATACAGTGTATTTGTTTTAAATGTAATCGTGTACAAAGAGAAGGACAGCACTGCGATACAGCATGCGTAGCAATCTTAAACCAATGATAGGTTGTCTGGCAGCATTTGCTCTTATAAAGTTCTAGTATCAGACAAATAATTTCTACCACTTTTAAACCCCATAGCTGCCCGAACCACCTGGGACCAAGGGCCCGATGAAGTCCACTATCACCAGCTCCTTTGATGACGCACAGTTGGCCTACGAAGACCTGGAAGAACCGGTGGTAAACACGAGTTCCTGTTCTGTGGTTCATCTGAATGCATTACTCGCTGTATGGTGTTTGGTGTGTCCTTTTCATGTCATCGCCTTGTTTCATCTTTAGAGGAGGAGAAAAATAGAAATCCTTGAGCTTGAACTTCTTGGCATAGACTTGATGATTTCCCTTCAAGCTCTCTATTGTGGTTATTGAGCTATGTTCTCATGCACGACTAGAAATGTTGCTTCACTTGTGTTTATTTTATTTATTTATTTCAGCATGCTGTCACAGATGAAAGCCCGCCGGAGATTAAAGACAAGCCTGTGCCTCGTCCCAGGTCTAAAATACAACCAATGTCCAAGTGTAAAGACAACAACAACACTGTTGACTATGCAGACACACTTAACAAAACAGCCAATGTGGTGGTGAGTGGTGATATTGTCTCTAAAATTAAGTCATGATCGTGCGTATTCATAAGCATTCATTCATTTTTTCCCATTTCTCTCTGTCATCAGAACTCCAAACTCGATAAATATTCGTCAGACTCTAAGACGCCTCGGCCTCCCAGACCACCACTAAGCAAATGTATGACCTCCACGAAACCCACAATCGACAGAGGCAATCACTATACGACTTCCATTTCTGAGCCGACTGTGAGGGCACATTTGAAACAAATTAACGAGCTTCATTTCATTCCTTAAAAGACATGCTGCGTGTGTGTTGTTACGAGAAATATTACCAATCTTTGCTCAAGTGACACAAGGGCAAGTAGAGAGATGCAGCTTACATCCTCCTTCTTCATTTCTCTGCTAGAGTCCAACTGTCAACACCGAGAGAACACACTCTCCTCTCGCACCGCGGCCCAAACGCCCTCCTCCTCCCTCCATCTTTCACAGTACAAGCTCTACAATGAGGCTAAAATCTGAGGTAAGGGCTAACGTGTTTCCCCTCATCCCAACCTTTCTGCAACCTATTTTAGACTTTTTTTTAGCCACATCTGAATGGGATTGACATTCCCCTCATATAAGCGATAGATATATATATATATATATATATATACATGATATGATATTTATCACCTGTAATGTGTTCAATAATGTTTTTTTTCTGTCTTGTTAATATCTTGGATAGAGCTACTCTGATGTGAGTCAGCAATCCAGTTCTTTCAACATCAGCTCTGTGCCACAATCTCCAGTCTCACCAGCTCTCTTTGAGGAAGAGGTGAACCTCTGCAGGTCTTATAGTACAACGGTAAATTGCAGGCTAAAAGTTTTGCATTATGGACTCAGTGTTTTCTGTGAGTTGGGGTAATGAGTAAAAATATTCCTAATCGACAATCAATAGCCCGAAAGCTCAGCAACCGTGTTGGAATACGTTCAACGTTTTGGTCCTATTCAACTGCGTGATGTAACCGCCATGTGAATGTCTTTGGCTTTCAGGCCTCCGACGGCACAGAGAGACCTGCAGTTCCACCTCGACCCAAACAGTCCTCCTTCTCCGGCTCTTTGTGTGGAACCTCGCCTACACAGGTATGAGAGCCAATGCAGCATTCAGGTGATGAACCCTGCTTGGGCAGGGGCCAAAAAACAGGCACAAAAGGTGTAGAGAGACAAGCGCTTTTGTCGTGCTGTCATTGAAAATATGACTTCCACATAAGGCTTCCCTATTTTTTGTTGGATTTTACACTGTTTAGTCAGTCAGCCTGAAATGCAGATTTCGGTAGGGTCAGCCCATGTGATGTTTGTACTCTTAACAGAAAGGGACATCCACCTTTGGTGCACCGAGTTGATTCAAAAACGGTTAATTTCACCTATAAATTGAGACGATTGGTTGAAGAGTCTCCTAGATCTTTAAGTCAAAGATGATTATCCACTCAACAAAGAGAAGAAGAGAAGGCAACCAACAGAGTATCCTTTGAAAGGCTCACGTTTTATTTAGTTTAGGAGGTTCATTTCAATGACAAAGACTTCCCATTCTCATGTTGGGTGGAGTATTACTTACTTAACTCCGTCCATTATTTCATTTAACATCCAAAACATCAACCTAACGGGGAAGTTAGCGGAAAAGTCAATAGAAATCCGCCTCTTTCCCAGTCAAACCATGTCATAGCTCGAGAGCAAAGCTTCAAACATGGCAAAAATATTCGTCTTTCCAGAGCAAGATCTTGTTCCTGGAAGCGCGGAGAAGACACAAAACCATTTATGTATCGATGGTTTACTCTGGCGAAATGCTGTTTTTTGTATCTTTGTGCAGTAGAGTTGATTAACAACGTCCTTTTCTTTGTTTATTACAGACCAGACCACCACCACCGTCATTCACACCGCCTCCCCCTCCTTCACCAGAGGAACTATTGGATACAGCGTACAGTGAGGTCGAGCACCGTCCCTACCTGGACGTTCTGCCAGAGGACGTAGATAATATGGTGAGACGTAGATCACGACACAGACAACGGTTTGCTCTAATTCCATTCCGCTCCATTAATCTGTGTCTGTTAAACACTCGCAGTCGCAGGGGAACCCAACACTACGCTACCAGACTGGGCACTACTCTCCTGATCAACAGAGCAGTGAGGATGCAGAGGTACAGCTTTTTATTAGTTTTGTACTAAGTTTTGTGGAAGTTTTCATGAATGAAAAGTATTGTCTCTCTCCGACGAATGTCTTTTAAAACATCACTTTGTGATACTTGTAAAACAAAACTCTCCACATGAAAAGCCACACGAAGTATTATAATTATAATTATACATTTATGGTAAACAATCTGACGACTAAATGATACAAAATTAAATAAGAATAAAAGTAAATGAATCAAAATAAACAACGGTGGATTCTGTGACGGATTTCTGATAAGAATGTTACCTGTTTTCCTCAGGACATCAATGGGATGATGAGATGGTTGAAAAAAGTATCAAGTAAGTGCGATATTTTGTTTTCTAGATAGATATTGTGTCGTTTTCTTGAAGCTTCAAGAAGCATCAAAAGTTTTTGTATTGACTGCCAATAATTTGTACTGAAATGTGCGATAAATAAATAAATCAGTCACCATGCAAAAAGGGAGCATCCCAAGTAACTAAGAGTCCTTTAGCTAATCCATCTCTGTGCTGTCACTCCAACAGAATCTGATTTCATGACTTCATCAGTGTATGGCCTCAGTATCGAGGAGGAAATCAGGTAACCACACAGAAACTACCACATGAATTCCTTCTTGTGCACAAACTGTGTCATTTTGCTGCCATTAGATCTGTGTTACAAAAGTGTTACATTAGTTCTGTTGAGCAAAACTTAAATCGCAATGAAAGTTAATTGGCTAAACCATTTCAGCATCAATTCAACTGAGTGAGCTCGATAAAGAAACCGTTTTTTTCTTTTTGTCGTCGCCGACCCTCTGCAGCATGTTCAGTCAGAGAGCGATGAACGTGAGAAAGGCCCTGCGTCTCTACAACCTGCTCATGATGAAGCGCAATGAGAGCCTGCGGAACGTCATCACGGAGTTCAACTCCATCTCCGACCACATGGACAAGATGAAGAAGAAGTGCAAAAGCATGGACATTGCCGGAGGCACCACAGGTGCAGTTGGAGGCATGACTGCAGTCCTGGGTATCGCCTTTGCTCCGGTGACCTTGGGTGCCTCGCTGATCGCGACAGTGATCGGTGCCGGCATGGTGGCGTCCGCTGGGGGCATGGGCGCCCACACTGCCAAGGTCAACAGGAAGGTTGTGAATAGGATGACCGTCGAGAAACTTGTGTACGATTACAAGGCAAACGTTGTCGATCTGGAACACTGCCTGGGCTTTATCCTCGATGGGATGAATGAACTTCAAAGGCACGACATTGCCAGGTTACAGAGGGCGGGAGTCCAGCCCGATTCAGTGAAGACGGCAAACCTGTCACAGTTTGTGTTTCGGAATAACATAAACAAGGATAGGGGGACTACTCTCACGCATATACCTGGGATGTCGTCAGAGAGACTGCTTCTGGCTTTTGTGAAGGAAATGAATCTGTATTTTACGGGGAAGGAAGACCAGAAGCTGAGGAAGTCGTATAAAAGCAAGTTTTCGGGGCGTGTTCGCCTGCTGGCGGAAAATCTGCAGGAAGAACTATATCACCTGAATCGTTTGTGGGAAATGTTTGGTTGAAAAGAAGAGTACAAAGAACTTTTTGTTGGTTTGTGTGTGTTTATGTGTGTGTGTGTGTGTGTGTGTGAGAGAGAAAGAGACTAGATGCCTTATTTACTACTTTTATTTTAATAAACATTTTCTAATAATGTAATAATGTGTGACCACTTACTATTACTCATTTAGAGAGAGTTCAAGATTGTAGTTCTACTACCATTCATGGCCATGATAAATAAAAAATCGCAGAGTTAATGGAAATATCTCTTTATTAAAATAATAGTGCTCATACCAGTGGTTACTTGCTAGGAATGTGGAACACAAAACAATGGCGGAGTGATATTGTGGGCACTGCGGAAGGATACCGCCAGTCCTCGCTTGAACTATATCAAGACCGTGCCACAACGTGCGCCATCTTCTTTTCCCAGGAACAACAAACGAAGTAACACCATTGACGAACATCGCTCTATTGGCCGAAATGGCAGTTTAAAGTGCGCCGCTACCCAGCCGCCAACAAAACAGTGCATCCAGCCAGTGCACTGAGTCACTTCCCGATCAGAAACATGTCGTAAGTATTCTCTTTTAATCACGTTTGGTGGATGACAGCTGCCGACAGCGCGCGGCCTACCGCGCGCCGCGCGCCTCGGCAGCCCGACGTGACCGCGAGCGCGGAGCGGCGTCGGAATAAAGTCCGGTTTAAATTAGTTTGACATTTAGTTATTATTATTACTTATTCTGAAACGTCGTATAGTTTAATATAAAGACCTGGGGTTGTATTATAATTCAGGATTAGCTCCCGAGATGACATAAAACGTGCCGTCAATATGAAATGTTACATTTTGTATTTGATTCAATGTACCGAGACCATTGAAGCCAATGTAATCGTTAAGGACTCGTTTCTACATCTGTATATACACCATCAGTGTTGGTGTCTCGAGTGCCTGCGTGGCGGCCAGCAAATGGTTCGTCTCTTTGTGTTCAAAATGGCGGCTTCGTGTCGCCGTGTTGAGACCATAGTGTCTGTTGGTCAGGAGGGAGGAGGAGGAGGGAGGAGGGAAGAGGAGGGAAGAGGAGGGTGTCGTCTGTGACCCTGTCTGAACGCGGACTGACGTCAGAGTCACAAGACCGGGAGCCGGGTGGAGACACGTGATGTCTACCAGGTGCACTGCAGTGATGGGGGCAGTGTTGCGCCAAACATGGGATCTGCCTTTTTCAGATCGGAATCATTATTTCCATACTGACATTGTATTAGTGCTGAGTAACTATCCTCGTCACTGTGGATCAATCTGACGATTTATCTTTCTCGATAAATTGATGAGTTGTGTGGTCAATAAAATGTCAGAAGTACCCCCTCAAACGTGTTTGGTCCACTCCTCAAATATATTCAGTTCACTGTCAAAGAGGAGGAAAGAAACCAGAACATATTAGTTTCAGAAGCTGGAATCAGAATTTTGACTGACTGGCTCAAACTAATATCAAGGTGTTGCCAATTTATTTAATTGTTGAAAACCAATTGATTAATTGTTGTAGCTCTATACTATATAATTATTTACCCACACAAGTTCTTTGTGTGGGTAAATACGTATGACACACACATGAATTACGAATTAAAGGCTCAACCCTCACCATATGTTTATAGGCTTTATTAATGTATGTTTATACAATACTAATGTTTAGCTATTCACCACAACTTTCTCTTTTCTTTCCCTTTCCTCAGGTCCTTTTTGGAAACCCTCACTGCTGCTGCATTTGACAGCATAAAAGAGTTCGAAACTGTCCTATCCTCATCACACACTCCGTTTGTGACCAACAACAGCCACTATGACCACGATGATGACAAACTCACAGTTTGGCCTGGAAGACATGGAGGCCCTTCTCTGGGGACCTTCCTCTCCCATGGCTGACGCCATGAGCTTCTTAACTCCACGCCCTGACCAAGAAGAACCACAGAAAGGAGGGGGAACCTCATTGGAGGGCGACGCTTCCCCCGTGTCGCCCCTCACCTCCTCATCGCTGTCCTCTTCCTCCTCTCCTCCTCCCTTCTATTCTCCGCCTGCCTCGCCGCCGGCCGTCCTCCTCCAGGGGGACAAAGCTGGGATGGAGTCTGACCTGCTCTCCCTCCCCTGGTTGGGCCACCCTGGTCAGCTGAGACAGGCCGTGTCAGCTGACAGCAAAGGTATGACTGTGTAAAATACTAATCAAACGGCAATCTTTGAAGCACCCCTATTAACGCAATTGAAATATGAGCACCATCTCTTAGTGTAGACAGCCAGTGTAACCGGAAAACAGACGGCTCATTAATATACTGCCTCATTTGCCCCCACAGAGGATGTGTTCGGTGACCTGGACTGGATGGCTGAGAGGATGGATCTGTCCGAGTTTGACCTGGACTCTCTGATTGGCTCCTGCAGTCCTACTGAGGAGTCCCCCAGCTGTCCAGAATACCTCCTATCCTCCCTGGATTGCCCCATGGAGCTTGACTCCCTCCCAATGCCCACTCTCTCAACTCCTGCTCTCTCGAGTCTCCCCTCTGCTTCTCTTCCAAGTAAACCTCCCACGGTCTGCTCGGATCTTTCTGTCATTACAGTGGATGAGCCTGAATCCTACATTGAAGTACAGGATGGTTCCGGCTTTCCCCTGTGTGTCCCTGAGCCCCAACAGGAGCTGGAAATCAAATCTGAGCCCGTTTCTCCAGGCCCCCCTTCCCCCTTGGTTGATTCTCCCTCCTCCCTAACCTGCGCCCTGGACCTTGGCAGTGAAGTGGACGTCACAGAGAGTGAGGTGAAGCCAGTGGTAGCTTCTGTCGTCTCCCAAGTCCCGACGCTTGTGTTGTCCCTCTCACCGACCCGCATTTTCCTTGTGCTGGCTCCCAAAGATGAAATCGGGGTCACCACCACCACTGTAACCACCACGTCACAAATTGTTCATTCCTCCATTCCTCCAAAGTCCTCCAGAAGCAGACCATACCCCGAGCCCACATGCAAAGCTAGTCCACCATCTCCCAGTGCCACCACTGTTAACGTCGAGTCCCCCCGGAATGCAGATGGAGATGTTGGGACAACTTTGAAGACCCCGAAGGCCAAGAAACTGAAGAAGATGGCGCAGAATAAGACTGCCGCCACGCGTTACAGGCAGAAGAAGAGAGTCGAGCAGGGTTCACTTGTTGACGAGCACACTCTGCTGGAGAGGAAGAACCTGGAGCTGAATGAGAAGGCTGACTCCTTGGCCAGGGAGATCGAGTACCTGAAAGAGTTGATGGAGGAGGTCTGCCAGGCCAGGACCAAAAAAGGTCTCGGTGCTGGCCCCTAGTGGTCGGACCTAAAAAAGACATGCGTGTAATCGGAAGAAAGTAGGCTCAGCAGATTTTATTTCTTTAATGCAAGCAAGTAAAGTATGTGTTCTGTCCACACAGCAAGTATTGGATCCACAATCCAGTAACACTAATGTTTTTTCAGAATACCTCCTTTTTATTATATATCAAACACTGGTATTAAATATAGAATACTTTTATCATGTTTAGAGTGGTTATATGGAAACAAGTATTTTCCATTCAGTATATAAACTTGTATTTTTTGCAATGTATGTAAATGTTACCCATCACTGGACCTTAGTAACCTGCCAGTAAGATGTATTTTAATAATTGTGTATTGTAGTATAATTGGACCATCTGTATTATGAATCTCTTAATAAAGAGTCTTAAAATTAATGAGTCATTTGGTGTGATTCCTTCTGGGGCATCAGTGATGTATATTATTAGCATCACTTGACACATGAGTGTCATCGGACTCTTGGAAGAGGGTACCGTGTGCGTAATCATTTAACTTAATAAATGCTAGTTAATGTGGCATATGGACACTACTGATCCTATCGCAGGTTTACGTCAGTAAAGCTTAAGTTCATGCCTGGTTTTGAGAGGGTTTTCCGTCCGGTCAGAATATATAATTGTGTCCCGCACAAAGAGTCTTTGTTCCCGGTCTGATAATACTTCACAATGAGCCTGTGGACGTCCATCTGACCGGAGCCTCTTTCACACAAACAAACTGGGAAGAAGATAATGGACCCGCATGACCAACGCACACACACACACACACAATCAACTGACAGTCATGTGAAGTTAAAAATGGCCTTTTAATTTTAAGTGCAAGGGAAATGGGTTTCAGATAAAACTGACTTGTTCTAGTGTGTTTTGCCCGTCTGCTGATTATTGAATTAGGCCACTTGCTGAAGTGCACATGCTCCATATGTATTTGTGAAAGGAGTCTGTGGGTGAATAGAAGAGCATGCGAGCGAAGGATAAAGAGAGTGCTGACCTCAGCACAGCTTGAATAATATTACTAAAAAAATGCGTGCGTCGAGCCTACAACTGTCCCCGGCTGAGCTCGCTGTAATTGGTCCAGGCTTTGGTCCAGATAGCTTAGGGACGATCTTTATCTGGAGGCTCGCCAAAGTCAAGATGGTGCAGAGCTATACTCACAATAGGACAAACATTTCCTCCAGAAAAAAAAAAAGACTTGGCTAACTGTAGATCCCACCTCTGCAAATGTCCTCATTTTTCAAGGGAAACATTTGGTTTCCAGTTGACCTAGAACATTGTAATCGCAACTGTAAGAGTGATATTAAACAAGAGTTTAGTAAACAATAGGGCTATATTAAGATGCAACGTGGCAGAATGGAGATTAATAGCACATTCACAAAAGGCCAGACTTTGTTTTCCTCAGTTTGAGTTGGTTAAGACAGAGGGACGCACAGTATGAGCCCCCTACAGAGTACAGCACACTATACCTACTGTATCTACCAACATTTATTTGGCACTTCAAATTGATTTGTTAAAAGGTTAAAAAAAGAAATTATTTTACTTGCCGTGAGTTACTTTGTACTGCCTGAGCCTTAATTGAAGATGTTTTTTTTTTGTTTGCAATTGCATAAAAATAAAAATACTCAAGATGTATTATATCACATAATACATTATATCAGTGTAATTATCCTCATGATTCTTATTCTGCGGGTATGATCTGTGTGCTACAGTGACACATAGTGGCGATACAGCCACTACTTCCACCACAAAGCATGCAGTGTACATGGAAGTAGTTATGTTTCAGTGGTTCACAAAGCACATGGCAGATTAAATACAACAACCAGTAGATAAATAATAAGATGAACGCCACAAATACACAAGAATATATCCATATCTTTTATTGTTGTCTGAAGGATGAGCAAAGTACCGATGACGCAATCACCACTTAGGAAAGGACCACACAGGAAGTAACGTCACGTTGGCCACAGAAAAGTGGGAGAAGTTGCACAGTGCAAAACGCTTCGCTAAAAGCATATACCACGTGACATGTTTTACACTGTAAATATACACGGCTTATACAATATATTCACAGGTGAGGTGGGACTCTAAGACTCCAAATGAATGTTTGAAAACATTCTCATATCAAATTGTAAAGTCATGCTTCGTCACATAAAGTGCTGCGGCAGCCTACGTCACTAGATGGAGCACAGAGTCGGTAAAGCGAAGGGGGAAGCAGTGTCAGGGTTTCTTTTATAGGCTACATCATTTGTAGAAAATAAGGTTTTACAGCATGGCAGTGGTATCGGTCACATATTATATATATGCTTTTATTTGTACCTTTCAGGGTGTGAATTTTTCTTTTGTCCATTTTCTTTTCTTATTTTTTTTCTTATTTTTTTTTGCCATCATAAAAGTGTGATGTCATACCGGGAAATCCCACATGGACCTGCTCAAGCAAGAGTCAGAGGAATAAGAAGTGAGGTTGCCTTCAACTCCATAGGCACTCGTTTATCTGCATGCGTTGTCTTAACATGCCTCTGAGAGCTGAATGTATACATATATTTAAATATATATATTTATATATATTCATTTTTTTTCTTCAAAACATCGCTTATTGACGTCAGGAACGGATGTCTCACTGATGTAGAAAAAGGTAGTAAAAGCCCTATGTGAGCTCGAATGGTTCATGAGGTTATGTTTGTTTCGGTAGCATGCGGAAGCCTGATGTAGCCTATAGGGTACTGCCCCGCCGCGGGGCCGCGCAGTACTCCCACTCTCACGCTCGGATGCTGAGGCACGTAGCTGAATCTACCTTGTCGATAAATGCACCGGGATGCGTGACCGCGGGGCCCCCCCCCCCCCCCCAGCTGCTCCGCGGGGGATCTGAGGCCCCACGCACAGTTTCAATACAGCCAATTATTTTTTTCTTCTGCAACTTGTCCCCGAGCTCCTCGCAGAGCTGGACCCAGAACGACTGGATTTACTTCTGTGGATGGATTCAATTATATATATATATATTTAATTTTTTTTCTTCAGCACACGAGAACCAAAGGAACCAATTACAGCCCAAAAAGTGCAAACAACGGACTCTCTCTTCTACTTCCAGCAAACTAGAGCAAATACTCGCAGGACAGCTCCACTCTGAATTAATATGTGACTCACGTCTGCAGTTTAGCCATCAGCATTAATCAGCGTTTCTGTAAATGTACCAGATTTTGCCCTGGAGGAAGCGATCCGACCCCTGACTCCCTGAGCAGAAACTAATCGAACCTTAATGCCGAGAATTTAGCTCTCACTTGTGTCTCAATGTGTACTTTTATGATACTGAGCTGCACAAACAAACTCCTATCTGTTCTTTTTTTCTTATCTTTTTTACATGATTATTGTTTGTCACACTGTCCACGTTTCGGGTTTGGTACCCGGTCGCTTTCACTCCAAACCATTTTCCTTTGAAATCTTTTTTTTGATTCAAACTAATTCGAAGCGAATGACAAAAATGGCACTTGATGTAGAAGGGGGGTTTGGGGGGAAATTCAAAATTCATGACACAAGTTTGTCACTCTCGGTCCTCCAATGAGCCAAGAGTGACGAACTAACTGCAGACAAAAAGGACCGGTCATGATAACATTGTCTTTTTTTGGTTTCCATTTTTTTTTTTATGCTCTCTCAACCTGTGTCAGTGCAGTCCGATAAGACATAGTTACAATGTTACGAGTAATTCTTTACTCTGCAGTGTTGAAACAGGGTCTCTTTAGCAGCATTGATATCGGTGTACATGCTCATGGGACAGGGGATCGAGCTCCGGCCCCCCTTTTGAAGCAGAAGCAGAATATTTCTCCTCCTCTTGGGGGTTGGAGGAGAGTTTGCGCTTTCAGTCCAAGTCCAGGTCGAGCTTTAGCTCAGTGGTTCGGTTCAGTTCAGAGCCCCCCTCCCCTCCCCCCCACTTCCCCCCGATCCAAGTCATTTTGTTTTCCCTAGAAGCTCTTCGGGAGTCGGAGCGGGGGGGGGTATCTAGATATGGTTTGAGTTACGTGAGGTGGCGTTTGGGCCTGTTGAAGACCAGGAACAAGGAACAGAAAAACGGGACCACTTTCCTTTCAAGTGCGATCGTGTCACTGTAGCTGGCATCCTCGACAGTCGTCCTCGGGCTCGGTGTTGTCAGAGGAGTAAGAGCTCTCCTCGCTCACTGTCAAACGCAACACAGGTATGTTAGACAGATGTAGAACATGACACATACGCGTGATTATGAATGTGATGCAAACAAGCGTGCGTGACTTACACCACTCGGTCTGAATGGGCAGGAAGGCCTTGTCCCCGTTCTCTCGGATCATCTCCTCCATCTTATCCAGCAGGACGGACACGCTCCGGTCCTTACCGGGGATCTTACTGTCCAGGACGTGGTAATAGTTCCCGCAGAATTCCAGTAGTCTTTGCAGCTCCCTGCCGCCTCTGAGAATGTGCTCCTCGATGGGCGTGCGGCCCAGCCAATCGCCACAGCTGAACAGCACCATGGTGTGGAGGCACGCGCTGTCCCCGAACAGAGTCTCTATGTGAGCCAGGAGCGTCCGCCTCTTCCTGGCGGTGAGGGAGGAGACGACGGGGAGGACCAGCAGCAGGGTGTGGGGTCCCGGTCGAAGGAGGGCGGCTCCGCGCTGAGACTCCTGACGGATGCGCTTCGGGGTTCGCCTCACCGAGAACCAGTCCCAGCCCGGGGTGTCGACGATGGTGATCCGCCGGCCGGACACCAGCGCCTGCCTCCTGAGGCACAGCTCCGTCTCCTGGCCCGACTCGAAGTACCGGCGGCCCAGAATGGTGTTCCCCACCGAGCTCTTTCCAACCCCCTTCCAGCCCAACAAGAGCAGCCTCAACTCTAAAGCCAGAGAGACAGACAAGGACAGAGTGGAGAGGAAGAGGGTGAGAGAAACAGTGGGAGAGAATGAGAAACCATTAGGGATATGGATTAGTCTTAGTCCATTGATCAGTCGTTGGTCTTAGTCAACTAAGATCTCTTTAGTTGATAAATCGTTGTTTTGGTCTTTGACGATTGACTAGAATGAGTAAGCTTTTTCATAGAACATCAATTATGGATTTTTGTTGTATTGATTGTTTTCTCTGGAGAGGCGTTACGACACTCATCTCTCTCCTATACTTATGACCCACTCACTTCCACACACTAATACACACTGACACACACACAACCCCCCTCCGCCCCCCCACCCCCCCACCCCCCCGGTACCTCTGGGAGGTCCTCCGATCATCTGCTCCCTCTGTCTGGCGTGCTCCTCCATCCTCATCCTCTCCTCCTCCAGAGCTCTCCTGGCCTGCTCCTCCTCCAGTAAAATCAACTCGTTCACCTCAAAGTACCAGCCTGCATGAGAGTGACGATAAGTAATCCATTGTTTTCTTAATTGGTGCATTCATTAATAATGCAAAAATAGTACTTCATATTACGACAGCGTAATGTGAAAAACAAACCTTGGTTGTCAGTGATCATTTCCTCCACCTTTTCCATCAACTCGGGTACCTGTGTGTTGTCCTCCGTGTCTTTCCGAGTGTTATCGAAGGCGTGGTACCTGCAGGTGGATGAAAAAAACTAATTTTTTAAAGGGGCACTCCACCAATTTTACACATAAAGTTGACTTTATTCATCTTAAGGAGTCCTGCTTCAGCTTGTGAAAACAATTGTATAATGTTTGAAAAAATAACACTGGTGATGTCATAGTGATGTCATCAGGGTTTAGTAAGTCAGGATATCTCGGCCTCTGCAGCATTGTTCTTTTTTCGAATCCGTCTTTTGTCAGTCCTACCCAATCACTGGAGTGCCTTTTAATCAATGCAAACCAAATGTGATGGTTTAAAACGATCAGATGTGTACAGATGCAGAAGTCAGTCCGTGAAATGAGTACTCCACCTACATTACCCACAATGCAACTTGACTGCCAACAGTTCAGTGGGAGATTTGGGTGTGTTGTGCTTGTATCGGCTAATGTTGCGCCACACCCCCAGATTTGATTTACTTCCGGAGCCGCAAAAGGCTTTACACAACCCTTTCCACATATGCAGAAGTATCTCACTGTGCAGTTGCCCTTTAAGCTGCCTATTTAACCACAAGACACTGTAATTATTAGTGATTGTTTGGCTTGCACTAACAAAGACTTGACACAGACAAGCTCTTTCAGAAATCGATTGTTTGTGAAGTCAAAGACAGAAGAGAGAGGGAGGTAAAGAGAAACACTGTACCTGCTACCACATCGCTCCACCAGCCACTGCAGGGCCTCTCCCGTGTTCGCTATGTGCTCCTCAATGAAGACCCCTTTGGGCAGCTTGTCCACCCCTGTGAAGACCACCATGGAGTACCTCCAAGTCCCTCCCCCCAGGGCCCCCAGCTGGTCCTCCGCGGCCCTCCGCTCCGTGTCGGTGAAAGGCTGGGTGACCGACACCACCAGCAGGATGGCGTGGGGTCCGGGGGGGCAGAGGATGGCCCCCATGCACGGCCCCTCGCTGTCCAAGCTCGCCGGGGGCCGCGTCGGGTTGTCCGACTCCGCGCCGGCATTGTCGTCGTCGTCGTTGTTGTCGTTGTTGTCATTGTTGTCGTTGTTGTCGTTGTTGTCCTCGGCTTCGGGGTTGTCCTCCGGGTCTCCGGGGACGGCCCAGGGCGGGGTGTCCACCACCGTGACCCGTCGGCCGTAGATCTCCGTCTGGCCCACGTTGCTGTGAGTCGTCTCCGTCCCGATGTCGAAGACCTCGTCCCCCAGGATGCTGTTGGCGGTGGAGGTCTTACCGGACTGTGGCCCCCCCAGGATCAGCAGTCTGCGCTCAGGGGGGTGTCGGCCCCTGGGGTCCCCTGTTGGAAACACACACAGATTAGATTGGTGGTTCATCACAAGGAGGGGTTTGTTCACTTTTATTTTCTGATGACCTTTATCCTTTATTTTGTTTCAATCTCTTGTTCTTTCTCTAAACTACGGTTTTGCCACAAAGTGCTTTTTGGAGACGATGAAGCATCTGCATTGTTTCCATGCCAACGTATAGCCTTATCCCGCTCACTTCTGTCCTCGCTCCTTTCATTTCCTCTGTGTGCCCCTCTTATCTGAGCTCCTTGTTACCTTATACCTCCTCTCCTTGCTGCTGCCTCCTCTTTCACTCTTGTCCTCGTCCCCCCTAACCTCCCTCCCAGCATGCCTCCTCTTTGTTTTCCTCTGTCCTTCGGGGTCGGAACGGAGGAACCTTGGACTCCTTCCAGAGAGCACGACGTGTGGACTGAACATGATTCAGTGAAAGTTGAACGAAGAGGAGAAACGCTTTGATAAACAGGCACCACAGAAGAATTATGAACATTCGGAGGAGGACGGCAAAACGCCTGCTCCGTCTGACAAGAGGGGAGAACATAGGAGGAGAGGGAAGTTTATTCATTCACCCGCCGTTAGTCACTACTGCTGACACTTTCCATGTGAGCTGCTAAACACAGGAAGTTAACACAAGCAACAGTTTCCGAGTATGTTTTGTTCCCCGGATGCTGTGACTGACTGAAAGGTGATGTTGGTGGTAAGGTGGGGGCCTGCAGCGAGGTGTGCAAAAGGATGAAAGCCCACTTACCAGTGTCAGAGGCAGAGGACACAGCAGCCATCTTGTGTGTAGAACCTCTGGCTTCCTCCTCCTCAGCCCCCCTCCTCCTTCTCCTTCTCGCCTCCACGGTGGATTCCTCTTCGTGCCTCTTCAGAAAGCGACGGATCCCGAGTGGCGTGCGGACGGCTGGCAGCTCGAATGCTTCTTTGCTCTCTCTTTCACTCTCACCCTCATTCTACTGCAGTGGAGCTCACTCTACCCTCTGTTCCCCGTGTCTACCCCCTGCCTCCCTTTCTCTCCTCATACCTCCTCTGCCATTCAACCTCTCCCCCTCTTTTTTTTTTTTTTTTTTTTTAAATCTATGATCCCTCCACACCCCCTCACCCTAACTATGGCTCTTTACCGTCCTTTCCCTCTGTAGCTTCTCTGCCCCGTCTCCGTCTCTTGTCTTATTTATCTGTCCGAGCAGAGGGGAAGGATTGTGCAATGCAGGAGACTGGAAGCCAAATCCACCCCTGCAGCAGCAGCTCCAGAAAGATGTCTCGTCATTTTTTTTTTTCAGGCAAAAACAGAGGAAGCTGTTCCTCCCACTTGCTCGTATCCCACAGCAGCAGCAGCAGCAGCAGCAGCGTGGCACTGTATGCAGACTGCAGTCAGGAGGACAGAGAGCAAGATGGATAGACAGAGAGAGAGAGAGGTAGAGAGAGGGATAAAGAGAGAGAGAGAGAGAGGAATAAAGAGAGAGAGAGAGAGGGATAAAGAGAGAGAGAGAGAGAGAGAGGGATAAAGAGAGAAAGGAAGAGAGAGGGAGAGAGAGGGAGCACTCTGTTCTCTGTTTACAGCTGGATGTATTCCCCAGCTGCTGCATCATGCACAAACACAACTATTTATATGATGCCTGCAGACATAGAAACATTGGGAGGCGGAAGGGAGGGGGGGGGGGGTGTATGCTGCATGAATACATTTAAATATTGATATACAAGACATGTAACCCCCGCTTACATAATACATACAAGCTTCCATAAATAGCAGATGACCGTAAGACTGTTATCTAATTGCATTGAATTTGAAGCACCATCCCCCTTAATCATATCTGAAGGGGCTTCTGAAAAATGAAATGAATGAGCTCATGATGGGCTCCTCAGCAGCTTCATTATGCACGAGATACATTCTCGGACCCAAAGCCAAATCACGTAGAAAAGACGGGTTAGTTTAATGTACTGTAAGCATTAGTTTTATGTACTTTTTAAGAAAACAACATCCACAATGATACATGTTGATACACATTTTGTAACGTTTGCCGCCGTGACGTGACTTGCACGTCTCGGGGCGTTGTTTCACTCTGTTGCGTCGCAGCTGTTTTGACCAAAACAATTGAAGAGCAATTAAGCGATGACCTCAGTCGAGCGTCCGCGTGACAAGTGTCGTGCTCAGACCTCGCGCCGTACGCCGACTTGTAGTGTCGTAAAAGAAAAAAACCGCTGTACTCCTCCATGTGACGCTGCAGCGAAGTCGGCGCGGCTACTATGAGAAGCTAGTGTGTGTATGTGTGTGGATACAGGGCAGACTCTTGGGTTTTAGCGGACACTACCTCGTCTTACAAACATGGAGGGAGCCGACGAGTACATGAAGTACCGGTCCCCGCTGGTGTCGCGGTACGCCAGCAAGGAAATGGCCTACAACTTCAGTGACAGGAAGAAATTCACGACCTGGAGAAAGCTGTGGATCTACCTGGCCAAGGCTGAGAAGGTTTGACACGTTGTAGCTGCAGAATAGCAACCGTAGTCTGTGTCCCTGCGAGTGTTTTGGTGTACAAGCACACTTTTTTTCATGCTTTAGGAGTCGTATGAAGTTAAGTTTGCGACCTTCAGAGAGCCTTATCAAGTTCCCTGCCCTAAATATAGTTTTAAGGGGGGACCCCACACTCATTAAGGAGCTTCCTCGTGGTTGTGAGGAGCTGAGCTAAACAGAGTCCTGTGTACCCCATGTGTCATACAATAAGCAGAATAATAAACTGTTTTAGGAGGGGGCTCATTAATCATAATTCAGGTTTAATTTACACAGAAACCACGTGTAAAATATTGTTTAATCTGATATAATTCAAATGAAAGTTAGTAATTAAAGTAGAGAGGTCAGTTACAGCTGCAGACATACATTTGTATTGAAGGATACCAAACACTGCCATGTCCTGCATTTAGACACGCCAAACACCATGCCTGTGTTCTTTACTTTGATAACCAGAGACAGAAAACCGTCACATAACCACACATTTGTTTAGTCAAACCCAATGCTCTGAACGCATTTGGACTCTTTGGAAACTTGTTGTCTTCACAACAATCCAGAGTACATGAACGTGGGTCTGAACAATGCTTGGTTGTACTGGGTGAGTCTGTACTGATGGCTTCAGGGCTTGATAGCAAATGCCCTGCGAAACATCTTGACCTTTAACTCCCAAACCAAACAGCCATGTGATCCTTTTTAAGGTCCCTCAGCTCATGTTTAGCACGCCGGCATCAAGGTTTATAAAAAAAACAAAACAAGGTAAATTTAACTAAAACATATAGTTTAATTAATTGCACTAATTCTAACCCTAATTCTGCCACGCTTATAATTCCTCAGAGTGAATTCTGCCTTTGTCATATCAAAAAGGGCAGGGCAGGGGCAGGAGGGTTAATTGGTGACAGACCCTCTCTCACATGCATCACCTCACATGACCACACACTGGACTAATCAGAGTTGATCTTTTCTACATTTCCAGTGTTTTTGAGATGCTCGTCGGGGTGTTTAGCTTCGCTACAGTTGGCGAGGCCTGTGGCTGCCACTGTGTGGCTTGTGAGTGAAAATAGCATGCAGTGAATGTCACAGTAACAGGAGACCGCCTCCCCGAGAGGCTGCATGTTAATACTCCAACAGCCTAAACTCCGCGGCCTTTGTAGTGTTTTTTTTTCATTTCTTATGTTGGGTCACTATTTGCTTGGAAACAGTCTGACCTTTGACCTGACAGGCTTTGAAGTTGTAACATAGAGGGAAAGACGTACTTTCAGGGGTTGGGCTAAATTATTTAATTAACCCATTCCGTAGTCCCATCACATGACTGCTCAATCCCAATAGGAAAAAAAAAAACTAAAACTAAATCTAATCAGGATCTCACGAGGAGAGCACATGCCTGTCAAGACTGTATAAAAATACCATCATGAGGATGTCTGTCTCCTGTTAGGGCTAATATGATCCATTCTCGAAATAGATTTACTGTCCACTACCAGCAGGAACGTTTTTTTTTTTTTTTTTTTTCAACGTGGCCACGTCTTGGATCGGTCAGACTGTGAGGAGCAAAGGTTGCCTCCGCTCCGGCCTGGTCCCCCGCGGTGCCCACCCGATGGCTCGCCAATTGTGGTGGCTGAATTTCTTTCGTTTATTGCGTATTCTGCTCGATGATGGCTAACTTTCTTAAAACCTGATTCTGTATAAACTTAATATCTATTTCCTATCTGACTGCTAATTTAGGCGCCACGAGAACTCACTTACGGGACCTCAGTAATTGACCACCCACAGAATACCAGAGAGATTGGATCAAAGTTCAATTCACGTAGATTTATTTGCAACACATAGGTTACAAACGAACCGAGTTGGGTCCGGGCATACAACAACAACTCGCGAACCTTCAGATTGACATAGTACTTATAATGCAATGCACGGGTGACCTCATACCTTATGCACGCCATGCTACCCAGTTGACGCCGCATCAATACAGAAACTGATTACTTCACTGTCTGCCTCCCATTCTTACCCTCCCTCGTCATAACATTCAACCACTACTAGTCATAATATCTAGTCCTTCCCTAGCCCTTGGGGTCAGAATCGCTTAAACACCAGCTGGGGGCCAAGGCGTCATCTTTACCGGCCCACGCTAGAATGTGCAAGGCCAACGCGACTTTATCTACTGCTGAGCCTTGTGTCACAGAGCCGTTTGCAGGCTTCTCTTACACACAGCTCCCTGTGTCTCAACTGTGTGCCCTCCCCTACTAAGCTTATCTCCTCAGACTAATTAAACACTGTTCTCTACGTGGGTCGCTTACAGATTCACATAAGTATAACTTATACTAATACTATGTCAATGACTAACAGATATATGTAACTATGAATATTGTGCTCTTAATAACCCGGATATATGTGTTAATGTGGCTTCATAGTTTCACGACGCACAAGACATGTATTAAGCACAAACATAAACATTTTCCCATTTTCCACAACTGTGTCTCCATCGTTCTCCTCCTCAGGCTTTGGGTCTTCCCGTCACGGACGCCCAGATTCTGGAGATGGAGGGCCACGAAAAGGACATTGACTTCGCCATGGCGGCCGAGGAGGAGCGTAAGCTCCGGCACGACGTCATGGCTCACGTCCACACCTTCGCACACTGCTGCCCCACTGCTGCTCCCATCATCCACCTCGGGGCCACCTCCTGCTACGTGGGAGACAACACTGTAATTACGATGGACTACTTTTCTGTTACGTGGTCAAAAAAAAGTCTCATAGTTTCTCTCACACCCATCTTGTATTGATGAAACAACTTCAACAAGGATCACCATCTATGTGCCCTTGAAAGAAAAAGAATAATTCCCATCTAGAAAATATAGCACTGCATTGCGATTAAGCGCATAGTTCCTATGTTCTCTAAGTGGTTCTGTGTTTTCTCCTCAGGATCTGATTATGCTGCGTGATGGATTTGACGTTCTCTTGCCTAAGGTGAGGCTCAGCTGTTTGCCAGAAACACACACACACCCATTCAGTTGTGCATCTAATTGTTACATGATTGTTTTCTTTTTTCTTTGCAAGCCTCAGCTGTTCAGTAACGAGTCAACAGTGTAGAAATAATCACCGCAGTAATTATTCCATTGCACTGTTTTGTTACACCATGCATGGAACGCACAAATGAGCTTAACATGCGAGGGGTCGTATGGGCCCCTATGGTATGAGTAACATCAGTGTGTTATGCAATAATTCTGTACTAAAACCCTTTGTTCTTTTTTACATTTTTTTTTCACAGCTGGCCAGAGTCATTGACAGACTGGCGAACTTTGCAGAGCAATACGCTGACCTCCCCACGCTCGGCTTCACACACTACCAGTGAGTCCGATACACAGCTGCACCTCGCTGCGGGTCGTCGTCTCATCAGATGCGTCCCGTTTGCAGTGTTCCCGTGGCTTGATTTCTCTTTCCTTCCTCCTCTTCCTCCTCTTCCTCCTCCTGCTCTGCCTGCAGGCCTGCCCAGCTGACCACGGTGGGAAAGCGAGCGTGTCTCTGGCTGCAGGACCTGGCCATGGACATGCGGAACATGCAGCGAGCCCGCGACGACCTGCGTTTCCGGGGGGTCAAGGGGACAACTGGCACCCAGGCCAGCTTCCTGCAGCTCTTTCAGGGGGACCACGACAAGGTACACGTTGTCACTGAACGGCACGTGGACACAATGATGACGATTTTTATAACTCAGAAACATTTTTATTATGATGGTTTAGAAATGTAATATTTTTCCTTCATCAGGTGGAAGATCTTGACAGAATGGTGACCGAGATGGCTGGCTTCAAAAAGTAAGTTGTGTAGTAAAATGAGAGATTTACAATTCCCTCCCCCCCCCGGGAGTCCTTTCTTGATTTATCATGACACAAGACAAGGAGACATGGAGATGATATACAGTCATTGTGCAAACTGTTAAATGCCACGACCACAATAAGGTTGGTGTTGCGTGTTATGAGCCCTGATGGTGGTGTTCCAATGCTTCACAGGGCCTACCTGGTGACGGGACAGACTTACAGCCGTAAGGTGGACGTAGACTGCCTGTCCAGCCTGGCCAGTCTGGGAGCTACTGTCCACAAGGTAAGCTGCAGGAGACGGAGACACGTAGAGAAACGTTGCCATCTAGTGGTGTTTGGTGGGAATCTGCATGCGCTCCGATAGACCTGCTCTTTTTTTACCTGACCTTTTTAAAGTATGACTTGGACACGAGGGACGCACCGATACCTGGCTTTGGGTATCGGCTGATGCCGAGAAATGATCCCATACCAGTGTTTGATCAAAAAGCTGTGTGGAAGTGACTGGGATCAATCTTTTAATGTGGAAGGCAACATCAGGCTTGACTCAAACATTTATTTCTTAACTTTGTAAAACAAAATCTAAAAGAAAAATACATACGTATGGATTTACTGAATTGTTCTTTAATAAATGAATGGTGTCTGATACCCGTTGTCACCAACAACCGATCCAGATTTGGGTCCGTATCTGACCAATATTGGTGTCGGTGCGTCTCTATTTAAAGTAGTTTGAGCTCATCCTCTATCCGTCTGTCTGCTGCAGATCTGTACAGACATCCGCCTGCTCGCCAACCTGAAGGAGCTCGAGGAGCCTTTCGAGAAGGAGCAGATCGGTACGTTTGCTCATGACTTGCCGTACGCCGATCACATTCTGACGCATTGTCCTGCAACGCAGGTATCAGTCAGCTCTAAGTTGTCTCCTTCCTCCAGGCTCCAGCGCCATGCCCTACAAGAGGAACCCCATGCGCGCCGAGCGTTGCTGCAGCTTGGCCCGACATCTGGTGGCCCTGCTGGCCGACCCGCTGCAGACCGCGTCGGTCCAGTGGCTGGAGAGGACGCTGGACGACAGCGCCAACAGGTAAACGCCTCAGACACACTAAAGCGCTGCATGTGTGAGATTTACTGACAGTGTTACCGATTCGCTACGGGCTCATGCAGAAGCTTTTCTCTCTCTCGCTCTCTCTCTCTCGCTTCCTCCACATATTTACTAATTTCACCCCCTCGCTCGTGTGCAGGAGGATCTCCCTGCCCGAGTCCTTCCTGACAGCTGACATCATCCTCAGCACCCTGCAGAACATCACAGAGGGACTGGTGGTCTACCCCAAAGTCATCGAGAGACACATCCGCCACGAGCTGCCTTTCATGGCCACAGAGAACATCATCATGGCCATGGTGAAGGCTGGAGGAAACAGACAGGTATTTTATTTATTATTTTTTATTGGTGTAAGTAAGTTTGTAATCAGCTTTAGTCCTTAAAATAACATCTGTCTTCATCCTTCAGGACTGCCACGAGAAAATCCGTGTTCTGTCCCAGGAGGCGGCAGCTGTGGTCAAACAGGAAGGTGGCGATAACGACCTGCTGGCCAGAGTCCAGCGAGACCCCTACTTCGCCCCCGTCCTGGGGCAGCTGGACGCCATACTGGACCCCAAGACCTTCATCGGCCGTGCTCCCCAGCAGGTACGACACAAGCCGCCCTCGTCTTTATTCTGGCATTACAGGAGTATCTGTATACTAATGAGGTGTAATATGTCCTCTCGTCCAGGTGACCAGGTTCCTGTCTGAAGAAGTACGCCCCCTGCTGGAGCCGTACAAGGCTAAGATGGATGTCAAGATCGAGCTCGAGCTCTGATGCACGCACACAAACACACATTGATACAATGACTCGCACACAAGCCGAGAAAAGGAGACCTCCTCGTGGTGTGTGGCCATGCTGAACGCTCCCCCTCAATAAAGAACAATCACTGAATGAATCATCTCAATCCTAGTGTTTTCATTTCTGCATGCTGCATTTAAATAGTTGAATAAAATGTACTCAAAATCCTACACTTATGAAATATGAGTCAAACTGACTGATTTAATAATAATGAGGTCATAAATGGAGTGATGTTCCTGGAACCAAAGGTCGTACGCATGTGCTGCAAGGGCTTTTACAACCTGCGTTGTCATAAAAAAAAAAAAAAAGAAGCTAATTAAATACTAAAGTGAATTATTAATCTGCGACTTTATTTTTTTAAAGATCTTTCCTCAACACCAAAGCCTGAATAAGTCTAATGAGACTGCGTTTAGTGTTCAGACTTTCAGCTCACGGACAGGAAACCGTCTGTTAGAATTGGGAGGAACTTGCACGAGAGGTTGTAAATCTAAAAAAGAAAACCTGGCTCAAAGTCCAGCACAACCCTGCCATAGCAACGGTTACCGTACCGAACAGTGCAGCGCACCACTTGATAATTCCCACAGCGGAGAATAAAGTGAGCTGCTTTTTGGCTAGTTATTAAGAAGCTCAACTTTTTCAAATGTGACATTTTTTTTCTTCTTTTTTTTCACCCAGCTCAATGTACACCCTAACCCAACAGCAGTAACCACAAACATCGCCATCATAGTGATGGTAAAACACAAAGTTGACTGAACTCTGTGTGTGTGTGTGTGTGTGTGTGTGTGTGTGTGTGACATCAGGACAAAGTGCAGCATTGTCCAAGCTCCCGGCATCTGTTAGTGTCATTATGGTAAAGGTATAGATGGAATGGGCGGCTGTGTGTGTGAGTGAGTGTGTGTGTGTGTGTGTGTGTGTGAGTGTGTGACATAGCAGCAGCCGTCCCAACATGTGGCTGTGGGCTCTGCTCCCCGTCTGCCTGGCTGTCTTTGGCACGGTGGGCATTTGGACTGTGTGAGTATTTAGCGTCCTCCTTTTATTAACACGTTGTCTCTGTTTTTAATAGAGATTTGGAATTGATCTTTATTGAGACCTCTTCAGTGGAACATAAAGACAATTTGTCCACAAACAGCATTTGCAGCGTTTACGGCTTCGCTAAAGCACAGTAATACACTGTGGGTCAGTACCATCACAAGGCTGTTTACTTAAAAGGGTCGTTCATAAAAATACTGCTTTCTTAATTTAATGATTTAAATCCTCCACGGCGAGCTGCAATGAATGGCAGCACACATCTAAATGTGAACACCTGCACCTTCTGGGACCAAGAGCCAAAAAGAGAAGGGAGCAAAAAAAAACAATGTATATATATTATGTATTCATATGGTAATGCTTCAGATTACTGCCTGCAAAGTAAAGTTGTAAAATGTTAGGTTATCAATAAAGTACTTCACTACCCGTTAGTAGAAAGGAAGAAGTACAGGGGCAACGAATGAGCATTAAGGAGGCACCTAGCAATAAGTTACACTTTAAAAATGTTATCAAATAATTACTATTTATTTAACGCGGGACCATGTGACAATTTGTGACTTTGGATTCATAAGGCCTATCCACTGTTTTCTTCCTGTTAGGTTTGCTGTAGCTGTATCGAATGGATCAGTCAACCTCACAGAAGGAGTCCCGTTCATCAGGTCGGTCTGAGTCCAGAGCACGAAGAATCCTTGGAGTAGTGAGCGATACAGCTACGTGTTATGAATAACTTCATGTTGTGTTCTCATCCTCCCGTTAGTCAGTGTGGCACTTACCACCCGCAGAGCTGCCTCTTCTCCCAGATCTGCAGCATCTGCTCTGTCTTAGGTAACGATGGGATGTATTATAACATTCATGGTAGCAGGAAAAGTCCTGTCCGTCATATGCTCTCGTCTTCCAAATTGATTTCCCATCGATCAGGGCTGTAGTCGGGAAGTCTTCATTTTCCTGTGATCACCACATATGAGCCAGGGGTAGTTCCATTTTAAATTGACTCTGTTTTTCTTGAAACACTCCTTTAATGAATTCATCTGAAGTTCCTTCTCCACCGTCTTCTGCCCTCGTCTCTCTCCGTCTCTCAGCCCTGTGGATTGTGGCGATCCGCTTCCAGCAGGTTAGGGACCGCGGTAACCACGGGAAGGCCAACGTAGCCAGCATTGTTTTGGGATTCATCTCCTCCTTAGGAATCTCCATCATTGGCAACTTCCAGGTAAAAACGTTGAAAAATAAATAAATAGAATAATAGAGGACTTTTATTTCTCTTTCTCTAACCCTTACTAATCACTCAGTGCTCACGACAAATCTTTTCTCTCGCTGTCTAGCAATCCGTCCTAAAGAGCATTCACCTCTTGGGAGCGTTCCTGGCTTTCTTCCTGGGCCTGGCCTACTTCTGGGTCCAGCTGTTTCTAACCTACAGAGCTCAGCCGTCTCAGGACCGCTGCTGGGTCGGGCCTGCGAGGGCCACCGGCTGCATCCTCTGTACCATCCTGGTCATCGCTAGTATCCTTCCAAACGTATGCAGTAAGAAAAAAACAACAACATATATAACACAAGCTAAATTGATACTTGTGTCCCTGTGAAGAATAATAGGATTATTAAAAATGAATGTGTGTGTGTATTGTTGCAACCACAGTTATAATGCATAGCTATTCATAGGCTATAGTGGTCCCCAAACCTTCATGATCCAAATGTGTTCATTTGGACTGATTTTAAACTGGATGTTATTTAACATAATTAATTACCTTACATTTCAAAAATGTATCCATTATGTTTTAGCTATCTATTTCTATCATTATCCACAACTTTTAACCAACTATTAACCAGCCAAATGCTAACTATTGAGATAATGTATCAACAACTTTGAACATTATAACTATTTCAACTGTTTATAAAGTACTTTTAGCTAACTATGTTAGCTATTGTCCATTTTTCTTGCGTTATAAACATTTATCCATCACCTTTAGCTAACTGTTTAGACTTCTAACTACGAGTACCCCTCCTGCTCCAGACTATAGTGGGTTAGGGTAAATAGGTTATTGCCACAATAAACTCTTAAAAGCTCTTTAAAAGATGTATATTAAGATGTATATTTTTAAATGTCAGATTTAGCTCATGTTGAAAGCCGTGCATGTGCATGTATAAAGCGTGTTTTGAAAGGTCCCTCCCATTGTTTGCGACCACAAACCAGAACAGGAAACTGCAGACAGAGAGGCTCAAGAGGAAGGGGCTGAGAATTCAAACACAAACTACATCTCGTGGGTCACACACACACACACACACACACACACACACACACACACACACACACACACACACACACACACACACACACAACCCAAATGCAGATTTCTTTAAAGCAAATCACATTTGATTTGCATTTATTTTGTGTTACACTCCTTGACCACTCTTTCCCTCCTCCAGTGGCCGCTCTCCACAACACGGGCGCTCCCTCTGGGGCTGCTGTGTGCGAATGGGCCTTGGTCATGTTGTTCTTCTGCCTGTTTGGCCTTTTTGCAGCCGAGTTCAGACACCTCGACTGCCACCACCTCACTCTACAGAAACCAGCTCCCGTGGACGACCGCAGCCCTACCGCAGTAGAAATCAATGGTTATGATGTCTCCAATGCACTTAGCTGAACGAGTGGCTGTGTCACAATGACTGTGCATTAGTTTCACAATGTTCACATGACAGGCTCTGCATCTAATATACTACACTGTGTAACGTATTTTCATATTAGCTATTTTGAAAGAGTCAATAATACCAGGTTTGATAGCTGTATATTTTAATAAAAGTGGTATTTGAATCTTTTTTTTAACCTTTGTATCTCATACTTTGTCTCAAATGTTTGCAAGATTTACTACCTTTAGCTTTTTATGTTGCTCAACACATATAGTAGACAACGTGTTATCTTTATATTTCTTTAAAATGATAATCTGACGATTACCTGATTAATCGTTAGACTGTGTCTATAGAACTTGAACTGCAATAAATGTACACTAACACATGGTGGCACCATTCAACTACCATTCAATCTGCACAGTGCTTTGTTGTCTATTTAATAATCACCCTTTGAAAGGTAACTTATCCACAGATCATTCACTCATACATATATCGTTATCTCTAATATTCTTTCCCCAATTAACCTCCCCTTCTCTTTCTCAGCACTGTAACAACGTCTCTTATTAGTTCATAGACAGAGAATACCAGAAAAAGTCTGGTCTTTTTCTCCCTCGCTCTCCACCTGTCAGCTGGACGTAATACAATAGAGGACGGGGAATAGAAACGGAGGATGGAGTTATGCAGGAAAGGTTTTGTTTGCAAGAGAGACAAAAAAAAAGTTCCCCTATGACATAATGCATAATGAGAACTGATACTCACTATTTTATACATCAAAAGCTCTGCAATACTAATCAAAATGCATGTTAAATATTTTTTCCCAATCAATTAAGTTGCCCTTCACAGCCACAGTCCCTGCACCGACCAGCGGGGGCGCCGTAGAGCGATGCTGGCTGCTGATCATTAATCCTGATGGGAAAATAGAGCTCTGGCGCTGTGCCAGCATGTTTTTAGAAGATGCCTCTAGTTTAGACAGAGGTTCGACATTCAGCGCAATTTGTCAGGGCTGTTTGAGATGGGGCAAAACAATGGAGCTCTCACAGCCATGCAGATAGTGGCAGAGGCTCTCCTCTTGGCTCCGGCACTCAAACTATTTCTCTCATCCAACTTCTCTGTTTATTTACACATATTGCTGGCACGGCCTCTGGTCGTACTTTGTGATCACATTTTTCACTTTTATTTGTATATTTTATTGATGTCATTAGAAAATAGAAATCACTGTAGGGAAGCTTGCGCTGGGAATACTGGGCCCCCAGTGTCCTGCTGCGTCCCGACAGCATTCTTTCACATACTCCGTGCTGTGTGATCACTAGAGGGGGGCTTTGACGAGCGGGCGCAGGGATCAGACGGACAGCTCGGAATTCTATGGGAAATTCTCAAGTGTTGTTGGTTACCAGTGTTTATGCTGCAGACAAGCATGCAGATTTGCTACTTACATTCGTGGGGTAAACAATGCTGTCTCGGGGTCTCTGATAAACTTGTTTGCTGCAGCTGATTGGCAAACGTGAACTTCAGTCCGCTCTTGCAACGCCTGGATTCACTTCAAAATGCAGACGTACGCTGGGGCGAAAAGTTGAGTTTGTCCTACCTTGCATACAAAAACGCTTAAGCCCGTTGAGGCGTCTGACAGACAAGCTCACCTCAGATGGCGTGAATATTTGTCTTTGAAAGTGCAATCCATCTTGGCTCGGTCTGCTGAAATGACGATATGTTCTTGATTTATACAGCGGGTCATGCAGAGGAATTCAGAGGCAAAGCGTTGGCGCCAAAATACTCTTAGCCCTGCTGTTTTCATTAGTGAGTATATAAAAGGCGTCTGATAAAGTCATACAACTCATAAAGTCACCTGTAGCGATGTGCAAAGATTGGGAGGCCCTTGATGTAAATGTCAGAAAAAGGTCTGGATTGCCTATTGTTGTGTAGGAGAACACGGTTTATGTGACGCCCGCCTTGTTGCTTTTGACTTGGATTCAAGAAAAGAGGTGCACGCTTTCTAGGCCCGTACTGTAATCTCTCCCAACACCTGCTCGCGCTCTAGTCCCTGTTATCCCCTCAACAGCTCTCTACCAGAAACAATAGCAAGGCCTTCCTATCATGCGGCGGAGCAGTCGCCTCCACGTTCGCTATCAGACATCGCCGCTCCGAAACAGTCTGTCAGCTCTTATCACCGGAGAGCCGAATCCTGGGCATTCCATCTCAAAAAGGCCACTTCATCCGCAAGACAGCTGGATCTGCCAAAGCGGGAAGGTTTGGAGAGGAGTTAAGTGTTGGGCAGAGTAGTTATGAGAGGGGAGATGAAGAGGACGGAGGGGGTTTGGGGGAAGATACAGAAGAGAGATGGAATTGTCCAGAAGTGAGAGAGCTAGATCCAGAGACTGATATAGAGAGGCAAGAGAAAGATTAACAGAGTGATAGAGTCAGACGAGAGAGAGAATAAAGAAGTGTGGGCACCAGCAGCGGTGATCTCACCCTCCTCTACTCTCCTCTGGCAGCGGCATCCAGAAAGCTGCCCTTTCGCTCAAAAATGCCAAGCGCACCGCATTCCACTGCCACACAAAGGCCCTCCCTCGTCTCAGCTGCACAGGCACAATCAGACAAGGGATAATTATATAATTAGGCCGGCTGGTGCAGAGAGGGACCCTCAGATGGTGTGTTGGTGTGTCATATTTATGTTATCAGACAATGAAGAGAGTCTGGTCTTATCAGAGGAGGCAGCAGAGTGTGTGGGGGGCTCCAGCTGCGGCACTTAGGAACGGATTGTCACGATGGAGAATAACGGGTCGATAGAGCGACCTTCAGCATGTGACCCGGCCGAGATCAGGGCCTGTATTGTGGCCGAGCCTTGGTGTGTGCGTGTGTGTATTTGAAGAGGTGGGGACTTTTGGGGCTACGACAACCAGACAGAAACACAGAAGATCAAATTGAATGGATGGCATGGTGCTGGATGTTGTGTAACGCGTGCTAAATGTATAAAAGTGAATATTGTCGCAATCATTTGTGATAGAATTCGTAGGCTACTACTACCATCTGAGTGGGCATGCTGGACATTTCAAACTTGTATCCATTACTTTTTTTCTTTTTAGCTAACTAGCTAATTTAGCTAATTTCATCAATTTACCCTTTGCCATTCCAACCATTTGTCCACGCCCTTTAGCCTTTTCAACTTGTATCCATTACTTTTAGCTAAATAACTATTTATCCATTGCTTAATATATTTGGACAGTTTTTAATTATTATTCTAAGCTGTCTCCTTTAAGCATTTATCCAACAGCTTAGTTTTTCTATTTTAGCTTTATAGCTAATTTTGCTAATTTCAACCATTTCTCCACCCCTTTCAGCTGTTTCAATAATTATCCCTTGCATTTAGCTACCTACTTGATCTGTTTAGCTATTGCTTGATCTACTTTAACAAAAAGTACTTTTAGCTAACTGTTTAAACTTCTCTGCTCACTTGCCAACAATATTTCATGTACTCTGAACACATTGTGGTGTCATAATATACATATATTTCAAATGTATTCAGTTTATGCCCAATCTTTCCATGTACCCGTGGTAACATGCTGCAGTGGGCCGACCCATCGCTGCTGTAAATGACCACCAAAATTGCCAAACAGACCACCTCTTCCCTCTTGCCAAGGCAGGATCCACGCTCCCAGACGAGAATTGAGCCAGTGTCCCGCTCAGTTGGCCACCACCCAACAATCTCCCCTCGCACCGTGGCCTTGGCTTTGGGTGTGTCTCCACTCGCACGGGACAGCACAGAATAGACTATTGTTGATCGCACAAGACAGCGAGCCAGGGGAAGAGGGAGGGGGGTGGTGTTGGGGAAGGGGGAGGGGGGTGGTGTTGGGGGAGGGGGGTGGTGTTGGGGAAGGGAGATGGTGGCGGGGAGAGAAATTAGCTTTTAACGAGCGAGCGAAAAGCACATGGACAATGAAGCATATGGCTCCCCTCCTACTTACATGTGTGTGCACTGATGCAGAGCCACTGGACACACACAAATGCGCGCGCGCACACACACACACACACACACACACACACACACACACGGTGCCCAGTCTTTCTTCCGCCAATGTTTCCACATACATGTGATATTTTGTTTTGAGATCAACATTCAGGCCCGGAAGGCCATGCATGTTCACAATGATCTGTATCAAGAGACACCCAGCAATACACAAATTTCAAGTAGCTTTAAAGAAAAACGTAAACTTTTTAGGAAATAAGCTTATTCACTGTCTGGCAGAAAGGTACATGAGAAGATCAGTACACCTCTCATATCTTTACAATAAATATGAAGCTACAACCAGCTTAGCTTAGCACAAAAAGTGGAAACAGGGGAAACGGCTAGTCTGGCTTTGTCCATAGGTAACAAAATCCGCCTTCCAGCACCTCTAAATATATCTAATTAACAAGTCACGGCTCATTTGTTTAATCCCTACGGGAATTTATGTGTAAGAACGACAGGTTGCTATGTGCAGCACTGTCTCCTGGCCAGGATCAATGACTTCCTTGAGTTCCTGGTTGCCTGGCAACCTCACAAGACAACGGTATCCAGCGAAGAAGTAGTCCTGGATTCTTTTGAGTGGATTCTGTTACCTTTGGTCAGAGCCAGGTGAGCTGTTTCCAGTGTTTTACTGGTGCAAAATATTTGGCGAAACACAGGTTTTTTTGTGCCAAAATAAAGTCTGCAAAGCTTTAGTTCATATCCTCCTCGTGTATATTCAAAAACTGATATTGATGTACAGTTTAGGAGAAATGTCTTTTCCGGAAAATGCCATGTTATTAAAGTTTGAAAATAGAATAGCAAAGACCGCTGAAGGGTATATTTGTTGATGATGGTTGGCCTAGCAAACACCTGCTGTCAGACCTCTTGACAAGATTAAAGGGAAAATTGTGAGGTAGATTTCTGAGGCTACCTTTACTGTACCCTGTTGTAATGTTCTGGTGTCGTCCTCCTCCTCCTCCTCCTCCTCCTCCTCTCCTTAAGAGAACAAAACTGAATGTGTTGCGTTCAAGAGTCACTCAGTTTAGTCAAAATACAACTACAATTTTGTGTAACTCAGTTTCTGGAAATTCAAATGAACCATGTTGGTGTTTAGCCATTTAACTTTAAATGCTCCTCACTTAATTTACATTAGTTCTCTACCATTTTTTCAAGGCACATCATAGATTTCTTTGATTGATTTTTAGCTTCTGGGCAACCTTCCATTTTCTAGAGGGTAGAAAATCGATGTGAAACGCATGGTTTGCTTTGGAAAAGTAATGTGAACCAGTATATGGTACATTCCACTTACTATACATATGGTACTTTCTGCCTTGATGCTTTCTGTCTGACACGCACAAGAAACGGTAAAGAATTTCTTTGTCTCGCCAGAAAAAACGCAGGCGACTGTTTGCCTTAAACATCGGCAAACAGTCATTAGCACTTACGAGGCTCCAATTGTCTGTGTTTTTGCTGAGATTACTGCTTTTGAACACGTGGAAAAATAGATCTTCATACGGTAGAAAGTATCACTCTCATGGCAACAAAAACAACTGCCTTCAATTACAGATTCTCATCCAGCTTGGAGAGGATATTCACATGTAACCCTCTGCTGCGGAACTATATTTGGGCATCGGAAATTTTTTGAGATGGTGAGAAACTACTGTCTCAGTAGAAATGGGTGGCATCACCAAGGCTTTCTGTTTGTAATCGTGCTGCTTTTAGATGTTGGCAGCAATATCTTAAGCTTTGTTTTCCCCCAGAGGTTTGCATGTCTTTGGAGCCGTGGTAAACATTTTCCAGAGGATAAAAAGGGATTGGGCAGAGGTCACGTTTATTGGCATGGAACATGAATTAGAAACAAAATAAAACATGTTTGTTTTTTAAAACTTCTTTTCATCTCATGCCATATTAATTTGACTGATGACACAAAAAAGTAAACTATAGAATCCATGATTTGTGTTCAGTTGTATCATTAATGGTGACTGATACAATATATAATATATATAATTATATATTGTAAATGTCCCCACTGCGGGACTAATAAAGGATTGTCTTATGAATTGACTGATAGATTGGTCGCTTTGTGTGACGGTGATCTGAGCCACCCTGTGAAGTTTTCAAATGTTGCCCACTCACCACACCAGTTTAACAAAGCCAGACTTGAATGCACAGCTTCATAGGTCACTTACCCACAATAACTGTGACATAATCAATAAGTCAGCATCAAGGTCAGAGAGAGGGGGGTTGGGGGTGGGGTCAAGGTCATTCTCTAATTGTCCAAAATTCCCACTCTGCATGCTAACCTTTTGCATGATGCTAGGCGTGCATGCCGGAGCCATTCTCCTCTCTCTAATGTCCTGACCTTTTTGTCTTGTTGGAGGACTTCAGAGCGGGCAGAGGGGTATAGCTGGTGTGTCCCGGCAGAAAATACACGCAGGCAGGGATTATGTAATGGCCATGACATTTCGGGAGTGGGCTGTGACCTGCTCTGCTCCTTCATTGCTTTGAGGATCAGTCAGACGTTTGCTCACACGGACCCGAGAGGTCGGCGCCACTCGTGGGCTGAATTGATGTCTTGATGCAGCATCAGCAGTTCCAGCAGAAAGGCTCGTCACAGGCTCCTTCTGTGCGATGTAAGGCGACAAAGACGTCACTATCGATGCCACGCGGTACCTAATATGTCCTAATATTTGCCCCGGATGCAGCTTAGAGTCGTCCTCCACTCAAGGAGGTGCTTTGTTCCTTCCAATCCACTGTGCGGTTTCAACACTAGACGGCTGTGTACACCTCTACTGAAGGTGGAACGTGCTCACCTTAATCTTAGTTTAGGACTTCGTGACATCAATATTCCTGCCGCTATGGAGGCATAATTGTACAGTTTTTAGGTTGCAGGAATATAAGAAAAGTGACAACAAAATTGGGGATATTTGTTGATAAATACATATTATCTTATGCGTGTAGTGGAAGAAAAACACACAATAAAGTTATTTTTGCTGTAGTTTGAAGGTGCACAAAGGCTCAGGGTGCATCTTTGAAGTATATTTTACACGTGTTCACAATTTGTCCCATATTTTGAGTTAGTCTGGCTGTAGACCTCTTCCCCATACTGTGTGGACATCTGCAGACTAATAGAGTGACACCTTGACCATTCTTATTGGTAGATGAGGATTTATGACCTAATGAATTCCCATCAAAGCCTGAGGAGAGGTCTCATCAGCAAATGATACCTTCACTGTCATGACAGGAGTTATGGTCTGTTGTGTGGATAAAAGCAGATGTGCTTTCAATTGGCCCCTCACCAGAGATCTCACATGAACCTGAAGTCCAACCCAAGGCCGGGCCAGGCCATGGGAAACTTGACGTCAAAGAAGTTCACCCTCCAACACAAGTAACTTTTTTTTCCATTTTTTCCTCCTCGCTGCTCCGGCCTGCATTTTCATATTTCATTGGTATTTCCGGATGGCTCCACATTTGCAAAATAAAGGCCATCAGAGTAATCATTATAATGTTGGAACAATAATAACTGGGGGAACTGAATGAAAGCTTGGAGAGGCTTGTTGACCTTTCAGAGCTAAACTGGTCCTGGCTTCTGTCTGTGCACTGCTGAGCCCATTGTGTTCCCAGACCTTATCATTGTGCTGCAGTTTCCTCTCCCTGCTGCGTGTGCGCACACGTGCACGTGAGCGTATGAGTTGATGCGCGTGCGAGGGCCCTGTCCTTGTGTTTTAAATATGTGTGTGTGTGTGTGCGTGCTTGTGTTTTAGTAAACTGGGTCGGCGTACAACAAAGTACAGAGGCTTGAAGAGTGATACATGCTGTTTCACACTTACTGGACACCCCCCCCCTCTCTCTCTCACACACACACACACACACAGGGCTGCTGATTTCAATATTTTAATCTAAAGTTTACTACACTCTTGAAATCACCAGTTTCCACCATGTGTGACGTTATTTAATGCTAAAAACAAACGCAACAGTATGACATGTAGCAGCATGGCAAGTGCTTTTTTAAATACATTTTTTTAACGACCTACATAATGCAGTAATTTAGAAAAAATAAATACTGGAAAGGAAACCTTGACATTTTAATCATTTCTACTACTTTTGTAGTAGAAATGATGTAGGTAGTATTTGTGTTGTCAACATTCACACTTCCAGTTGCCAACAGCACTCCAGCAAAAAAACAACAACCCGCAAACGATAAAGTAATACAATTAAAACACATTCAACAAATTGTATTATTAATGCATAAAAATGATATCATCATTTGATGAATGGATATGATCTCACAGATATGTCAACTCTAACATAAGTGCACAGAAAAGCACCACGATCCAACAGTAATATAATAATCATTTTCTTCCTTCGACATCACTTCTCAATCAATGCTTTCGCTAAAACCTACAGAAAAAAAAACAACCAGACTCTTAACAGTGAGGCTCATTCATAAAAGTTAATAGCTGATGAAAGCTGCAATTATCAAAGTATTAGTACAACTCAGGAATGAGTGACAGATTCTGCTCTCACCAGTCAGTCCCTAACGTTAAGAAAGAAAAAAAAAGAACCACTGCCTCCACCTGTTTCCCCCCCCACCCTCCTCTCCCCGAACTTCTCCACTGACTGGTGTGGGAGTGAGACGTCCTATGATGTCACGGTCAGCTCTGTTCTCCCTGACAATACACCCACACCTCCGGGGCTTCCCCTGCCCCGGCAACAGGGGGAGCTGTTGTGTCCTGCTGGTATGTGTGCTATGACTCATTGCCTCCTTTCTCCCACGCAGTCGTACACACACACACACACACACACACACACACACACACACAACAGCCGTACACAGCTGCTGTCCGCCGGAGCTCCATAGTGATACACAAACACACGGTGCATCATTGGGTATACAGTGCAGCGCATGGACAAAAGGGACGGGGGCTTCATGTAGGATGTGGGGGCGGCCCGATGGAGATGTTGCCCGGGGCAACTGATATCCCAACACAGCTCTGACCCCAGTAACGCCTGTGGCTTATTGAATCAATGGTAGTATTGATACACATGGAGAGAGTGAGACAACAGAGGAGAGACATGAGGGAAGGACAGTGTGTGTGTTTGTGTGTGTTTGTGTGTGTGTGTGTGGTGTGATTAGTTGCAGAGTATGTAGGCTTTACGTAATGCTGAGTTTACTTGTCTTTATGTACCTTTATTGTTTTTACCTAAATACTGAAACTCAGAGCCCTGTATGATGTGAGTGTATTAATGTGTATGTGTGTGTTTGTCCCACATACCCCCGTACGTATTCTCTAACCTTGTGAGGACGTGTGTGTTATTAGTGTCTTTGGGACCAATATGGGCCAGTATGGTGCATTTATTAACTCAGGGATTAAATGCATTTCATACAGGACTATAAGAGTTATATCCATTAAAGAAAACTGTAACAATGTGTCAGCGTTAAGGTGTTGATAGTATTATTAACAGTTGCCTCATTACTAGTCTATCCAACACATTTAAATCCAATATTTACTTTCCTTTTAGCTCTGTTTTGGTCTCAACCAACTCCTGATGGAAATAACTTGCTCTTTAGGTGCTAAACGCTCCCCTATGTTCATCAATTAGTCGCTCTTTGCTAAAACAGCTGCCTGCTGCTGGAAAGATAGCTGATGAAACTAAACCCCGCCCCATAAATATCTGAAAGGCGCTAAAATGCTTGCTAGTGCTGTGGGAATCAGTTTGATGCCAATTCTCTTTGTTTGTTCATCACTACATGCAAACCCTATCACATCATAGTAATTTGATCAATTGTTAATATAAAAAAATATTCATTAGTACAGCTTTAATTACATTACAAATGACACTTTGTAAAGTAGAGCAAGTACCTCTTATAACAAACATAATGCTTTGAAACCAGGCATGTCCAAATAACCTGCTGTTCAGGAGGAAGTGAACTGTAAATGATAGGAAGTCAAAACTATAGAATTACAATAAGCTGTTCCACACATATAACTGGCCAGCATGGGCCTATTCATACTAATACGCTCTTAAAATCACCTGAAGCACACAGGAAAAACACTTTCAGCAGCGAGCCATTTTGTAGGTGCTGCCTGTGAATGCAGTGGCACGTCGTCCATACATCCTCACATCCTGACACTGGTGAAACGATAAAGCCGGTCCACACAGTCGGATGCTGACAGGATCTATAGCTGATCTGCTGATCTTGGGGGCCGATAAGGGAGTATCTACCACAAACCACCTCTGGCCATCAAAGCTATCCCACTATTGTTCACCCACGCACAGGAAGCAAGGTTTGTTGTGTTATTGTTGGATGAGGGAGAAAGAGGGAGGGAGCTGGAATAAGGCTGTGTGTGTGTGTGTGTGTGTGTGTGTGTGTGGGTGTGTGTGTGTGTGTGTGTGTGTGTGTGGCCTACTACAGTATGTGTGTGTGATTTATGTCTTTGCTTCAATATGGGACCGTGTGTGTCACACGTGTGTGTACATTGATCAGTGTGTTGTGTATTGCAGTGAAGGGGAAGCCATCGGTACCTGAGTCAGAGCGGAAGAGGAGCCTTAAGCGGCACCTCAGCTCAGCGGAACCTGGAGTCGTGCAGGAAGACACCTGGGAGCTGAGGGAGAACAAACAAACCCAGAGAAGGGAAGAGGAAGAAGAGGGAGAGGAGAGGCAGGATGAGGAGGGGAATTAAACAGAGAGAGAGCGAGAGGCAGAGCAGCTGCCATTGAAGCCATGTGGAGTCCAGGAAGAGAGAGTTCCGGTTTATACGTCGGTGTAGCATCATTGAGATTGAGCCGCTGTAGAAGAAGTTACCAGTGCGGTGGTCAAATGAAACAGTATGTATTTTATGCCTGAAAAATCACACTATGAGACCTGACAAATGAAGAAGACACTACAGCCCAGGCACGTTGCAGCAGTCCATCATTTTTTGGTACTCGCTACCCTTTCCCCTTTTCCTAATTCATTTTAGATGAACGTCACAATTCCCATGAGTTGATTGGAGGGTTACTCAGATCACCTGTTGAGCAGAGTGTGGTTACCGGCTCCTAATGAAGTAGTGAGAGCAGCTTGGTGCATTTCAGCTCTTGGCCAATCAGAGTGTGACGACGCCCTTTCTTCAGGGTTAAAGGGAGGTGGAGAATTCAGGCTGCGCTGGTCCTGACTCGACTTTATTCAGAACTCATTTTAGAAGACGCACCCAGAAAGTCTGATCTCAAGGCCCTTTGGAGACTTCTGTGTTTGTTTTCTGATTGAGGCTGATTTTAAACATTATGAAATCTCGCTGGAGTTAATATTAAAGAACACCTTTCCACCAAGTTACCAGCATCTGGTCAGACCATAGTGCTATTCGTTCAAGCGTTTGTGCTTGTGGAAAACTAACGAACCCCCCCACCCCCACCTCCTTATTATTGAAGAGGTGATTTTCTTCCTCAAAAAGAGTAAATGACAGAGTTTGAGAACCACTGCTTTATGCTAAGCTAAGCTAACCGGCTGCTGGCTGTAGCCTTATGTTTAACGTAAGAACATGAGAATGGTATCAATCTTCGACGCCAACTCTCGACAAGAAAGCAAATAAGCGTATTTGGTGCACTTTTGCTCTGTAATGAATATCGTATATATCACATAGGAAGTCAAAGTACTGAATATAGCGTACAGTACAGTACAGACAAGAAAGACAGCTAACTAGCTCACATTATATATTACATATAGGAGACTGAATTTAGTCATCACACAACCAGCTGTCCACAGCTACTGTTTCAGAAAGTGGAGGACCTCAGCGTGTGTGTGTGTGTGTGTGTGTGTGTGTGTGTGTGTGTGTGTGTGTGTGTGTGTGTGTGTGTGTGTATGTGTGTGTCTTTAAGATGATGGTATGCTGAAAAAGAACGGGTTCCCACGCCGTGTTTGGAGGCAAAAGGGTTTACAACTGAGAGACGGGTGAGAAGCAATAATGGTTGAAAATATGGGGATACTGGCATTCATATGTTGCACTCAAACGGGGATGGAAGTAGCTTAAGGAATGAAAACTTGAGAACTTGAGAGAAGCATACTGACACCTTTCTGCCCCGAGAGCCTCCGTTTGAGAATACAGGTTTGTTGCAGGACACAAACAATACCATACAAGATATAAACAGTAATAGTGATACAAAGGATTTTTGTTCACTTTATTTATGTAAAAAAAAACAACACAGACACACAGACACACACACACACACACCATAGACTGGCCCTTCCTAAGAAACAAGGCGCACAGAGGCTCTGCTCTGTTGTCCAGACATCACATCCTTGACACAGTTCCCTGGCTGCCATGCAGCTGAACTGGGCCACTCCAAAGTTTCTTCCCACTCTGTCTCTGCAGATGGCATTGTTTTCAGACACAATTTTCATTGTATCTGGAGTAGGAGGGGACGGAGATCACGGCTGCAGTAGACGCCAAGCGCTTGTGTACTCAACGACCCTCATTGGCATTCGACAGTCGGCTGTAGCTCCCAGCGCCCTGCGCTCCCCTTCTCCACCCCTCCCGCCGCTGACTTCTGGGAGGTAAAGCCTGGATTTCCCCGTTTCCACTCTCCCCAGCTCTTTAACAACTAACGCCTTCGCTCTCACCCTCTCATTTAGCACCACTCCTCTCATTTCCTCTCCTCCCCTGTTAAACCATTATGTCCTTTTATTCAAAAGCTATACCCCCTCCCCTGCTATGTGCCTACCTGCTCTGAACCCGTCCTCGTGGCTTGATATGTCGGATACTTCCAGCAGCAAATTTCTCGTTGGACTAATTCTATCTGACCAAAATCTCAACATCAAAATCTTCTTACTGTCGTGTGAAAATATCCCCAGCTTTAGTTTTAAAGTTGTGGTACCAGACACATTTTCATACATACCTTTTGCTTATCCAGAATACCTTTCCCACCTCCACTCACACAGATAGAAAGTGGCAACATTGCTCTCTATTTTGCTTCTCCCCTCTCTCCCCTCGTCACCGCCAAATCCATTGGATAAGTAATTACCTTCATAATGTAATAAGCAGGTACAGCAGAGATATTTAAGGCATTTTCGGATGCAGTTGGGTATTCACCGCGCACCACTCCTGTGCTGTCCGGACCTGTCTGATTGTTCGCTTTGATTACAGGGTCCTCGGCTCAACCAAAGTATTAAAACGTACTACTGAGTATGTGTGAGCTACCGGAGAAGGACAGACTGCGTTTGTTGCAGTGTGTGTGGACGGCAGTGATGGCGGTGTGTGTGTGCATACAGTGTGTGTGTATATATATATATATATATATATATGTGTATGTATATATATATATATATATGTATGTATGTATATATATACTGTGTATATATATATATACTGTATATTTGTGTGCACATGCACGTTTGAGCAGCACATTATACATGTGGCTGTGAATGCAGGTGTGTGCACACACTCACCGTTTAAAAGCCTTCCATGAATCTGTGCGGAGGACTTGACATCTGTGTAATTTACGGCGCTCTGAGGATTTTCAACTTTCGGTGCAGCAGCTGCATGGCAAAGCAACAAAGAGATGCGCTACCAAATTACAACGGTGTCAAGCGTGGGTGTGTCGCATTAATTACCTGCCGCCTCCTGACCTTTTTTTTTATTTTTTTTATTTCATGTCTTTTTCAGTGGATCTCTGGAGTCTTTATTTTGCATTTAATAAACTTAACACAGATGCATATGGCACACTAGGTGCTTATTGATTAATAGTAACTAACGAGTAGGTTTGTAGACTGTTAAAGAAGGGGCATAAATGGAGAAAAAGAGCATTACCCCTCTGGCACTCCTGCAGAGTTAATACCAACTTTTTACATCTCTTAAAAAGGTAATAGCTCTGTCAGTGTGTCTGTAGTGATATATGTATGTCTACTGATAGAATTAAGGCCAATTCAACAAACAATCATCTGTCAGTAAATTAAAAAAAATAAGTGGCATACCATAGCAGAGCAGTAACTTCAGACAGCCATGCAGATGTGATAGATACAAAAACAGCAACAACAGCACAATGGAACACATTTAATCCAATAAACAGTGTCCGGCAAGTTACTTGATAAATGTAATCAATTAAACGATAAAGACCTATCTTCTGTTTTTATATGGTGCGATACAAATTTTAATTGAATTTCATCTCGTTCCCGGAAAGAGTGATTGTACTACTTTACTAATTATTCTGCTATAGTCGTTATTTTACTTTTGTTACTCCATTAAAGGTGCCTTTAAACAAAACCTCCAGACCCACACGTCACATGTATTCAACACATGCCAAAGCACTTTGTCATTCCTGTGGCAACCAATACACTTCTCAACATAATTTCCTTTTATGGTCTCTTTCCTTTATCAAAATAGAAACTTTTAAAATTTGCTGGCATTTCCACGTCCACTTCCCATTTTTGTTTTGGCCCCAGGGGTCAGGTTATGACAGCTAGATCAACAATTTCAAATTTGCCATTTCGTAGAGTGAGAGAACAATGTCATGTCCTCTGTTCCAGGATGTGTACCCTACAAACAGCACGGCTGAGGCCCACAGGTTTAGAGAAGTGATCATGTCAGCAAGGGATTGATGTTAGGAATCCTCCATCAGAGGAAGGAAAGAGTGGAGTCTATTTGAAATCTATGTCAAAAGCTCAGGATCAATAAGGACAGGATCAATCAAGTATCATATACACAGAGCCCACCGCGGTGCGGCTCTCTGAGAGGAATACCAGATGACGGACCATGACACACTCAGCGCAAGTCATCAGGAAGCAACCTTGTAAACAGGAACGACTGGGAGGAGGCTCAGCAACTGAGCAGAAGGAAAAAACGGAGAGAAACAAAGTCCACGGAGGCATTTTTAGATCGACCGTTACAAATACACCTGTAATCCCGTATCCCCCTCCTCTCTCTGTAAATCTATTGTTGTTGTGAGATGAATCCCGAGCCGCCTTTTTGTCTGTCTGACACGCCGTGCCCCTTTACTCCCTCACACGCTTGACTGTCCCACCTTCGCCTTTCCACTCCCTTTGCTCTCCAGGCTGTCGGTACAGTGAAGCCTAAATAGTTGTGTATTACAGAATACACCATATTTCTTTTCTTCTCTATTCTCTATTTTTTTTGTCCCAAAAAACCCAACAACTGAATACTACCATCAAGACAAAAGTACACACTCAATTTGTAATGGTGGATGCATTTCAGGAATGTCAGGTTCCTGGGGTACCAGACCTCTGTTGCTTCTCATGGGGTGCAACCATGAAGTCCTTAAAAACAGAGTTGACAAAAGCACAACTCTGTTCTTAAAGCCATGCTAGCAGCTCCATGAGGCTGCAGGCACGGTGGTGCTTTGAGCTAAATGCTAACCTGAACATGCTAACATGCTAACATGCTAACATGCTGACGTTCAGGGCCATATTTACACTTCACTGCAACCTGGGCGCCAACAATGTTGTTCAATTTATAGGACTACAAATACCAGTGAATACACGACAGTGTCTTGCAAAGGCTATACTCACACATCACATTATATATACATTATATATACATCGCCATAAATTTGGCAACATGCACAACCTTTAATGAGAGACAGGTTGGGAGTATGTTTAACTGACATTTTCTTGTAAAGTTATGCTCGATTTCATTTGACAAACAGATCTTCGCCACCACCGGCCTCTTTTTTTTTTTTTTTTTACTTTGAATATGCAAACTGGTGCACAATGTCCTCAACGTCCTCAATGTCCTCAATCCTTTTTAAATTTTTGTTTGACTTAGCTTTTCTCCAGGCTTCTCTCTTTTTGCATTGTTTGGTTTGCTGGGTATGAGATTATTGACAACGTCACTGACCAATGAGAGGAGGGTCCATCAGGTTGCAGACACAGTGTGTGAGTAGGCCATAAGCGGCCAGCAAGCAGCACTAGCAGGAATTTTAAGTGAACCGGATATTTTACTTGTGTGCTGGGCCCTTCAGAGACTGCCCTATTGCTCTTATGGTTAAACCGGCCCAGCTGAGTTTGAGCAGACATTATGTTTTACATGGTCACCATCTTTGTTTAGCAAATTTGTATGTTTACGTTTTACCAATTAGGATTCAACACCACATTGTTCAAGTTCTTTTGAGCTGATGAGCTAGATGACAAGTTGTGGGATCGCCCCCCTTTTTTTACAATTAATTCTGATGAGACCACCAATGCCTGTATGAAATGTGGTGCTAATCCACTCAATAGTTGTTGAGATATTTCCGTCTGGACCAAAGTGGTGGAGCCACTATTTTGGCTAAAAACAAAGATGATGAATATGTAAATAAGTGGATGAAGCTGATCATAAAATCTAATTTGATTTAAGAGACACTTTGCATGTCTCGTTGCGTTTTGCAAACATCCTTTCGCTTGTTAAGTTTGCGCTGATGCTTGCATTTTTAATCCATTACTGCAATGTGGCCTGGAATAGACGGACTAGCCAATAAGTGGGCTCAGTGCTGATGGTGGCGTGTGATTGACTTGTTGGCACATGTACAGTATGTTTGAGAATAACGGATCAGACTCATGTGCACTTGAATGGCAGAGGATACCGATCAGACAGAGCTAAATCATTAGGACCCTGTGCATGGCGATATCGACACAGATATTGTTATCATCATAACAGTAGGCCTACATAGAATTCATCAGTAGTTTCAGTACAGTAGAGAGCAGGGAAGTCCCCCCTGAACCAGGACAGGGAGGGGAGGCTGGCAGAGGAATGCTGTTGTATACAGCCTCTTGGAGCTGAACAAAACCAGGCATTCCTCATGGAGGTGTTTATGCTCTGCAGCGTGGTGTGGTCCATCCTCACTGTTATCTGTTAGCGTCAGCAGTATGCTCATCCAACAGAAATAAAACCTCATTTAGAAAAGAGATGTTGACATATTCCCAATTTTGGCAAAGCTTGAAGAAAGCATAAATAATCCGTTTGTTACATTGAGAAAATTACAATCAGAATCTACGCCCACAACCCTGCCATTGGAGAAATACATCAGAAAAATATATATAGAAAAAAACAAGCTATTTTCTTTGATCAATCCTGCCAGAAATACATGTCCTGACAAATGCTATTTTGGCTCATTAAAAGTCAGCGCTGCACATGCTTGTGTACAAATGAGTTCCTGAAGTTTCGTTATCTCGTTTGATCCACCTAGAACAGGACGGTACAGCTATGTGGGGTCAGTGCATGAAGAGTACAGACGGGTAAAGGACGCAGCCGGATCGAGTCCACATCAGCCGTGAGAGTTCCATGGCTGTAAATCGACCTCGGCTGCAACAGCATGGCTGCAAACACCCGAGGGACTGCTGTTAGCTCTCGTCCACGAGCGCTGGGAGACAAACCGACTGACTCTGTGTGTTCCGCTCTCAGACATGTACCCCAATATAGACTTTTTCACATAGATTTGCTGTGTGTTTTTTGTCTTTCGTGGGCTTTTAATCTATTTTGCCACTTTGCATGTCTCTCCGTCTGTCTGTCTGTCTTTCTTCTCTCAATGCCGTCCCCTCTCTCTCTCCGTCCATGTCTCAGTAGAGTGCATTCCAACAATTCCTCACTGTCAGTCTCTCTCATTCAGACCCATTCGTTAGATACTGGTGACAGATCCCTGCTGAGACATGAAGGCCTTCAGCTGCTTTAACTCTGACAAACTGATCATTGGTCAATCATTATAAAAAGTCCCACATCGAAAATGGATTATTACTCGAATGTGACTATTCAGAGATTATGTTATGTTTTTGTGTGTGAGCGTATGCTGTTGCTGAATATGAATAAATCAGCCACGGCTCTCTGCACTTGAATCTACCCCTGTTTCGTCTTTTTGATCTGATTCAGTCACATTCCTCCTTCCTGGGATTGGGAAACCTGAGAGCCGGGGTGAGCGGTCATACTCGAGGCTCGAGGGGCCAACTAATGACTTCCCATTAGTCCATTTGGTCCACATGATCCTCTATTATCTCTGAGACACACGCGCCGGAGAGAGTCTATCCCCGCGACTAATCGAGGGTCAATTGACTCCCCTCGCAACTCTGATGCATGTGACAGCAGTGCACCTCTGCACACGCACACGTGCACAAACCCATGGCACTTTTGTGCAACACAAATACAGTACATTCATGTTTTTTTTTTCATCCAGAGAAGACGACCAGGGAGGGGGGGGGGAGAGGACCCAACTATGCGATTACTGCGTCAAATTAACCGCTGAAGCTTCTGTGCCAGCGACGGAAAAAACGCATGAAATCAAATGGCATCATTGTTCAACAGGAGATTAGTGCATGGTGCTGTGACCCTCTCCGGATCTTCTGAAAAGCTCTTAAATATTTGAGCGAGTACTGTCATTTCTCACTCAATTGTTAAGCATAGAGAGCCCTCTGTCCTCCTGAAATCGGTCGCCAGCTCGGGACAGTGAGCGTGTGTGTGTGTGTGTGTGTGTGTGTGTGTGTGTGTGTGTGTGTGAGAGAGAGAGAGACAATATTTGAGGGTGTGTGATCTGTTCCACACAACAGTGCTTTAATATGTGAATGCTTTTCATGTGCAATTTCAATGAGTCTGTGCGTATTTTGTGTGTATGTGTGTATTTGCATGCATGCATAGGAATGTTACTTTCCTAAGATACATGTGTACACACACACACACACACACACACACACACACACACACACACACACACACACACACACACACTCACACTACTGAGCTTTAAGTACGGGTGCATGTACAGTATTTCTCTGAATGTTTCTTGTTAAATGTGTTGCCTCTGTAGAAAATGATGGATGGCCTTCTCTCTTTGGGATTGTGCTGAGATGTCACAGTCACAGGTGTGAGAGTGTGTGTGAAAGTGTGTGTGTGAGTGTGTGTGTGTTTCTGTGAGTCTGCTATAGTGTGAGACGAATGAAGGTCCTGGTGGGAAAATCCCTACCTCTAGTCAAGAACCTGCTCCTCCGCCTCTTCCTCCTCCTCCTCTTCCTCCTCGTATATCCTTAGAAACCCAACACACCACACACTCATGTGGTGGCACAACATAAAATACATTTTGAGGTCTACAAGGTCGTAAAACGGGCATCACTGATAGCACTGGTAAGAGGAAGAACATTACCAAAAACCCATTAATTGTAGCTGTCTTTTTCAGAAGTTAAACTCCTGGTATACATTATAATGTCAAGTCCATATTTCACTCACCATGAACATGTCTAAAAAAAAAAGAAAAAAGTACATTAGTAAAAGAGAGTAAATGTTTTAACAAGTATTTTGACTTGACTTGAAATTTTAATATCATTTGAACTTGAGACGAAAGGCAAAATAAGCATCTTTTTGTACAAAAACATTTGTTTTACAATTTGACTGTTTCACTTTACATCACCACCGTTTCCTCCGTGCTGCATTACACCAGTATTCTAAGTCACAATTGTTACCCCATAGTGCCAGTGGCCTTGGTCAAACGTGCGAATATGAAACGGAGTGTAAATATAGCTCCATAGCTCATGCTGTTTCCTCCATTGACTCTTGTTAGAAAAACAATGGCATCCTATTATTCACCGGGCCATGATTGAACTGGAAGAAAAGACTTTACTGACCGTGGGGACTTTGTTCCTAGCTGCAGCACAGTGGTGTCTGAGGGTCCGTCTCAAATGCTTTTAGTCTGAAACAATGTACGAATTTACAGTTTTGTTCTCTAATACGCTTCACCTTTTCAAATGTTTGTGTCCAATGATAAAAAAGTGTCTTGCTCTTTCTCCCCCCGTCACGTATCATTACAGGTCCACGAGGTTGGCAGGCTGATTAACTATTTTTGGGCCTGTGTCGGCTGAGTTTAAACGTGCAGAGTCACCGTCGGGCATTGTTCAAAAATGTTCCCTAAACATGGGTGACCGTCAAAGGTCAGGACTCTGAGAATAAACCCCTGTGATATTTAGAAACACCTTTTTGTTTCCTGATAGCCCGGCTAGCCGTGATGCTGAGGTAACAAGAGGAGTCAGTTGGCATGGCAACTATCCCTGTGACCTCTCCCGCAATAGTAGCTGCATAAAGGTCCGTTATGCAGGCGGCTGAATTTTGGGTCATGGGTTATTCATAAGCGTCGACTCTACTTAAAGCAGAGTAAATATACACTCATTTATGAATTAAAACAGTGGCTCATACATCTTTAACTTTGAAGTGAAAAGTCACATGAATACTAAAGGGTTAACATGGCAAAGTGTCTCACGCTTCATAAATGAGATTAGACATGGACAATTATTCCTAGACAGTTGTTTGAAGTTGTTAACCGTTACCCATTGTTGTTTTTAATCATTTGTCAATGTGACATCTGTTATAAACTCTAGAATAAAATTATAACATGGGATTTGTGCACTCATAAACTGTGGTGGAGGAAGTATTCAGATCCTTTACTTTAGCATTAGTAATATTAGTAGCACAATGGGAAAGTACTCGTTTAAAAGTTCAAGTGCTGAACTCAATCTTTCTGCAGTAAAAGTATAAATGTGCTTAAGGTATGAATAAAGTAGTTGTTTTGCAGACAAATGACTGAGTCTTAAATTGTCACAAATTATTGGATTATTAATACAGATTAATTAATGTGTAACTAGCATTTTATTACTGTAGTTTGTCAAGTTGGTGTTGTTGGCTAGACTGAAATGTAAAGGCTATAGTGGAGTAGATAAAGTAACATTAAGTGGACATATTCAAGTTCAAACTGTATTCAAATACAATAGCTGAGAAGACCACTGAAGTATTACTTTAGGACCACTGCTCATACACACACTGGCTCCAGGTTGATATTTTTACCCCCTCAGAGTTAATAATACTAACATTTCAAACAGACACGGGGCTCGGCCCGGTCGCGGGAATATCTGCATTCAAATGATTCACGACGGAGGAAACGTCGCTCAGAGGGGCTGGAGAGAGGCGGACGTTCGTGGACTGATGCCGCCTCTTTGTGCGCATGATGATCACTTCTTCTTCTTCAGGCAGGGGGCGCGAGAGAGGCTCTTGGAAATGTGCCCTACCCCTCACCACCACCACCTCCACCACCACCACCACCATCACCGCCGCTGCGTAATCAGGCAGGTCCAGGGCTGAGGGGCACCGAGCCACACGGGGCTTTTTGCTTAGTGATAAGACTCCTTGGAAGAAGAGGACTACAGAGCTGACCTGCGACGTTGTTCAGCGTGAGAGCTGGACTTTTATTTTTTTTTGCTACGCGTCACGGTTAAAGAGACACTTGACAAGAGAAGTCAATTGGATATATATATATATTTTTTAAATAAAGCTGGACATCCTTGGAATAACTGAAACTTTCCCCACGTTCTGAGTTTTCCCGGATAGTTTTGTCTTGGGAAGTTTTTGTGACTTAGAAATGTCCTTAAATGTCTTTTTTGTTTGTTAATTAAATGTAAACTATTGCGCTTTTCGCCGTAAAACGCACACTTGTGCGCAAGGTGGACTAAAAAGAGAAGACTGGACATCACGCTGAAGACAAAGCGCCTGAATTAAAGCTTGGAGGTGTATCATTCATCCAGCACAGTGGAGATCTTTTTTCTTCTTCTTCTTCTTCTTCATTTCCTTACGGGGACTTAAAGTTGCGTGTCTCTGACCGAGCACGGAGCGCGTTCTTCTCCCTCTTCCTCGGGATATCTCTCCTGGAGGAACAAACAGTGCGGACGGACGGACCGTCTACCGCGCGCGCAGTTACTCCGCACAGGGCGAGCCGCTGCCCCCCCCCCCCTCTCCCCTTCTCCCCCCCTCATCCTCCGCGCGCAGTGCTGAGGAGAGAGGGACTCTCGCGCTTCCATAAATGCCCGGTCCGTCGAAGAGGCTCGAGGCTGGGCAGCAAGATGAGCTCGTGGGTCCGGCTGCTGCTCGCGTTGCTGGCGGCGTGTCTGCGGTTTGGCGTGGCCGAGGTGAGTGTAAGGCTTCCACAGTCTGACGGACTTTTAGAGATGCTGTAAGGTGGCCAAGTCCTTATAATATACCGCACCAATTATTATGATAACGTGAAGCACCACGCGAGTTTTATTGGAAACTGTGACACGAGCAGTGGCAGGATATAGCGACCATAAAAGTATGCTGGCAAATAAAAAACACACCATGGCCTGCTGTTAAAACCCCTAACTTATGTGAGAGTGTAGCAACTATGTCATAATAAGTATAGAACAAATGAAGTAAAATACTGTCATGTATGCTTGTTGTTTTACATTTCATGACATATATTTATATTGTTGGCTATTTTATTCTCTTTTGGAGCTAAATTATATTATATTAACATATACTCCGTCAGGAGCATATATAGTGTTCCTCCTCACAAACACAGCACACAGACCAACATGACAATCAAATCCAGGAGTTTCTTTTTTTTTTTTTATAACTTTGGAGTTAGTGCACCTGCTTCAGTCTGGTCTCATAATAAAACCCAGTCTTTCCCTTATTGCTCCTTGCTAGGGATCCTCGCAGTAAATAACTGTTATTCCGCCCATTAATTGCCCCTGAATGGATGCCCAGGGGCACGCGCACACGTAGAGGTCATCCTCCTGTGGGTGAGGAGCCTCGTTAGGCACGATGGGCTCTTTTACAGCTGGAAGCCCCACGTGGTGGAGGGATGCATTCATGGATGCTGCTCCAGATGTTGAGTCCATAAATTAGCCAGTGAGCAGCATCACACGGTGACAGGCCAGATGTTGGTTAGACAACCAGGAGAGAACACAGTTGCAGTGACACGTTTCTTTTTTCTCTCTCTGACTTTGACACCCTCGGTGGAATACAACTTGGAGGCGAAAGGATGTGTTGTGGTGTGAAATATTTGTCATAAACACATTGTAAATCACTGGCGTCTAAAAATACATTACATTACGAATATGAACACTGAAACAAATGCAGAACTCCATCACGTTTTCAGCTGAAAATTATAGTTAGTGTTGTTTTCCACTGCCAGTAACTTACTTCTGCACTGCTGCTCAATTTGAATATACATCTTACTGTGTAATATTTTCTTTAAAACTATAGTGGGAAGAAACAGGCACTAGTGACACAGGGATGCAGGATATATGGGAAAAGTCTGCAGAGGTCAAACAGGAAGTCAAACTTTAACTGAGGGTCCCGTCGAGGTCAAGTGAGGCTTAACTGATATTATGTTAATAAAAAAACGCATCTTTGCCTCTTTTGCCAAAATGAATAGCTGTAGAAGAAGGTTGAGATGCTCATTGAATTTAGATTATATCTGTATTTCTGCCTCCGTTCAGATTCCATCTGTGTTTGCAAACCCAGGAAATTCATCTCGACGGTGAAGCACCAGAGTCAGCCACTTGTAAAACTAAATGGGGTCAAAACACACACAGTTAACAAGTCAGTCATGGGAAGTGGACATTTAAACAACTCAAACAAGAGGGCCCAACGGAGTTTGCCTTTTTTCATCCGGACAGAAGGAGGGGGTTTGGGTATTGGATATTGCACCCATGACTGAGTAACTTCTGCACAGGTTGGAAACAAATAGCTTTTATTGAAAAACAATATAAAAGCAGGGAAAATCAAGCATGTTTTATTCTGCAGAATGTGAACTTAAGTGCTTTCATTCCTTCTTTCATTCACTAAACCTATACAATTTGGTGTTTGCATGTAATCCACCATCACCGTGACTACTTCACATACAGTGAAGGTAGATTAAGGGTGAAACACAACTATGATGTAGGACTTAAAATTCCTGTCATCAACCCTGTCCTTTCATTTTAGGGCCTCTGAAGGCACCACATGTAAAAGAGAACTCAAATTTGACAGGACAAGTGTTTTAGAGGGAGAAAGTTACAAAGGCTTTGAGGTATACAGCCAGGAATTCCCCATGTCTAATTTTAAAGTTATGGTATGGCAGCTGTGAAATGATGGAGTCTGTAAGCAAGGTTCAATCACATCCATTATAAAAAGGGCATTATCGCAGGAGAATGAAGAGACATTTGCTCTTGAGAGTGAGTGATCATTTAAAAGTGTGCCTTTTTTTTATATGAAGCGCATAATACTCATTCAACCGTGGACCACCAGAGAGGAATCCAGACATTTACTCTTCGCAAACACAAAATCATCATTATCTTTAATTGCATCAGGCGCCTTTTCCAACTGCGATTTAAATGATGACAAAGGAATTAATTAAAGTCACAAACGCATTCCAGTATGGTGCACGTGCAGGCGCCGCTTTAGTGACTACTATGTGAAACCTCACACGTGTGCCGCTGCTGCGCCGGCAGCAAGCTCGACCCCCTAATTATGTACGATTAGACGTTCCCTCTCCTCCCCTGCCCGCTGCCGCCGCTGCCTGTACCTGGCATTCCTCAACGTGTCCAAGAGACCTCCAGGGGATGGGCGCTCGCTTCAGCTCATACGTGCTGGATTACGTCAGAAATTTGTTTTCCGAACCGTGTAAAAAGGCAGAGATTACACAAGGCGACCGGGAAATTCTCATGATAATAAAAGAGGAACGTTGTGGTTCGACCATCATGGGAGCGGTTTGGTTATATATACGATGACGTTTATGATGGGACAATGTGAAAATGATGATGATTTTCCTGCGCCAAAATAATTGCAGATTATATCATTATCATCATATTTAGATTATCATTTAAATATGCTTCAAGCTCTTCAAATGACACTAAACATAATGGAATAACTTAACCCTATACAATCTAAGAAATACATATTTTATTGCATCACGGATAAGTACACACATAGTTTTTAAGGAAAAACACACATCTTTAATGTCTTAAATAAAAAAAAGGAAATAGGCTAATCTTAAATCATAAGGTGCATTTAAAACATTGTATGAATCTGCTGTTTCTTCCATGATAATGTCTGTATTGTTTTTTTTAAATCAAGCTCTATTTCTTACTTCTCTAACGCTCTAGAGAGCTAGAAAGCTTTTTCAAGTCACTCTTGATGATATTCACAATTATCCCGATAATGAATTTCACCACCATCAACTTATTGTGAGTGTTTTTTTTTTATTGCACATCGTCCCGTCCTTAGTTTGTAAAAAGTGGTACTGCTTTGGTTTGCAGTAGATTGACAGAAGGCCAACATTTGTCTGACGGCTGTCTCCTTCTTAATGCTCACTGATATCATCCCTTGTATACCGAAGTGCAGGGCATAGGAAATCCCCCTATAAGCAGCTTTTTTTTTCATTATCTTGATATATTGAACACGTCATAATCATCCCGTAGTTGCACGTTGAACATTATCAATGTGTGTTTACGCACTCTGTGGATTTACAATCTGTTTACATCCGTTTTGTTTATTGTAACCAAAGTGTTTATTTAGTATTTCCTGCTTAGACACAAATCGTCATGACAGCAGGCACCACTGTGAACAAAGGCACACATCCTATAATTATCATCACACACAATTAGCCGAGCAGGCGGGTTTGCTACATTTGGCAGAGGGAAGAAATCATCATCATTACGACTCCTCAGGGGCATCGACAGCTCTGCAGCAGAGATGTAAGTGTAATCCAGCAGGCATTTCCCCCGCTGTATTATCTGACTCTGAAAAGCCACCCAACAATGGGGGAAAGTCAATGGCGTATAGTACGAACAGGATGAGAATACATGTCCATGCATGGATGGCTGCTTCCTTTGGCTCAGACCTGCTTCCCATAGGGATTCATTATATTCTCCAGAACCTGAATGTCAGTGCACACACACAGTTTACGGGACTGGACTTGCGTTTTGTAACATCAAACTGTATTTTCACCACATTTGCCCCCTTGAGAATCGTCATCACCGCTTCCATCTCACCGTGGGATGACGAAGCAAACGAAGCACATCCGCAGCATTTAAACCAATGTGAGGAAGTGTCCCCATCCGCGTCTGATCCTTGTGCATGTTAACCCCTTCTTTTATTCATCTATTATCCCTCTTTTTTTTCTTCTCAGATGCACCTCCCTTCTCTCCTCCTCTCCATATCACTCCTTCCCCCACTTCCTGACTCCTTCCTGGCTCCTTTGACCCCTAAATGTTAGCAGATGAGAAGACACAACGCCAATAGTCATTCACCCTGGTCTTAGTGACCATTGTGTGTCTGCTTTGGTTAATACCCCCTCACCCTCTCAGCTCTCTTGCCCAGTAATGACCGGGGGGGTTAAACCCACAGTCAGTCCATAGAATCACAATGTAGAGCTGTTGCTTGGTTTCTGGTGTGGTGGTATGGAAATATTTTTATCAAATGCATGATGCTTAAGTACGAGGCTAGCGTTATCTTATCCTTTTGTTATTATCGCCAAAGAAAAAACGAAACCAGAAATGAATTGAGAACTTCCTGTGGAGCCAACAATTGATATTGTTTATAAGCCTCCATGCTATAAATCCCTATTGTCTTCCAAAAAATATTGCCAACACATCAAAGAGTTTTCTATAAAAAGAACAAGTCAGCGTAGACGATGTTTAACGGCCCAATCGGTAATTTTGGACCAATAAGATTTGAAGTGTAATCGCATACTGTTTCTCTCAAACAGTCAGAATTCACTGACGTAAACAAACATCACGGCCCCAGAGAGCGCTACAAACTAAGTCTATATTAGTCTTTGTACCTTAGACCTATTGTGCCTCAGTCAAGCAGATACACACACACACACACACACACATACACACACACACACACTGAAACACTTGTGAAGTGGATGTTGCCGACGTGCTGCAGTGTTGCTCCATTTCCTCAGAGGAATTGTTTGGAAAACTCTGTAATGTCTAATGCAGGATGAATACAGGGTGGGAAAGTAGCTATTCTTATAGTCACGTGCACTTCTGAAAAAAACCTTACGTGTCTTTTCCCATCATCATGTTCTAAAACAGTCCAGAGTCATGGATCTTGTTTCTATGGTCTCTTTATATGTAAATACTTGTGTGTTTCAGGGGGAGCCTCTGCCTGCAGCCCTGGTGGAGCTGGTTAGAAACAGCCCCATCTCCTCCATCGAGGACCTTCAGCTGCTGCTGCTCACTGACTCCGTAGGTAAAGACCAGCGCATTCTGATACTACTGTTGATAATACGCTTAAACCAGACTTTGGTGTATCGGGGCTGTTATTATGGATCCTAACACGGTTACATTCTGTTCATATCTTATTTTAACCTGAACAACATCTTCAGTTTTCAAGTAAACAGAACTATTTACAGTACATGAGCTCACTAAATTTTGACTAAACCATTTAAAACCTCATGCCTAAACCCAACTGTACAGTTTGTCAGACCAATGACACTGTTTCTAGCCATAACACTGGTGGGATTCTTCATTTTCTGTATTTTACAAATACAAATAAAATGTTGGCAAAGTTTTTTAGAATGCTAAAATAATAAGGCAGAAAGTATCAGATAAGTAGGCAACAATTTCAAGAGAAACCCATGCAGTGCGTACTGAGTTATCATTATGTATTATTACTTAAGATTATATGTTTCTGTATGAGTGTATGAGAGTGTAGTTCAGCCTTTGTGCTTATGCGTATCTTTTCAAAATAAAGTGCAAAATGCTTTGAAATCAAGCAAAAGCGGCACTCTAGATATACGATACATGAATAATAACGATGAATGATGCACAGACAACAAAATCAATATACTGACTTATGTAAAGATGTTTTCTCATAAATGCAGACTTTGTAATTTATAGTTTGAGATGATATTTAAATGCCAGAAAAAATGTAATCAAGAGTTTACTAAATAATACATGCAGTGATAACCTGAAAACTAACAAGATATAATAATAAGTGACTACATTTCTACCCTAATTGTGATAAGTAAACATCTGAAGTGATAAAACTAACTCAGGCAAACAAATGGAGTTATAACAAGGAGCAGAGACAATACATAATCCGCGCAACACACATGAAAATAAACAGTAAGAATAACAACGACAATGGCAACAATGACTTCGGTCTAAGTCTCTATTTCTCTCTCTCTCTCCCTCTTTGTCTCTCCCTCCCGTCCACATGCAAAGCCTGTTTTATCTCTACACATGCAGAGGGCGCTAGAGGGCCTTAGAATAAAACATACACTACATGCCGAAAACAGACCATTCATAAATCACTTGCCGTGTTTACATAAGTCAAATGCTGTGTTTGTTTATTGTTTTGTCTCAGATGAGGAGGACGAGACTTCTGCAGCCAATGGAGGTCATAGACTACCAAGGAGCCTCGGTGAGCTAACCCCCGCTGCTTCCTTTCTGATCCCCCACAGTGTCATTTGAAAGACTGGTTTCTTGTTGTTATTAAGGTGTCAATTTATTCTACACCACAAAAGATGGAGACAGCACTGCTATTACTCTTCTTTGGATCTCAAAATGATCATTCCCATGGTACGGCTGACACTTTGCGAGGATACATCTGTGTGTATTCATACGTATTAATGGGTTAATAGACGGTTGACATGCCGACATGGAGGATTCCTGATTTTCCTCATGAATGTAAAAGTACTCCATCCTCATTAGTGGAGGACTGCGGGTGTGTTCTGTCCTCCTTCCTGCGAGTTGATTAATGTGACAAGTATGGCTTTAGTGACACGGTAAAATTCCTCCCATTAACCTTTTTTTTTGCTATCGTGATAAAGCAGATGTCTAAATTACTGGACACCAATCTACAACAGTCCGGGTGACTTTGTTGGATTCCCTCTAGCATGAGGAGATACTAATGGCCCCACATTAATCAGTTCATAAACTATGCCAAACATATTCTTTATGTGGCCTTGTATGTTCAAACAGAACAGTGTCATTGAACAGTGAACCTTTGTGGCATGACACCTCCTCATGTTTCTGCGTAACAGACTAATACAATGCAATATTTGCAACAATTCTGATTAGAAGAAGCTTTGACATGTACTCATTTGAAATGCACGAGTTTCATTTTCACCTGCTTGTTTCTGTTCAACAACAGCTAGAAATAAATCATCCCGTAAATACACACGCAAACAAGCTCGGTGAGTCACTACAGCACAAAGGGATTGAAAGTAATTAGGCCGCTCATATTTTCTACAAGCTCAACTCCTATCATCTTGGGAGGGTTTAGATTTCTGTAGCAAATCATGAGGAGTCCCATGTGCGTTGAGATCTTTTACTTATTGGTTAAACAAACACCTACATAAAGGGAGGGGGTTTGCTAAAGTCCGTGGTTAGTTTATCTAGTCAAATAGATTCAAATTATAATTTTAACAATGCTGAATAATAATGCTAACACAAGTTCAAACAGTCATGCTCACACTCATGGATGGATTACTGAACAGGCCTACGGGGCAGAGGCCCAGGGGCCAAGGGGTCAGGGGCCCCCTGAGTTTTGCCTGCAAAATGTCACAGAAAGAGACGCCAAATGACCACAAAGACACACTGAGTGACTACAAAGAGATGCAAGACGACCAAAAGACCAGCAAAACAACTATGAAGAGACACATTAGGAACCACATAGAGACAGAAAACAGCCACAAAGAGATGCAGAATTACCGTAAAGAGAAGCAAATAATAAAGATGCAAAATGACTTTGTGTCTGTGCTCTCAGAAGTCCATTGTTTCTTAATCCCTCCATGCTCACACTCAGTCATATCTCGTCCCACAGATGCCCAGCCGGCACAGCAGGCTCTGTGCAAAGTTCGTACAGAGGTGGTTGAGGTCACCAGGGCAATGTTGGACCGCAGCAACGCTAACTTCCTGCTATGGCCGCCCTGCGTCGAGGTGCAGCGCTGCTCTGGTTGCTGCAACACCAAGAGCCTGCAGTGCGTCCCTGTCGTCACGCACACCAGATACTTGCAGGTAAACAACCATAAATGCACAGAAACAAACATATACAATACATATACACAAAGGTCTAAACACACACATGTAAGGCTGAACTATGTTTGTGTTGTACTCAGAATTATCCACTATTACCAACCTCTCCAGGTCATGAAGATCGAGTACATCAACAAAAGACCCATTTACGCCAAAGCTGTGGTGTCGGTTGTCGATCATGTGGAGTGCCGATGTCAGCCGACGCCACGCCCTCCTGTGCCCAAGAAAAAATCATCGCGCAGACAGCATAACCACCAGCATCGAAACCACACACTCCAAGGACATGGACAGGTACATTATGAATGCTATTTTGCATGCCAATCTGCTGCTGGGTGAATGCTTTAGAAGTAATATTTGTGTATATATAAATGAATATATAGACCAAACTCTAACCTTAGTTAAAACCTGACTATTCTAAGGATTTACACACTGTTACAATACCTTTACACTTCTTGCACCTGCTTCATAATAGAAGGCATAATCATGTTTTCTTTGTGGATAACTTTCTATGTCTAACACCTACCAGAAGAGCTGAGTGTTTATGGTTTGCATGGCTTTATTGTTGTTTAATATAGTAATAATCCAAAGGGTTGATTTGAAAGTATAGATTTGATTTATATTTTACTGTTGGATAATAACTATATTGAAAAATCATAAAAATGTCTAGAACACATAATTTATATTTTATATTTACTCTCTTGACTGGTACATTTAATTTGTAGAATTAATGTGTAATCTACTTTTCATTTTATTGTGAAAGGTCAAGGTGCACTCCAAGGATGAACTCCATCAGTGGGATGATCTGAAGCAAAACCAGAGGGCCAACCTGGAGGACCTCCTGGAGCAGCACTGGAGCCCCAGAGGAGACACCTTCACTGAGCCTGGAGAAGGATACAGCCTGGCTGAGAAAGACACATCTCGCACTGGAGAGGCTGTTCTTTTTGGTCCACATTGGGCGCATAATGCCACAAGGCTCCTTGGGACTAAAGACCAAACTGAAAATCTGGAGGATGTGGAGAGGAAAAATGGAAGGATCTCAGATGGCAACAAGACTGTTTCCTCAGTGGATAATGTTGGCGTGGAGGTAAAGAACGAGTTGGTAGAAGGTGGAGAGGGGTCACTGCTCCTCAGCACCGAAGGGACAGTTAACGAGGGAAACGGTAACAGGGAAGAAGGCACGCAAACACACAGTCCATCATGGCAAGACCACAAATCCAAACTTTCAAAGAGCCACACGAGTGGATCTTCTCACCCTGGTAATCAGAATCCCGAAGCCAAGTTCAGTCCTACTGAGGCGCCCAGTGAGAGAGTTGGGAGCAGGTTACGAGCGACCAAAGAGCCAAATCCAGAGCCTCGAGAACAGGCGAGACGGAGAGACAATGACACTCCTGAGGAGGTGAGGATATTACAGACGGAGGAAGAAAAACTGGAGCAGGAGAGAAAAGAGCTTCTACTTCTCCACAAGAGGCTGGACCAAGAGAAGGAGATACTGAGGCAGCAGCAGATGAAACAAGAAGAGGAAGAAAGGCAGAAAGAAAAGGAAACGGATAGCCAACATCACCTGCATGGTAAACATCATCATCATCTGCAAACAACAACACAGGATCCAGGTACGAGACATTATTTAATACTTTGGGTTAATAAAAATAACACAAATAAGAATGCTAGCATTTAGTAACAAGTCAGAGTAAAATGATGTGCTAAAAGAAAAGTAATTGTTGTTTTCTCTGTTGTTCCATTGTACATTTTTAACCCAAGTATTTTCACAATAACGCAGAGTTACAAGAGAAAAAGTCATACATTTTTGGTAATATTAATAACATGTAAATCCTAATTTAACAGCGACAACAACTACAACTACCACACGGCGGCCATCAGCTCCAGCAGGGCCCAGACCCCCAGCCCGTCCAAAGAAAAGGATGAGGAAGAATCGCAAACGAATCAGCAAGGCAGCTATGAGAGCAATGCTAATGTAGAGCTAAAATAAGTGAGTTTCCCAAATATTCAAATAATAAAGAAAAACATACTGATATAATTTATAAACCATTTAGATTGGAATGACTGAATGTAATATTTATATTTTCTGATGATGCAGTTTAAAGTACATCTTCCTATGTTTTCCCCCTCAGGACACCAAGTGAACTTGGTATTTCGTGGATCCAGAGGTGAAGCAGAGTGACTCCCTTCATATAAGTACTTATTCACTTGTCAGTAACCTGCTCATCCTGTGAGATCTCCTCCGTAACACTACTAATGACTGTCTGGTGAACCTGTAACTACACCTGTGTGTGGAGTAAGACGAGGTTAAGAAGAAAATGGAATATACATAAAAGGTGGACCTTGTCAAGAAAACTTGCTTGCCTCTACAACGACAGTTGCTGGTATGAAGACTGACAAATTGTGTTCAAGCACTGAACCTGTGGGGGACTACAACTGCATTGCTGTAGACTGTGGACAATAGTGCAATTTCAGAACTCTTCTTGAAACCTTGTTTTGATATCAACAAAGAAAAAACTGCACTTAAATCTTGACAGAACCGAGTCTATATGGGGTTTAAATGACGAAGTCTGTTGCTGAAAGACGCCTTTGATAACCACAACCAGATGGACGACAAAGGACATTTGGTGGAAAAATGGACATACAAATGAACATTACTCTTTTGTGTCATTGAAGATTCTGTTTTATTTTAATCAGATAATCTTAGAAACAATCATCTGCAACGAAAAGTGATGTTGACTAAAATGAGCAGTATCTCCACATACTGAGGGGCTCAGTGTTGAGAAGATAAAGCTGTGTAGATTTACCGTACCAAGGCCTGATATCATTTATTAGCTCCGTAAAACAGCGATGGTCTCTCATTAACCGTATTTAATTATATTTAACTCATTGCAAACACTGGAATCATAAATTGTTGTATTTCAAAATCTCATCACAGATGTGAAGAAAAAGGTGCTATCTAAATACGAGGTGATAGCATTACACCTGTGACCTGACGTTGCGCTATGTTCCTTATTTATTTATCTCTGCCATTTTCTTTGGATTAACTTTTTTTATACATCATACTACAAATAAGATGTAGTTCGTTATGGCCGGGTGGTTCAGACAGAAAGAAAGACAGCAGGATTAAAAAAAAAGAAGATCAAACACTTCTGTGTCCTCCCATGATCATGCAGTGTTTAACTTCTATGTCAAAAAAGTGTTTGTTTTGTATGACTAAGAGTGTGGTGTTGTGTGTGTGTAAGGGCTTGGGCCCTCACCTACACTGCTGTCATGCATCTCAATGCTCATGTAGAAGCATTAATATGTTTGTCTCTATCTCGTTCTCTCTTTGATAAAGACTTGTCTCTCTTCCACTGAAATAATCATATTCCTTTTAAACTCTGGGAGGAGGGAAAATAAACCCCTACCCACACATGTTACTTTACATGCCCCCACCGTATTTGTTTTATTAATCCACAACACATTGTTTTTGACATTTCAATTACAGGAAATGAGAAGGGTCAAAACAAGAAAATCGAGAGTCACTTAAAAGGACAGCAAAAAGATAAATTTTGCAAATCTAGATATGTTTTGTGTGTCCTTGATATTTCCATTAGTAACAACATGTGGAAACATGCTGGTGATGCTATTTGTGGCCAATTATCCATAATCGGCCAAACACCTTAAGTTATTGAAAACATGACCCGCACATGCTTTATGCCAACTTACAACTGTTACTGTTTTTGTCTGTTTTATTATGGCAAAAAAACCAAAATGTTTGCAATAATTAATGCTATTTTCATATGGGTATAAGAAGCTAATGTGCTTAAATCTACTTTGTTTTGTGTTTTTATTCCTTTTTCACCAGTTTCTCTTCTATATCCACGAATTAGCTTCCAAATGCCAAAGTTTTGTCATGAAATCTACAACATGCTATTCAGAGAAACTCTCACTGGGCCATGAATATCAACACGTGATGAGCAACAGACAAACTACAACAAAGCTTATTACGTTATTTTAAGAGTCCATAGTCATGCTAGCTGCTCTGCGAGGTTGTACTTATGCACGGCGATGCTTCAAGCCTGACCTGATGATTGTACTAGAGGAAGTGAAGTTATCCCCAAAGTCATTGAAATTCATCCTTATGTGGCACATTTATGGAAACCCATCTAATAGCTGTCAAGGCGTTTAATTAAAGTCTAAAAAATGACAAGCTCATTGTGGTGCTAGAGCTAAAGTCAGGGAATCACCAACTTCAGTAGGATTCTCCGTCTTAACGCCATGGGTGTCCGCATTAAAATTTCATGTCATTCTATCCAATTACTTTGGTACTTTAGTCTGAACCAAAACAGAAAACTCCAAGGAAGGATAAAACCTTTTTATGACACCATGAACTCTCTGTCTTTCCTACCACCTCGTGAACTCAAGTGGATTTATTTAGTAAGCCTGTTGTGTCTGCACAGTGCATCTGCAGCCTCCAGAGACATTAGTGGCTCCTTAAATTCAGAGTTCAGCACTTCCTTGTATTGAGCGTGAGTCCAAATGACGTGCAATGAGGTTTGTTCAATGGGGGTTGATATACTGTAGGTGAACTCTGGCACACGTTCTCTTTGTGGTTTGTCTTTCACATTTACCCACTTGACTCCTGGCTGCAAAAACTCCCTAACTCAGCAGCCAGCTGTCTGCTAATTATCGAGTCAAGAAGTCATCTGTTCCACTGTCTAAATGAAATCATACGAGGAATGGCTTTCACATCAAATGTCCTCAGATTTAAACCATCTTTAGAGTAAAGGGGACTTACTTTAATTATGGTGTTCACACATTTAGTACTTAAAGAACCACGTCCTTGGTCTTCACTTGATATTATGTGCATTATTCTCATACTGGGTTTGATGTGTGTACCAAATGACAATTTTGCAGTCTCACCCTTAACACCCTGTGCGCGAATTCAGTGTGTATTCTGGTATTCATGAATTGCTTCCCGTTGCCCCACTGTCAATCTCACACAGACGTACTACTTCTAAACAGCAGACTATCTCCAAATTCAGCATGGAGGTGGGATGCCTGTGTTTCCGCAGGTGTCCCAGCAGCTCCCCACCCCCCTGCGGACTTCAAACAAGAGTGAAAAAGAGAAGTGCGTGGAGGCTTGTTGGCTGTGACAAACACACACAGGGGTCAACCACCATGACAGTGTGGGAGGGTCTCTGAGGGACCAGAGACCGTGACTAAAGACACAACATGGTTCATAGCTCACTGATTGACCTTAAAGGACGATATGGCTTGTTGGGTCTAAACAACACTGTTACCTAACCAGCAAACAACCACTGGAACAATATAATGACCCATCAAGACCAGGACCTTACAAACAATTTCAGGAAGACCAACCCGCTTACAAACCATGACCCAACCGTTATCATTAGTTAGTCCCAATCAAAGCCGGTCGCATAACTTTATCTGTGTTGGGACTCATTGGTGGAACATAGTTGGTGGTTTAACTCACGTCATGGGGACATAAGTCCCACCGTCACATTGTGGCGACTCATCCCAATGTCAGGAAAAAACAGTCTGTCCCCAAAGAGTTGGTTTAAAGTTTGGTTAAGGTTAGGATAAGGGTTTGGGTGAAGCGGGAAGTTGGTTAGGTTAAGGTCAGAGTAAGTCTCCAGAGAATTAATGAATACAAGGTCCTCCTAAGTGGTAGAAACAAGTTTGTGTGTGTGAAATCAGGCATTGAAACATGTGGTGGGCCTCTGGGAGTGTGCATCCATTCAGAACAGGAGCAGCTTCAGTTGTTAATTAACTAAAAGCCTGTTTAGGCTCTATTCTTCTTCTTTTCTCTTTTCTCATTGATGGGAAGGCGGTGGACTCCCTTCATGTTTTTAAATGTCAAACTGCACATCTTCAAACATCAATGAGAAAGCATCACTGTTATTTCTATAAACCACTGCCTCTGTTCAAGGTCTTCGCCATCAAAAAAGGGTCGTTTAGTCCGAGTAAATAGTGAAAAGGTCATTAATCACAATTCCTTTAAACCTCCATGCTGTGAATGGTGGTAGTTTCTACTTTTGTTCCAGAGCATGTGAGTTTATATGATTATAAGAATGCTTTGGTTGATAATTTCAGACTTTTAGAGCAGAAAAAAACAAATGGTAAATGTATTTTAACAACAACAGTACAGTGCCCTGACAGACTTCCTTTAAGACATAACTGTCTGTGTTTTGGTATGACCTGGATTCCCTGATGTACAGTAGTTAGGAAACAGGAGGCCTTTGAACAGGAGGTTACACAAGCATCCGTGTGGAGCTACGCACTCCCTACACCTTCCAGCGCTTTTATTTTCCTGTTTTTATGTACGACAAAGGACAGGGACATGTTGTACACAGATGACCACACAACTAATCCAACACATACACACTTACTATGGTCTTTCCATAAACACACACCGTTGTCCTTTCTTTTCGTTTTTTCACTGATTCAGATCAATATGAATCCTTCACTTGTTCACTCACCCTCTCCTTAAAGGGAACAATAGCGGACTGACGGAGACTGTGAGGAATGTGACTGTTTTTTGGGGCTGAGCATCTGAAAAAAGCCTGGAATGCTGGGAAAACACATCAAATTGCCTTCCACGACCACGGTCAAGGCCAAACAGAGGAGTGGGTGAGCGGGTCTTCGCGGGCATCATGACTCAGTTGGTATGTGTCAAACTGCTCCTCAGCCTCATCGGACAGGAAGTTGTACCTAGCGATTGGCTGAGAACACAGGAAGTCGATATCAGCATGCCTGGAATTCCAGCATTGTGTTCTATCCACAGAGATGAGAAAGACTTGTGCATCGCTTATGCACATGATATAAATGTGTTACAGCACTGCAACCTCATACTTGCATGTTCCAGAAACTGACAGACCCTGAATACTCTGCACAGCCCTGTTAGGCTCGACAGATGTGCCGTTAAACAGAGCAATAAATTAGATTACAATGTGTGTGCATGTCAGAGAAAGAGAGGGCCTATTCACAGTTCTGCAAAGGCTTTTAATCTAGAACTCAGCTGCCAAATTAGGCCTCGTCCACATGTACACGGGCAGTTTTGTAAACTCAGCTTTTTCTAAGCGTTTTGGCACTGTAGTCCACAACCAAATACCGTTTTAGGTCACTGAAAACTGAACTTTTGTTAAACTCTGGCCAGGGTGAAGTTATTCAGAAACTACAAAACTAGAAAGGGAAAACAGAAGCTTTGGCTTTGGAGATTTTTTTTTTAAAGCAGTGCTTGTGTGGGTGGGATTTTTTTGAGAACGAAGGAGAAAGAAATGCTGTTTACAAAAACACCCGTATCCAGGTGGACGAGGCCACATGGCCACTGTAGCCTAAATAGCCTGAAAATGTTGCACCTGTTCACATGTAGACACACAGTAGTGGGTAAATCCACTCATGATATAGAAAATATAACGGTCTTGCTCTTAGGTTCACAGTGAATGGGATTGAAGACGAGGAGAGAACAGTATTTTGTGTCTGAAAACATTACAGTACAACTTTCATGGCGGGAGGATTTATTTCAGGACAGTTCCATCGGAATCGGCATTAGTTTCAGCTCATTTTACCTAATAATCTGGCAGCTAAGAGTCCAACACAGTTTGCCAGCCAGCCTGAACACTTTAAACTCACGTTTATGTTTGGGTGTTTGTGGTGAGCAGGCGTGTGTAAGCCATTCTTAAAATATAAAGTTTGAGTTACTAGCACAATACAAAGGTGCAGCAAACATTACTAACTTACACTATTCCTCTCCGATTATTCTTTTATCAGCAATTATAAAGCCTGTACTGTAAGTAACATAACTAAAGAAGCTGGCAAGCCTCAAGTATTGACACTTAACATATTCTATGTACATTGCCATTTAATTTAATGTCTCAGGCCTCTGTCGATAACTAAAGACTTGCACACAGTGAATTTGCTGCTGCCACACAACATAGCAACACATCAGCATGTAGATGACGTACTGTATATATACATTCAGCAACACTTGGGCTACAACATTGACAACAAGGTCCTAACTTGCACACCTTTGTGCAAATTTGCATACATGACCGCAGCGAACATGGCTGTCAGCAAACTTCCACACTTTTCCCATGAAATACAGTTGACATAATTCTGCGTCTCCCACCTCAGCTGTGAGAGAGAGCGGGAATTCAGGGGAGGAATAAAAAAGGGCTACATTTCAACACAGCGCTTCAGAATCTGTGTGTGTTTGACATGTCCATACATTCTGTGAGTCACATATTTATATGTCTGGGAAAAATATACAAGGAAGGAAGTGAATGAGGTGATGACGAATCTCTCTGACCACGAAATGAAACGGTCTGAACTTCACAAAGGTATTTATTTTAAGGGGGCCGGTTGTATTGTATTATATCAGACTGTAAGGTGCTCATGTTATTTCGCTCTGACCTGGAATGTGTGAGGAAGTTTCCCAAAAAAAAAGCTCAAATGGCCTGAAGACATACTGAAGTTCATCCCTTAGATAAACTTGCATTGCTCTCAGCTCACTACTGCCCTCCATTGTTCAGACGTCCAGCCTGATGTTAGGTCAGATAACACCAGCGAAATGCTTCATTTCTAACTCAGTGAATGCATGTTTCCCCATGGAAGCATACACAGCTTAAAATGAAGTGGAAACAAGAAATCACATATTGATTAATTGTTGTATCTGCTGAGAAAGCCTTATAGGTCCCCCTTCAGTTCACTTTGCTGCTCTCATGAAAGCTGCGGGGAGGTGGCAATACCCTGAGGCCTGTGCGGTGCCCCCCTGAGGCCAGGGGATGAAAGGTCCTGAGGTGTAGGCTGGAAGTTGGTGGCTGCTGGCGGCCTCGCTGAGGCCCAGCTGCACGTCCACTTCGTCTGGACACTGTTGGTCCTGCTCGGCGATGTCGTGCCTGTGTGCGTTGGCGTCGGCGCCGCTGTGAGATACAAGATCCTGTGTGGACCTGAAGACGCTGTGGCCGGGCAGACACACATAACCTTCCCCGTAGAGGGAGAAATGCCCCGGGGAAAGAGACGCAGAGTCTCCCGATGGGGTTTCTTGTTCCCTCTCTTTCTCCTCACACTCGACATCCGCTGACTTGCGGCTTGCCTCTGACGACTGTCGGATGGAAACAATGCTGTTCAGTGGGACGCTTAATGGCTGCAAAGTTTACAAGTGAATAACATTTCTTTGATAACCTTTTAAACATTTGCGAATCTATAAACTGCTATACAGTATGTGCAAGGGGTGATCTTCTTTTTGTTTTGGTTCTCACTACATTTCCATACTACTCAAGTCATAATATAACATTTAATGTGATATCATTTTAATTAAAGGGAAATTTTATTTTTTTCACTTTATTGCCAAGAGTTAGATGAGAGGTTTGATACCACATCCAGCAATCGGTTAGCTTAGCTTAGCATAAAGACCTGAAACAGGGAGAAACAGCTAGCCCGGCTCTGTCCAAATGTAACAGCCCCTCTGAACCTCACTAATTAAGACGCTGTATCTTGATTGTTTAATTTGTGCAATGTGTAAAAAAGACACACTATAGTTTTATGAGGGTTATGTTACGCATTCCTTCTTGTCCTGGAACATGGACTTCCAATAACTGCATAAATAGGACATAACCCACCGTAAACCACAAAAAAAATGTATTTAGCATTAGCATTTCTTATTTGGGTAATATCAGTAGATACCTCAACAGCTGGAGGTGGCTGATTCCTTCTTCTGGTCAACTCGGCTATCGGACCAGAAGAAGGAATCGGCTACCTCACAGATAAGGGCTCAACGCCAACACACCTAATAAGTATTCCCCAAAAGGTCAAACTATTCCTTCGAGGCTGGTGTTCATCTGTAGTTCCTGGCAGAGGTCATAAAAGGCAGATAATTCAAAACTCTGATGCAATTTTAGGGATATGCTATTGGACAGTATTTCAGCAGTTATTGAGTTGTTGATTTAGACATTTCCAGCACCAGACAAAAAACACTGGTTGTGAGTAACTAACCTGACAGAAGATGTACGGCCCGCTGAAGTTCATGGAGGATGTGTCAGAGTGGTTATTCATCTCAGCAGGGAGGGGCAGGTTATCACACTTCCAGCATCCCTTGTCCTGCTGCAGACACTCCAGACACATTTGTTCAGTGTCCTTGGTTGGCCACAGCAAAGCGTCTGAGGAGCTGCAGGGAGAGAGAGAGAGAGAGAGAGAGAGAAATTAATTTATCCGTTCATGCCTTTCCTGAATTATTACAGTTGTATTTCACGCATTTTTTCTTCCATGATAGCAGACTTTGTTATTATTATTATTATTATTATTATTATTATTATTATTATCTGTCTACTGTGAAATGCGTTACCATGTCGACACACTGTCCAAACGCATCACTTTGCAGATAGTCATGCTCTCACTCTGCATGAGGGTCCAGTTGGTGCCAGACTGGATCACAAAAAATAAATCATGTTTTACATTACAACATTCCTTTACGCACGAGAAATGTAGATAATTCAATCAAACTGTAGAATTATCAAGCATCACCTTGATGTCGGACAGGATTTTGCTTTTGGCTGGAGAAGGGACTGAGTCCACCCACAGAGTTGCCCTTCTGTTTGTTCAAAATATTCCATGTAAAAAGAAAGTTTTATTAAAAATTACAGCCATTTATGAAACTTTATTTGGTATATAGTAATGCCTGTGTGCTACTTTAATGTTTTACAATATACAATATATTTCCATAATGAAAACATCTGTAGGCTCAAAGTAATGTGAGGTATTGCCTAAACTTTACAATTCAACGTTTGTTTTTAGACGTAAGGCCTTAATGTGATTACATTTTAAAGGGGACATATCATGAAAGACTCATATTTTTCTCACAAGCCAATGAAAGCAACCTGGACTTTTTAGAGAGGGGGACTTAAAATGAAACCTGAAAATCAACATGATATGTCCCCTCTAAATAGACTGTAGTTACTCGCAAGTTTTTAGGTAATCTCAGGTTCAAAGGGAATGAAGAAGCACACATACAGTTTTACATCCATAAAGTACCTTTGACAAACTGGGATGGTGCAGTAGAGCGTGAGGAAAGCAACGGCCACAAACACACCGATAGTGAAATAGATGAGCGTTGTTGGGGACCAGATGGCTGTCAGGGGACAGAAAACAGAATTAATGATGATACTGATAATAATAACTCATGATATATATTATGATGGGTTCTTTTTTTTACCCATGCTGTTTACTTTTGAATCAACTGGACATAAATAAAACACAATAATGGAATGTAATTCCATTCAAATAGGTGAAAACGGTCTTTAAGTTTGAGATGTGGAATATTTTTGGACTGCCTTGTGCTGCTACTGTAAAGTACCCTCTTGCGAGGTCCAGTCCACAGGATTGGTCCATTCAGAGGGGATCCCTTCATAGTGGATGGGGCCAACCAGCGACCTGACCTTGACCTGGTAGTGCTGGGATGAGTTCAGAGAGGCTCCCGGGATGCTCAGGGACGTGGACCCGTCTGAAATGTTCAGCGAGACAGAAGATCTCTGGAAAATAAATACGTATAGAGTCCATTAAATGGGTGTTCATAGTTAGCGTGAAGGGATTGCAATACAGGGAGAAAACACTCATGAAGCTCACCGGATCCTGTGTCCTGTAATAGCACACCTGATAATACAGTGTGGGTTTTGAAGCTGTTGGACCAGTCCATTCCACCATCCAGTTGGTGTCTTTCTGCCTCACCTTCACCTGCTGCGGTGGGCCGGGACGAACTGTGCAACAAGAAAGTTTTGTAGCATACAGTCTTGATGGAAAATATATATTTGTTTTTCTTTTTTCAGTGCTGCAATGACATCATCTCCCCAATAACATCTCATTGTATCTGATATTATCTAGGAAATGAGTCTACCTTGTAGTTAGTGGTTAAAAAAGAAATGAAAATTGAAAAGAAAAAAAAGAGTTTCTTCCTGTAAAGTTGTTTATGGCTTTGATACAATCAAGAAGTGACTACGCATGTTCTTTCTACTGTCATGGTCTTACACAACACCAGGCCTACTTAAAGACTGTACGGAATAAGATGATTGTTTACACTCTGGATTACAATGAAACAACCTAATCATGTGTAGGACATTTTAAAGAGGGTTCAGTATTTAGCAGTAAGTCATGTAAATACCTAAATGGTGAGGCACCGGACTGTTGCGTTAGAGCGTGGCATAACCCAGCATAGGTCAAATAAAATGTGGCTCTTTTTAGATCAAAATCCTGTCAGTGTGTGGGGAGCAGCATACCAGATATTCAAGTTTTGAAGTTTCAAAGTTTTGTTTTGTGGGTAATATTTTGACAAGTTGCAAGTTGTTTTATGACATAATAAAACCGAAACAATCCGATCATATCTTATTGTCTGGTAATAAGCAGACGGGGATGCAGTAGTGCCAATCAAACACTAGGTGGGGTCACTCAATCACAGCTGCTCTGCCCAGCGTTGTGTGTATCTGCACAGCTCCCTGCAGCTTTATTGTGTGTCGTCAATTTGGCAGGACACCAAGTAATATCACCTCCCTCCACCTCTCAGTCTCTCTCGTGACGTAGAATGCGTCCGCCTCGTGTCCACTCACTGTGTTTGTCGGCCTTAAAGCTCTTGGCTGCGAGTGCTGGAAGGAGCTCCACGAGCAGACGCGCGGGGTCCTTGACAGTCATCGAGCAGCTGTACCTCAGCACAGCCCCGCCGAGGTCAGAGGTGACATTTGAGTTCTCACAGCATCTCTCGGGCCTGAAGGCCAGGGAGTAAAAGGAGAGGAATGAATGGATGATGACGGAATGCATTTTGGTCAGCCTCAACCTTGCGGTGTTGTCCACTTACGCCGCAGTCTGGTTGTGTCGACATGCCAGCTGGTAGGTGATGAAGTGATCCAGCTCTCTGCTCACCTCCCAGCTACACATCACCTCCTTCTCTCCGTCCAGCACACAATGCAAACTGGGAGACTGCCCGATTTCTAGAAAGAGAATCAGAAAGAGAGCGAGCTAATAACAACAGCTGCGAAGCATCTGAGTACTCCCATGAAAAATGGACAGAGGGAGAAGATTAGAAATGTGAGGAAGGGAGATAAGGAGCAGGGTCTGCATCAGAGGAAAAAGCCTCGTCTGGAGTAAAATGATGCAGTACATTAAAATATCCGAGCCAAATGGTTTCACTCAGAAATGTCACAGCCGAAGCTAATTTGTACACATGCAGAGCAGAGTAGGGGGACAGTAGTGTGCACAGTTGGGTTAATGGGTTTGTACTTAGGTTTTAAATGCATCCTTTGACTCACCTTCTTCAGTGCGCCAGGTCACCACAGGACTCCAGTCGCTCCACTGACCCACGCTGGCCCGGGCCCTCACCCGGGCCTCATACCTGCGACCCGGGAGAAACAGTCGCTTCTCAAGTTTCACACTGGTGTTTGTGACGTCCTCAGTCTGTAGAGAATTAAAAGAGACGTGTGAGAGTTGCATTTGTTTTGCCATTGTGAAGATTTTCCTGCGACACCTATGTGCTACACGGAAAAAACACTCACGTGTACACAATTACTCTTATTATTATAATGGGCAAACTCCATTTAAAGGAATGTAAATTCACAGGTACGAAGAAAACCATGCTTTATTGCCTTTAGCAGTGAGTTTAAACAATACATTCTTTCAACTCAACACTCTCCCAACCAAAACGCAATCAAAACCGTTACTGCTTGTACTTTGTTAAGAATTATTTTTATAGATCTTCAACCCCAGCTTCATACCCCAAAGTATAACGGAAAATAGAAACTTTAGCGTTTATTCATTTCTTCTCTCTATTATGTGTTCCATTTTGTACATGTAACTATTAAGTTGGTCGTTAGACAGGGAAATCAAGGCCTGTCTCTTGACGTGGATTTGTTGGTTAAAAACCCACTTCACATTTCCTGACTTTTAAATACCCACTCCATGATTTAATAAAACCTTTGTCATGACAGTATTGTAGGCTGGCAGCAGATTGTGTGGAGCGGGACGTATGCTAACCGTCCAGTTGTCCTGTCTGGCTGTCCTGTAGCTGAGCTGATAGGTGATGTGGTTGTTCAGGGAGGAGGAGGAGGAGGAGGAGGAGGAGGAGGAGGGGTAGGGGCTGGACCAAGTGAGCCGTTGGCCTCCGTCACCTGCACCATGTGTGGACAGATTCCCCGGTGGGCGGGCTCTCACTGTACAACACAAACACACACATAACAGTTCTAGTGAAACGCTGTCATCATTTCCTTTATAAAACGCAATCGTTCCTCACAGTAGAAGCGACAGCTCTACGGCAGACAGGTGAACTCACGGTGCAGAGAAAGATCCAGGAGCTTGTGTTGGACAGACGAGCAGAGGCGCAGCGTTTTGTTCTCGAGGAAGAAGGCGGTGTGTTCGATGCCGATGGAAAACGCACGAGTTTCATACCTACACCGGACAGTCCTGTGCTCACTTGCATGCTGTTCTTCAGCACCGTAAGGCCGACACGGCTCCCTGCGGGGACATGGACACAGAGCTGTGGGACAGAAGACGTTGGCCGAAATGACATATTCCCCGTGATCCCACATCCTCAACAAACAATGTTCCCCCTGCTCTTGTTCTCACCTCTGGTTTCCTTTCTGGAACCAGAGCTGCAGTGTTTTGTTTCCGTGTTCCCTCCACTTGCAGTGGACGTAGGACTTGTAGTCGTTGTGGCACTGTAAGGATTTCAGCTGTGGAGACGCTGGTATAGGGAGGGAGACGAGTCGTTTTTAGACACTTGCTCGGTAATTGTGTAAAATTACTCTTAGTGGCTTTTGTTTTGTGTAGAATAGATATTGTAACAAAAAGTATTGAGATTCTTTAGTTTACAAATCAATGTAAAAATCTTTCTCAAGTAGAAATATAGAAATATTATAATATACATATTTTATTGGATTAAATTTATTATCGCAATGTGTGAACTTGTGAGCTTTTTTTTTGGTGCAGGTAACTACTTTAGTTTTGGGCAATTAAATCTTAAAAAAATATGTTCTGTCCTAAATATGTTCTGTCCTACCTTTTTGCAGTAAAACTACTTAAACCTGTTTTAAATTTTAATTTAATGATGTTCTAAAAAAAGAGAGTCTGTATCTTAAAACATTAAAGATTAAAGCAAACCGCTGCACTAGAACAATGAACAAGTTGACTTTAGAAAATTCTTGAAACAAGTTGATTTGCATTTAAACTAGGTTGAAAAATTCCAACAACACACTTTTTTCCCCCTATTCATAAAAAAAAAACCAAATCCTGACTATATTACAAGTTTTTTCACAGAACAGTTGCTCACGTTTAAGAGGCTGATAACATGCTATTATGATTAGCTAATTATGCAAATTAACAACATGTTCCTCTGATATGTGATAGAGATGAAGTTTCAATTTTTATTGAGATTTAGGATAACTAGTAGTCAAGTATAGCACTGGAGTAAATAGTTACATTCAATAACCGCCCCTTGTGTTTGTATGATGTATCAAACATAAAACATCTCAAGATGTACAGAATTAACTGAACAATGATCCAATTTAGAATCTGAAATATGATCAAACTGGGAAATGTTCAAGGATTTGATTCCTAAACAATCCTGATGGTGCCAGGTGAATACTGAGGAGACTTACTGTTCTTTAAGCCACTGCTGCTGTTGACGTTACAACAGTCTGGACCACAGGAGAGAGCCAGAGGAGGGAGCATTGACCAAAGCACGACCCAGAAAAGAGGCATCATTCCTGGGGACCGACAGGGCGGGAGCCCCTTGTTGTTGTTTTTTTATTCTGTCTCTGTAAACATCCGGTGTGTATTCACGTCATCCAGAAGTCTGTAAATGAGATGAGAAGTCAGGTGCATAGAGATAAAGTGAGGGAGAGGGAGTGAGAGAATTAGTGCATTTACTAGAAATAATGCAGAAATAATGAAGAAATGACTCATGACCACACTACCAGCACTCACTTCCGCTTTTGAGAGTCTGCTTGTTGTGGTATGTCACCACACATCTGCCTGCCTCTTATCTCTCTCCCTCACATGTGATGGACCAAAAGCACATGCAGTCACTGGGGTCCAAACACATCCATAAATAAATAGAACCAATTACTGGTGACACAGATATACTGTATATTGATATATAGAGCCTGGCACACTGTGGAGAAAATGCTTACAACTTTCAAACTGCAGCATCTCTATGAAAAGGAAATCTCAGCAGCGCTGATAGAACATAACAGACACGGTACTATGAAAACATTATCTTAGTTTTGCCCAAATTTCGTGGACTACATGATTTTAGAATTTAATATTTTGTCCATTATATTATTTTTTAAATTACATTTCAAAAATTCAAATTATTCACCACCATGATGCAAGTTCTGTTTCGATTTAGTTATACATGTCATCTTAAATTTATTTGGTTATGTCATATTCATTTTTGCTTTACTATTGGATTATCTGCACCCAAAAGCACCCGTCATTTACACAGCTGTAGTTTCTCAATTTAAATCTATCCTGCACCCTAACATTCACAAAAGAATGAGATTCTTTATCGGTCTCTGATAATGATCATATAATGATAACACTTTTTTTTTCACATATCGAATATCAATTGTTAATGTCAGAAACTGAATATGAAAAGAATTTTAAGACATGTTGAATACGCATTCAGTGACAGGTTTAAGTCCTTATTTATTTGTCAGCAATCATTTTTCAATTCTATATGTTGCTAATAAAAACATTTTCTTACAATGATTTATATATATATATATATATATATATATATATATATATTATTATTATTATTTATTTTTTTCTTTTTTTTCTTTCAGGCACAAATAATAAGAAATATTTAAGTTCAACTTGTGCAAAATCTTTGTGTATTTAGATCCTTTTTGAAAAAAAAAAGATATAATATCATCAAATGAAGCAATAAATAAGCAATTAAAGAAAAATAACCTGAACCTATAACAGGATTTAAAACAAAAGAAGAGATAATCTCAGCACAGTGATAAACCTAAGGTTGAGGGTCACTCGGGCGTAACACTCCACTTCTGTCTTTCTACAGTAGCTGATCACAGTAGCAGGTTTGTGGAGGAATGTGGGAAACCAACGCTGACTTTAGAACAAAATCATGTGGTGCAGCAGGTCGCACAGCGGCAGGTCTGACACGTGAAAAACCTTCAGCCTGGTGAGATCAAAGGCAAACCCAAAACAAGCAGGTACATGGAAAACCTGCATATGTAGACAAATAACCGCACTCACAAAGCATCTGAGAAGATATGAAGGAATCATGTTGATAGAAAATGATGTATTTCTAAACTGATTTTGCTCTTTGTATGATAAGATCTGCTTTCACACTCTAAATACCTATATCTTTCTTACCGTGCCACTCTGTTACAACATTGTTGTCTGATTATGAAAATTCACTGTAATTCACAAGTAAGTCATCTCTGTGTGACAGGATGTCAACGTGTGGGATTACATATCGTCACTCAACACATTTTAACATCAGTTCTGTTGCAGAACAATGTTGCCTTTGACTTCCTCCTTTCAGATTAGTTAACATGATGGAAAATTAGTTCTGAACATACATGAATATCACTACACATGAACTCTTTTACACGTCAGAGCGGTCACAATATCAGATTTTCACTGAGAAATCCCAATAGCAATATTGCTCTGCAGATATCACAGTAATATTGCTATTGCTATTTAAAAAAACTAAAATAATAATGCGTTCAGTCAAATTCATCTTTGACTTTGTTTAATGTAAGTTTTTTCCCACTTTTGTGGCAAATGAATGCATGAATGACACTTCAAATACGAGAGAGTTTGTAACGATAATTGTGTGTAAAATTACGTTAGCGGTGCTGAATTATTTACTCCACATTATCATACGTGTATTATTAACATGATATCAATATTTCATTTTAAAATGTCACAGTTCTATTGAGACATCCCCAGGTGATATTTACAGCATTCAGACAATTTTGAGCTGTGAAATGAAACATTGGCTCAAAGTATAACAACCTTCTCTAAAAGTCTTCTCGTTGTATGTCCAGGTAATCTTCCAGTCACATACCTCTCATAAAGAAGACTTTCAACATTTTTCTTTATCCGTCTATTGCTGCTGCTTCCTTCTTGTCAGCCGACTCCTCATCAACATTGTCGAGAACTCTGTGGGAGTTTCCTCTGTGACGAGTTCAGTTTCCCCTTTCTGTCCACTCCGACACTTAATGTCATGTTCCCTTGAATGCACTTCATTTTGTTACTGTATTCTGGAGACACAGCTAAACACATATGTTGGAACCTAAAACGCACAAAAACACCCGTAATATGAAGAGGATATATGTTTCCGGCACTGTTTGACATAGAAGGTGGAAAAACATCAATGACAAGCTCTAAATAGAAAGTTGTAACAATTCATGTTCATGGTCTGCTGAATCAGGAAACCTGCTACAGTTTGTTTTAACTGACTGAGGCCACTAACGTGCACATTTTCATACGTTACTTTTACATTTCCTGTCTAAATGCAAGAAAGAAAAACAATTTTGCTTACTGGTGCACAAAGGATTTTGGTTTCATGATACACCCACTGAAGGTGTATCATCTAAATACAAAGTATCAGTCGTTACTCGACCGCATGCTTTGAGATAAGGTTAAACATTTCCTTCATGTATCTCAGCCACATGCAGCTGTCACGCTCAGGATATTTGTTTACATTTTGAAACATTGTAATTTGATTAGTTGTATTATTGTGTATAGCTTCTGTCTTATTTAAACAGCTACTTTTCATTTTCCTATGGAAAGGTGAGTGAAGTGAACCAAGCGTGAGCGTTTGCACCCACTTCTTCTGAGGGGGCACAGTTTCACAACTCTGTGTTAGTAAAATGTACAATTGTGCCTCAATTCAGAATTTACTAGCAATTAAAGTCCAAGTGGTTAGATTAGAGCGGTTAGATTAAATTAGATTAGATGATTGGATTAGATTAGATTGACAAGAGAGTAAAATCATTTCGTTTACAAGATCTGTTAATTAATGATCTACAAGAAGGAGATACAAATTAAAACATTTTCTAAATTAATTTCCTGTTATCAATGAATTGAGCATATTTGGTAAGTATAAGTACATGTATAACTATACTCTGTAGAACTGCTCTTAAGTATGATTATGAGGTAACTTTTTATGCTATTGTGGGCCTATTCTAGTACATTTCAGTGAAAAATACTGTACATTTTTACTGCATTTAGTTATTATTTTGCAGATTTTACAAACAGAACATATGATCAGCTTCTAAAATAAAATTTATAATAATAAACAGGATGTGAAGTAGTTCAAGTAAGCTCCACCGCGAGCAGCTACAAGATCAAATTGGCACTTGCATGTTTAAGCATCAATAATAATATTATGTCTAATAATGTAACACTCTAAAAAAACATATTTCACATAAAAAGTACTTTTCATAATTTAAGTATATTGTGCTGATAGTGCTTCTGTATTTTTCCTTTATTTGAGATTTTGAATACAGGAGTTTTAGTTCTATTGCTATTTTTACTGTGAGTAAAGAATCTGAATTCTTCCCCCGCTGCATACACAGAGGGAGAAGCAAAGACTTTTTCAAACAGATTGAGATTTGATTAATTTATTCTATAATGTCTTAACTCCATTTCATGATAAGTCCTGGAAAAACTTTCTACCAAAAAGTTTGACTATTTGTCCAATTAAAGACTTAAAGTACGAGTTAGAATTAAATTATTGCTAATGAGACATGCTTTTTGTAATTGTTTGTTCAACCGTCATTCTTTTTCAATAAGCGCTCTCTGAATGTTTCTCTGCTCTCCTGTTATGATACTGAGTCATTTGGGTTGAACGCTTTCTAGTCCAAAGAAGTCATGTTGAGTCAGAACACCTCCACCACAAGCACATGTTGGTCACACAATCACTAAATCAGACCGTCACTTTCCATGACACTCCGAATACGCACATGTATCACATACAGTGCATCACACAAGTTCTCTTTTTTCACCTGTTTCGACCAGTTCAGAAAAACTGCCTTTTCATCATAGAAAATGAGCTTTTACTCAGTTTGTATCAGCACCTGGAGCCCTTTTCATTTTCTCGTCATTACAATAACTCCTCAAAAACAAATTAGAAACTGATCTCTGACTCACACACGCCTTTCAAATCTTCTTTCTCTGAAGCAAAGTCTTTGAGGCTCGTCGTGTGGTCCCTCCCACTGCCCTGCCACATGGACTTTACACAGCAGCATACATACATATATGTGTACATGCATACATATAAGCTACGGTTACACTTGACGTTTCAATAAGTCTGGATGTGGTCGGACAGATCCTCCAGTTCTCTTGTCTCGATCGTGAGCCACGTCGCAGTCTGACGGCAGTCTTGGCTTGACGCCTTTCGAGTCATGAGGGAGAAAATAAAAAAATTGAATACAGCAAAATGAATGTGACACAGATGAAAAATGTAAAGGACATTTTAAGGCCACGTTGGGAAAGCAAAAAAACATTGTTTGAAAATTTAAAAAAAGGAAACCCCAGTGAGTTTACTGTTTATTCTTTCTGATCGAAAAGCCAGTTCAACTTCATAATTCGCACTACTTGTCATTCAAAGCTGACCCTTTCTCTCTCTCTCTCTCTCTCTCTCTCTCTCTCTCTGTGTTTTGCCCTTTGACTTACTGCAAACAAACATCTTGAACGCTGCAGCCTGAGAAAAGTTGATGATGAGCCCGACCAATTCCTCATTTCAGCTGTTGCAACTGTAATGTGAAAGCGATTCACATTTGCTCTACATTTTCATTTTAAATCCAATGGTCGCTGCCGAGCAGTGTAAGCTGTACGGTGTTGTTGCTTCCCCTCATTAACTATGCATTAAATCTCAATCTGCAAAACATAATAAAATAAATAATGAAATGTCCTCTATTTCTCTCAACATGCACAGGTTGTCATTCTCTTTAATTTCAAACAGATAGAGATCTAGGGGGAACTGTTGCTACAGAGCTGTCAGTGTTCATACTTCACAGTGGGTTTGGCTTGGGTCCAAACAAGTTGGGGGGGACGAGAATAGCTTCTTTCTCTAGAGACCTTAAAAAAAAAAAAAAAAAAACTTCCCCATGTTCTCAGTAACAACGAGGAACTTGCTGATCTGTACACTTGAGGTTTATTTGTCCCAAGATATGTCATATGGTCAAAACGGGGCATGATCGAATAATGGGTGGAAACGTATCGGAGTGGTATTTTGCAAAAGAAAAAAAACTAAATAAATGTTCTTTGCGCTGCCCAAAAAAATAGAACACGAGCTGATAAAGTCCATAAAAGTGAGGTGACCTTAGACAATAGTGGTGTAGATCTGTAACTTCAGTTTTGCATAACATGAAAGTATGTTACAGGTCATGTTGCAGGTCTTATGAGGCCCCTGGGTCAGCATGAATAAAGATGCTGGGCACACTCTTCTATTTCCTACAGTACATATCTGCATATCAGCTTATCTTCATATCATTCAGTCATGAACTCTTACTCTGACCTCTGAACAAACCTCAACCGTGCCACCTAGTGATCGCAAACCACCACTGCTCTTTACTTCAGGCTCGCAGCCTGCTGTGGAAGGTGGCTGGTAGCAATGAATGGACTCAATGACACGCGTGTCGTGCTTTATTTCGGTCTTTGTTCCTATGCTGGTGTGAACAAAGCCTTTAATTCCTACTAACTGGAGAGAATTTGACAAATTCCCATGACAGCCAAAAATAAATGAAAACATCCAGCAGGTTTGGGTTATAATTATGCAACCACCTCTCGGGGTTCAAACCGGTTTCTGTTTGAATGACTTTATCGCTGTTTCTGAGAGCGGTAAATAACATCCGTCCCAGAGACCATTGTCTCTAAATGAAAAGTCAACAGCCACAGTGTGAGTCCACACGGACGCAGAAAACACATTCGTGCACCTTTTTGTTTATATAGTTTGAACTCCAGGAATACAATAAATTAGATTGTTAGTGCTCCTACATACTTATGAAGCAAACTAAACAGTGCTTTGTCACGTATCCATCCATGCAAGAAACACACTATTAAGTTCATATTTAAATAAGAAAATCAAACTGAAATGGCCAGACATTGTGTGGCGCAAACAGTTAAAGGAACAATATTTGCTTTAATTTTAAAGTGGTAACCGGATTTCTAATACAGTACAAGCCTACATGGTGAGAACCAACAGGAACATTTGATTTCCTTCTCAACACTTCACCATGATGCATCCTGTTCAGCCGTGTGGGCAAATGTAAAGAAACATGAAAATGACAGAAATCTGATTATACTGTGTTTATTGTTTTTGTTGGACAACACAGCTTTTTTTTCTTTCTTTTTTTTTACTAAAGGAACAATATGGATGAGGTGACAGATTGTGCACTGCTTTTAAATTACAGCCCCTTTCGTCGGATGCGGAGCTCCTCTGCTGCTTTGCGATACTGATCAGAAAGATGTGCTGTTATAAATCTTGCCTCATGCAGCTTCAACAGTGCAGAGCATGAATTGATGGTCTCCATTAGGCTGACATTCCCAGCGATGTATGCGTTCTTTTGGTCAACCATGCAACAGTTAAGTAAAAGTCCTTTTGCATGCGAAATATTTATATTTAGGTTTACACAGTCAGGGATCTTGGCATCACCTTCAAAATGCCGTTTTAGGGTGGAATTCTGCTTTCACCTCCGAGAGAGGATTCTCATTTATGAAGACGCACAACTCTCACAGCATAAACAGGCCTTGCAATGGAAAACGGGCAGCAGTTTGATTTCCACACAGACAAATCATATTAAAGGGTTGCGTCCTGCATCTGAAATCATTGTTTTGGGGGAATATTTTACAGGTTAAATGGGAAAATAATCATGAAAAAGAACAATACAATTTGAATTACTCCAAATCCGTACTAATGACATTCATACACAGCATGACCCGAATGATTGGCCCCGTCTGCTATTGTTGAGTAATAGTGCTGCTTTCAACATTGCACAGCCATCATCCTGCTGGTGTAAAATTAAATACTCTTTGAGGCTAATGAGAATGTAATGTAAATTAATGAGATCAATAGTGAGTGTTTCAGAGGGAGAGAAGAGGACTGGAACAGGAGAGAGAAGGGAGAGAGTCAATTATTGAACTCTTTATTACTTTATTAAGGAAGCCATACTTGCCCAATAAGAATACATTATAGTAATTATAAAGTAGTTGTAGTTTAATCTGAGCAGAGTGCTCTGGGCTGATAAACAGCTGGAGGAGACAAGTCTTGCTCTCTTCCTCCTGTCTCATTAATTTTGTTCATTCTCTATCACAGGACACACACACACACACGCACACACACACACACACACGCACGCGCACGCGCACGCGTACGCGTACGCGCACACGCACACGCACACGCACACGCACACGCACACGCACACACACTCACACATCACTTGAGAACAAATGAAAGCAAGACTAGAAACTTCTGCAGGTGGGAATGCCATTGAAATGAAGCACTCAAAAGCTTTCACTTAAAGCAATACCTCACCTCCATAATTCATATTTGTATATCAATTACTCCCACTATGCTGCCTTGAATTCTTCAGGTTCTTGATGAATTGAAGTGAATGGAGGCCGTGTTTCGCAAAACTAAATCAAAACATCCATTTACAAACTGTCAAACAACTCGTGCAGCACTACTTCCCAAACACATGCGTCTAAAACTTTACTATCACAGACGGTGACTAAGAAGTGGACATGGTCGCCGTGACGTCACCCATTGGTTTGTGGACTGCAGTTTTGAAGCTTCGAGTTTGGCATTTTAGCCATCGCCATCTTGTTTGTTTTGCAAAAAGAGGTGACACGAGAGGGTGGAGCTACGTACAGCCGAACGCTGAATGAGACATTTTTAGGCAACAAAAATGGTTCCAATTAACTCCCATGAACTGAAAACACACTGTGAAAGGGTTCAAGTTGTAAGACGAAAACACCTGACGAAAAGGCCTGCTTACTATTTAAACACTTCTGCTTAAATAGTCTCACGCTTGTACAGGCACGTGTTTGGGTAGTAGTGAGCATAAATTAGACGTGTGTGTGTGTGTGGTATATGTTGTTTTACTACGGGGAGTGTGCGCTCACTTCCTCTTTTACTGCCAGTGGTGCTTGTGCAGGACTGACAGCCAGAGTCTGATCCTGGATGTTGAAGCTGCTGGAGTTGACAGAAATGTAACAACTTATAAGACAAAATCCCTCACAGCTGGCCTGTATCTCTTGCTGTCCATCATTTTTTACAAACACAAAATAGAGTAAAGAAGAGTAAAAAATGGGCTTCGTTTGCAGCACAAATTCATGTACACACAATCTGGGGCATGGGGGGATAGGGGGGGGGGGTTGCCTGAAAAGGCCACAGTGCAGCACATTAGTGTGTGGAAAACAACACATTCCAGGCAAGCCGTGGGCCGTTTTTTGAAGCATTGTGTGGTTGATATTGCAGGATTTTGTTGAAATGGACTGCCACTGCCAGTAATGTGTTTAAACAGCTGAGTAAAGCTATTTTTGAACGGGAGACCAGACGTTCCAGGATTAAGCTCTGTGTTGGCCAGCATCCACCGAGCTGAAGTGTCCTTGAGCAAATGAAGCCTCACCTTGAGAAAATGAATCCTCGCCTCACAGGCTCCAGAGAACTGCAGCTGACCCGGACCTCTGACACGGGATACAGGAAGAGATTTTCCAACGCGTCACACCTGTATTATCACAGGTCCCTTTACGGCCCTTGGGTCCCACTACGTAAATCAGTACCTTTTTCCAAAACCATGTCCCGAAGCCATTCTACCGTCCAGCGATTGATTCATTCATCTGCAAAACAGTCACATACACAGCCACACACATACACACAGAGAAAACACTCAACCTTGCACACAGTTCAACACCTCACCAGATTTATTTTGCCACACTGTAATCATAGACGCATTACTGACTGGGCCTATTGGGCATTTGGCAGTCAGAGCCTCTGTGTGAAGTGACTTTGAACATTTCTTGTTGAAAAGTCAATCAAATGTGAGAGCTGTAGAACGACTTAAAGCAGACGCAGAGCGACCACAAGGAGAGGCAAGAAGAGATGACGACAAAAATGCAAGATGATGACAAAGGAATGCAACACGACAGCAAAAAAACAAACGAGTACAAGGAAAACGACTTAACACGCTGAAAAGATGCAAATGACAAAAAAAAAAGAAAAACGACCACAAAGAGACAAAAAACACCCACAAGAACAAAGAGACAAGAAACACAAAATACCAGCGACAAATAGATGCAAAAAAGGAGAAAAATTTGAAAAATTTGAAAAATGACTACAAACGACGCAGCGGTGGTTTTGCATGGCTTTCGGTCTGGGAGTCCTGCTCCATATGTAGGAGGAGTGCGGGGCCTTTTACTCGTCTGTGCCCAGGGGCCTGTTGTTTCATAATCCGTGTGTTTCTAGGTCGCATTCGGTCACTGACACTGTATGTTACCATTCACTTCACCCCCAAACTCTCTGAAAAGCACATGACAGATCAGTGGTTTTTCACAATATCATCATCCTCCATTCAGCTTCCTATTTTCTTTCCTCTCTGTCTCTCTTCTTCACCGTCCTTTCATCCCTGAGTGCATTTAGCCAGAGGCCAATCTGCTCCTCTTACTCTGCTCTTCACATGTCCTGTAATGCCCTCTGCCATTATCACTCCATCCCTTTCTTAGACTGCCATGCTCCCCAATTTTCATTTTTGTCATCAGCTCTCACAAAAGCTTTTCCTCCTTCACTGCCTCTTGCCCCCCGTCCCTCCCCCCGTCCCCGTCCCTCCCCCCACCCCACCAGCCCTTCGTCCGCCGGCTCCGATAAGTTATTGCTCCAAAGTTAATTGCAGTATCCGTACTGCAACACACCAAACACAGGATTGGATTAAAGTGTGATTTAATGGATGGAAGGACATTTTCTTCACTCTGAAATTTATTGTATCCAGCGACCGGCAGCATGTGACGGCTTGACATGAGTTGTACTTGTGTTTTTCGGCTGTGAAAGGTTACCGTTGTAATGGAGTTAAGAGTTCAAATCAAAGCCCTTTGGCGTGAACATATATGTGTCTATGCTGGCTACATTTTTGCCTTTTTTCTTTTTAAACTGTTTCTGCTTCTTCCCCTTCTCTCTCCTCTAACCATCGTTCCCTCTCTTTCTTCTGTCTCTGCATCCTTACCATTCCTTCCTCCCACCCCCTCTCTAACTTTCCTCTCCCTCTATTCCCTGCAATCCCTCCTCCTCCTCCTCAAACATCACACAATCCCCTCCTATCCCAATCCAGCGCACCCTCCCTCTCTCCCTCCCTCTTCCTTTATCTCTCCCTCCCTCTCTCTTTCTCCCCTTCATCTCACCTCCAGCCAGCCGGAGCACCCTCCTCCTCTTCCTCTTGGATCCCACAGCTCTCGTCCACTTTCTCTCTCTCTCCTTCTCTTTATACCTCTCACTCTCTCTGCTTTCTCTTGTCTTTTAGTTCTCTTTCTGTCTCTTTCTGTCTTTCTGCCCTCCACTTCTCTCCAGCCGCCAGAAGCTCGCAGGCTCGTCGCTCTTCCTTCAACTACTGAAGATTCAGAAGCACTCGGGACGAAGACCCTGTCACTGGAGGTGAGTGTCCACAGTATGTCTGTCTGTGTGTGTGTGTGTGTGTGTGTGTGTGTGTGTGTGTGTGTTGGTGGTCATTAACCTTACATGCATCAGCTTCTGCTTTAGGAGGCAGGTTGAGTGGATGGTGAAAAGAATAAAAAGGGTAGTGGAGAAAGCCAACTGTTCTGCAGTATATGGCAGAGTGACATGACAGGATAGTGAAAAAAAGATGTAAAAGAGACAAACAGCGCTATTTGATGATGATGATTATGATGATGATGATGATGACGGTAATGGTGTGTCAAGGGAGAATTGAAAGAAAAGCAAAGAAAAAAAGAAAGGCAGTCACAATCGACTGCTGCATCAAAAAAAAAGACAAAAAAGAGAGAGTTTATGAAGAGAAAGGCAAACATGGAAATCAGGGCGTGGGGAAAAAAAAAATAACAAAAAACCCCAAAACATTGAAAATGAATTATAGAGCAGCCAGAAGAGAGTGGGAGAAATAATTCAGAAATGAGAATGGGATGCTGATGTTTCCCGGTGAAGCAGCTGCATGCCTACAAACGCAGCGGTCCCTGCCTCCTCCTCCTCCCGTAACAATCCCATTCACAAACAGGACCTGAGAACTGGAGATTGTGATTGGTTCCCCGAGCGCTGTGCGTCTGTGTGTGCTTCATTGAGTGTGTGTATGTGTGTGTGTGTGTGTGTGTGTGTGAAAGAAAGAAGGGGAGGAGAGGGATGAATACCCATTACATTCCTATGCGGGTGATGCTGAGGCTTCCGAGCAGATGCTTGAATGAAACTGCAGAGTATGCGCTTGTACATTAACATCACATAGTCCATACTATACAGAGATGTGGAGAAGGTGAGGGGTTTTGTATATTGAAACAACATTGGTGCAACACCACAGCGTCGAAAGGACATATGTGTGGACAGACTGGGGCGCGAGTGGTGATTTTTTTTTTCTCCCCCAGACTCAAACTTCGTCTTTCTCCCTCATTGCGTCATTCTCAGTGCTGCTCCAGATTGTCATCCCTCTCCCCGCCACTGTCGCTGTCCCCGCCACAATCGCACTGCCACCGGCAACCCTCTTAGATTAACAGCTGTCCAAACAAAAATGCTCTCCTGCCTTGTCGAGGCAGGCCAATTAGAAAGTGACATTTGTTTGGGGAGCGGGGGGAGGAGCTGTTGGTGCGCTAGGAAGGTGATGGAGAAGGGAGGGAGACGGACGTGAGACAGGGACGAGGAGAGATACCTTCTCAGGACACAGTATAGAGACAGAAAGACAGAAAGAGAGATGGGAAAAATAAAGAGTATAAGGCAGCTATTTGACGAGAAATTTAGGAAGTAGATGTAGAGGTAAGGGGAAAATTTGACATGCTGTTGACGCTGGAGGAAGTCATTCACACAAAAATCTAGATGGGATGAATAACTTTCTCTGTGTCAATGGCAGATAGAAATGGTTTGATCCAGGCGGGGGGTTTAAAATGTTATTTCAATCTTGTCCTTTTTAAGATGGAGAATGTTACACATCATGCAACATCTTGAAATCAGTCCTTTTAGGGCAGCCAAACTTCAAGAATCAGCAGGGCTGACATGATGACACAATTGTGTATCATCTGCATATGTATGAAACTGTATAGTACTATATAGCTTGGGAATGAAGGTAAATAGAGAAAGGAATGGGGTCCAGAATTGATCCTTGAGGTACACCGCAAGTACGTTTCATAGATAAGGAATCGGACGGATAGGATTTGAACCACTCAAGAGATAAGGGTGAGTTCAGAGAGGCAAGAAGAAAAGCAAGTATTTTTATCAGCCTCACTACAAAGAAGAGAATAAAAGGAAGTAGCCATTATTCTCCTATTGCCATAGATTACATACACGCTGTACTTTAACCATCCACCCACCTCTTTGGACATTCCCTTCTCTCTCTCTCTCTCTCTCTCTCTCTCTCTCGAACCCACTCTCGAACCCACGCATCATACGTCCTCTTAAACCTTATCACCACTTCTCCATTTGATATAAAAGTCAGGCGTGATGCATGGCGGCATATCCTCTCCTGATTTCATGGGAAATCAGTGATTTAACGAGCGTGGAGCTCTGTGGAGTATGAAATACCCAGGTGTGATATAATGCTCCTCGGGGAGGAAGCCTGGGTGGGACATTTGTGTGTGTGTGAGAGAGAGATAATGGTTTTGTATGTGTATCAGTCGCGTGAGGAAGAGAAGAATAAGGACAGACAGGTGGAAGTGTGAATGAGTGTGTGTGAGAAGGACAATGAGAGAGAGAAAGAAAGAAAGAAAGGTGTGCGTGTGTGTGTGTGTGTGTGTGTGTGTGTGTGTGTGTGTGCGTGTGTGGAGCTGTGCAGTACTGATGCTGGTGCATTTAGGGAAGCGTGGAGAACCAGTGTAGAAGAAATTTCAGACCGGTTTCAGTGGGATTGAGACCGTTCAACTGGGAAAGGCATTAAAGCACCATAACAGTCAGACTGTGGATTAATTCATTGCATCTACATATTTGTTTGTATCTCGTTGGTCCTATTAAGCGCTCTGATGAACTACAAATACTCTAAGTGCTGCTTAATGCTGGTTTTGAGGAGGCTCTTATGGACTGTGAATCGAGATGGAAAAAAAGTGTTTATCTGTGTCCATCCACAGTCCTTCACACTAACACAGTATCCATTCTTGTATATCCATGTTGTGTTCGGTTCAGGGGCAAACCACCAACATTGTTGTCAGCACATCTGCTGAACTGAATGGAATGGACGAGAAAATCGTGCGTGGAAAATTCACCACTTGGGAAAAAATCATTTCAGCAAAAAGGGCCAAAAGTTTAAACTAAATTCACGCAGTCATTTTTCTACTACTGTATAGGCCACTCCTGTAGTATGTTCTCCCTACACATTTCATGTAGAGGGTGATAAACAGTTTTTTTTGTCTGTGCTGCCGCATAATGAACAATGATTGAGACTATAATGAGGTGAATAATCCAAAGATGGCTTGCTTCAATGGTTTGTTTTAAAAGTCCTTACAATTAATGATTATCATTAATGGAGCATGCAGTCATCTGCCCAGATGTTACCGCAAATTAAAAATCAATCGAAAAGTGTGAAATCATTTAAAATACTATTAGGCGTGGTCATGTAAGAATCTCAACTGGTTTGATTTCAGACTCATTCAAACGGCACGGATGTAAAACAAGACTAAGAGTCTGCAGCCACGCTGGCAGCATTGCAAGGTTGTATAGCGCAGTGCTTTAAGCTAAATGCTAGCATTTGCTAATCAGCCTCAAAGGCAAAGCACAGTTGAGACAAGAGAGTTTTGCAGGTATTATTGGAAATCCATTTGTTCATCCCAAAAAAAAAAGAAAAGAAGCTAAACAAAAAATAAATGAACTTCTGTAACAAATGTCATGGCGATCCATCCAGTAGTTGTGAGACATTTCAGACTGGACCAAAGTTGACCGATCGACGGGACAGACCGTCATTGCCGTTCCTAAAAAATTTACAAAGGAGCAGAAACACACACAAAAGGCAACTGCACATAGAAATGGATTCCTTATCTGTTACTACCTTGGGACGCATTGTGCAGACCTGCATATACAGACTCGATGCAAAACCACGCACAATGAAAACACTACTAGCAGTTGTGGTGGTGGTTGTGTGTGTGCGTGTGTGTGTGTGTGTGTGTGTGTGTGTGTGTGTGAGTGTGTATTCATGCGTATTGTCTGGGAGCCTATCATTTGTCCTGCATTGCCAATTGCCCTCTGGTTGTCTATTTCCTCTCCTCTGCTGTTCATTGTTGTGTGGAGACACAACGGTGAATGTGAGTGAGTATAGAAGAACGCCAGTGGGCGGATTGGATAGGGAAATGCCATTTTACCGGGAAAGATAGAGAGGATGGTTGTTTGTGTGGGCTTGTTATCGCAGGTGTGAGAGGTCAGTTAATTGTGAGTAGTCAGGGGCCAGCACGGTCCTCATGTAGGCAAACATCCATGGAAAGATGCATCCTGGTAAATGAAGAAAAAAAGCATTGTCTGTGGTGCGTTTCTTTTCATCTTGTTTTTCATCTTGACTTTTACTCCTTCTTTTTCTCACCTTCCTTCTTTCCATTCCTTACATTTCCTTATTCAACCGTTGTTTTAAATCAGTTGTGATATTTTCCTCCTTTTTCTCAACATCCTCCACCACCTGTGAGCTGATATGCAACCATAAGATACGCTGTGACTGCTGAGCATATGGTCACTACAGTCTGTCCACCACCTAAGAGGTTTTCTGGATAATTAAAACATTGTTTCCAACACAAAGCTCGCCCTGAGACAATTTGCATTTGGGCTGTTATTGTCATGAAAAGCACAATTAACCCGGTGTTCAGGGCCCTAGTTAAAAGGCATTAATTAAAACACTGATTTTGATAAAAGAGAATGAGGAAGTTTTTAGTTTTTTGCTGAGGTGACAGAAAAGAAGGGGACCCGGGGGTTTGGCTGCAATCAGAACCACTCAGAGTCATCTTGTACAGCTTGTATAGCATGCATAGTATACTTTATGCTGCATTTGCTTATCGGGCAGCATGCAAAGTCATCTAGGTTGATAACGCACGCAAGTTATGATATACCGCAGCAGCACGGGTCACTGGACCTCATCCCGCAGATGCAAACTGATACAAATCGGCTCACGCAGGTGCACACACACACATGCAACCTGCACACACACACACACATAACTGCGCACACACATGCAAACTGCACACACACATGCAAACTGTGCGCCGATGCAGAGCAAGTCACAGATAACACAAATCTCTCCCACTAACCACCCAATCACACCCACATAACACACACACACACACACACACACAGATTTATAAATGATATCGTAATGGGCCTGGACAGAGGCCTGCAGACAGGCTCGTCACCGGTGAGTCTTCATCGCCAAGGTCAAGGGCAGATGCTGGCATCTGGAGAGCTCTTGATGGTCGCGCTGATATGCAAGATGATCAGTAAAAAACGTGCCCGACGCAGCCGGTTTGGGGCTTATTAGAGTATGTGTGTGTGTGTGTGTGTGTGTGTGTGTGTGCGTTTATGCCTGCAGACACTGGCATAACGTTGTGCTCAACGAGACCCTGTTTGAGTGGGTGGCAGCGACGCTGGAACCGAGCCACCTGCTAATAAGGAATTATGAGCATGAAGTGAACAGCATCTATTGAAACATCAGATGTTGCGTTTTGGCTAATATTTAAAATAAGTGATGGGATGGTTTGGAGCACGGTGTTCTGCCAGCTGGATTTTGAGAGGTCATGTGAAGGTGTTGCACCCAATCCCAACGAATGGAAAACTCTCGGGTGCCGTGCTGCCCTATGGTTGGATACATTGCAATACCTGCATTACTATAAATACCTTTGGTCTGATTGTGCTCTGCGCTGTTGCTCATTTGCGCTCCTTATTATAAAACCACACATGCACACTAGAGAGTCACTCACCTTTTGTCAAATGTTCTTCAAGCAAAGCACTTCTTTTCCTTGAGGGGGAACTCGGGTCCAAAAGGCGGTTTGAGCTATTTGAAGGGTTATTTCTAAGGACAGCGGTGACAGTAGCGTGAGTATTTTTAAATAAGGTCAAAAGGTCGTTAGTAACTTTAGACTGCCACAGGTCAGCCCGCTTCCAATTAGAAAACCTGCGACCTCTTAAATGAGATCATTAACGAACCCGTGGTCATATGGGAGAGAGCGTGAGCAAAAATGGATTGAAACTTTTCTTATTTTAGAGCTTGATCTTTTTTTTTTAGAAAAGAAAAAATTAATAGGATGATGATGTGACCTATTTTATCAGAGCCACTTAAAGCCTCCATCTTTTGGGAACAAAGTCAAGTATTTTTAGAGTTACATTGTTTTTTAAAGCAGTGAATCAATCCTAAGGTTAAACGTTTAATGGGTCAACAAATGTCATTTTGTTCTGTGTTGGGTTGTGTAACATCAGTGCTGAATTATACAAAATGTGACCCTCATTGGTTCTTACTTTCAGGTAACTGCTTAGCTGGTTTTATGATAGTAATTCAATTAAAATACTATTGTGGAGTTAACACACACACACACACACACACACACACACACACACACGCACACACACACACACACACACACACACACACACACACACACACTACGATCTTCGTTAAAAATGTAAAACAATCCACCCATTATTCATGCAAATATTACTGAAAATAATATATATATAGAATAAAACATGAGAAGATTGATTGAGTGGTATCAATATTCTCACTTGACTCTTAAAGCTTATTTTTTTTAAAATGTCTAACTATTCATAAACCCTTTGAATAAAGTCCATAATATATACATATTTTAAGTAAATAATTTATTTACAAAAATGTTCATAATAAAAACCCAGCCTCAATAAGGCTGCATCCCTTTCGCAGTGGTTAATCTTAAATTGTGTTCTTAAAAGTTTAAATCCACTAAGTAACTTTCTGAAAATGGAGCACCACTTTAAATTCTTCACCTGTTCCCTGTTCCACATTTAATGTTTTCAAAGTAGGATTATTCAAAGTGAGAGAAAAGTTTTTGCCTCCCAGCGCAGCACAAGTGGGAAAAAGAAACACTGCCGTACAGGCCCAGTGCCCTATATGCAAAGCAAAGTTATGTTGAAACAGCTCAAGCTAATGTGGAGCAACGAACTGTCAACGGTCAGATAGAATTACATCATCAACCCGTGAAGTGAATGACGGCCCATCTCAATAGCAGAGATTAGGCGAGATGAGCCGTTGTTGTGGAAAGCAGCGTTCATTGTGAACTATATCCATCACATATCAAGGGCCGCATCCCGCCCCTCAGGAACAAAGGCCAGGGGAGGTTTCTCTTCCATTCATTGCTTCCTCCTCCTCCTCCCGTATTCCCCTTTTTCTTCTGACCTTTGTTTCCAATTGCCTGACTCTACATTTAATGTGATCTGCAATCCTTATCCCATCACCCTCTCTCTACAGGCGCAATCTCCGCATTATCGCCTACAGTACTTTGCCACTCAGCTCAAGGCTGAAACATTCCCAGCGGAGTGTGGGCCGGAAGACTCTGAAGCTAGTCTGATTCATCCAGGCCAGAGCCTGGTCAGGGCTTTGGATCAAAGCTTTAGGCTCAAATCTGACCTGGAGCTGACCCCAACCCAAAGCTAATAATTTAACATCATTACTTCGCGTCTCTCTCATTCTCTCTCTTGAACACTCAAGAACATGTTATGAAGTGCGGAAATCTCTTTGTGCACATGCCATGCTATACGTATATCTGCTGTATGTATATCTACTTCATGAACATAGAAGGACAAGAAGAATAACTGAATAACAGAATCAACTCAGACTTAACCGACTTAGTGTTTAAAAAAAGATTCAGCAAAATTGAACCAGAGATATCATCTGTTTTATTCCACATATTCTTCTTTTCTTCATAACTTCATGAGTGTGCGGGTATCTATTCTATCACCAGCATCCATTCTGAAACTTCCTCTCTAAATAGTAGTTTGTCTTTGTTATCTGTCGTTACAGTTCTGGAGTCATTTAGATGTCTAAAGTGTTATTTCAAAGTACGCATTTGTATTAACAGACCCGCCGAAAAGTCTGCAGAGGTGAACAGTGAACATTTTGTCTCATTGTCACGGATCAACATGGAACACAGAGGCTCCATACCTCTGTGAAAAACAACAAAGAACATGATTGAACTTGGCATGGTATTTTTCTGTGGGTCGCGAGCAATAAAACACGTCTTAAGAGTTTAAATACTGTGATATTTTCATTCAAAAATTCATAAGATCTGATCCAGCAGGATGAACAAAAGGCAGCAGCAGCAGCAGCAGCACTCAATTACACAGTTTATCCCGTATTGCACTCCCATTCACTTCAGTGTCACATCCAATCTGGTGACTCCAGGCTGAGGCCTGCGGTATCATCAGCAAGAAGCGTTAGTTTGGAAACAGAAGCTTCAAATTGCACTTCTATGGAGAAATCACTTTTGAAGTTTGTGTGTGTGTGTGTGTGTGTGTGTGCTTTTCTGTGGAAATGATAATACACATTTCCTTACGTGTTAAGAAGCTGCGTGCCCATGGAGACGTTCACCCTTGACGTATACAGTCATAGAAGTATGCAGGACTCTGTGTTGTCTCTATTCATGTCTTCCCCTGAAGATATTCCTCGTTTATACTGTCTCTGTCTTTTGTGGCTTCATGAATGGCTGCACATTTCTTTCCTTTGCGTGCGTGTGCATATTCCATCCTCAACCCCTCTTGCCTTCCACCCCATTTTCCGTCCTGCTCTCGACTCTTTCTCTTGTTTTGTAAGAAGGCTGGCCTCGGCAACCGGGGCCCGAGGCGAGTCCTCAGCGCTGGAGTGTGGACCGAGTGCCAGAATGAACACGAGACACAGGGAGAGTGCGTGTGTCGATGTGTACGCCCCCCTTGGAGCGCTTGTCTTTGTGTAGGAGCAGTCGAGAGTGCGCTACCACTGCTGTGACTGTTAAGGGTTTTCTGCTGCAAGGTCAATGGAGCGCAATTCCCCCGCTCGCCCGCCCGCCCTCCCCATCCCACCTCCTCAACCGCTCTCTTTCACTGCAGGAGTTGCTGCCAGTGACAAGAGAGTGTCAGCTGCTGCTGCTGACCAGGCATCACTGCCGGGGTTAGGGATACAGGGCAACACACGCACACTGGCATACATTGGCATCCATGCGCACACTCATGCGTGCGGCCCAGCGTTGCTCACTCGAGCGAGTGCAGATTCGAATGCATGTAAGCACACCATGCCATGTTGCGGCGCCGAGAAAAGGGTATTGACGAGCGCTTGAGTTGATGTGTGGATCTCGCAGACGCTCATACGCCGCTAAACGCATCATTATCCAACTGTGAGGGCACACCATCTACATTCAGACAATGCTAAACCGCCACCACCAAGCGCAGTGCAGTCAAGTCATGTACTGTATCAATATATAAACCACTTGTGTAATGATGCACAAAATTAGATGGATGAATAATCCTCTTCAAGAGGAATGTCTAATTGCAAGTAGCAGCAGAAATGGGACTCATAATTATGATACAAAGTGGATGACAGTGAGGTCTCTCACATGTAGTTTGACCTTGATGAATCAAGGTCAAACTTCGCTCATTGAGAGGAAAGAAATCTGCAAACAATGTAAGCGAACGTCCCCAGATACTCTATGTCCGAGGAATTTAACCAACTTCAAACTGTGACTTTAAAAACCCCTCCTCCCCTCGCTGCCTCCTCCCCCCGCCCCCCTCCGCTTTCCTCTCGCATCACAGACGTGGTCCAGAATACAAATTGTGTTTTCCTTTCTTTATTTGGGTGGCCCATAATGCTGCGGGCCATAAGAAAATGGGAGACGGGAGTGTATGCGTCCCACCATAAGAAAAGGGAGGCGACAGTGAGGTGGCAAAGCTGCTCGACAGACAAAAAGACGAGGAGACAAAGAGAGGTAGAAATAGAGACACGCCAAGAGGGAGAGAATATGTAGGGTAAAAAGACACAAAGACAAAAGCTAAAATGATGACAAAGGAGGGTGTACTTGAGATGTGTTTAATAAAGGACGGGCTCTTGAATAGTCTTCAAAAGATGTGACTCATTGTTTGTTCCAAGCAACAATGACACCAAGTCTCCCCACTACTGGCCGAAAGCTGCATCATGCTGCAGAGCGGGGTGTTGATTCTCAGCGGGATCCACAGTACGAGTGACCCTTTCACGTTACAGCGAGTCCTTTTGATTCCATGATCAGATCAAAAATATTGATTGATGGAGCTTTGACTTTTGCCAGTAAGATAATAACCACCTGATTCACTGAGTCTGCTTACACAGGGTACATCAGATGTAAAATAAAGGGCAACGAGAAACAGTGTCCTGGAACGAATTCAAACTTAAGAGAATCAAACTACTTATTTTTTCCCTTGCAGTCTGGTTTCCCAAAATTACATTCCATACAACGAGGGAAATGTATTTTTGTATCCTGATCACGTCTGTTTTTGACGTATCAAAAATACCTTTTTCATCAAAGTCTGTGTAAGTCCACGTAGGGAGGAGGAAGGGAGGACTTTCACCCACGAGACCCGCTGTTCGTGTCCTGTGTGAAACCAGAGCGTGCGTATGCGTTTACTTACATAACATACTAAACTTATGTCATGTACATAGCCTACTTAACTTACATAACTTAAGCTACGTAACAAACATACTTGTTTTAAACAAACAAGTGATGATCATGATCATGATCATCAACATGATCTTTTTCTAAAATAAACCAAATACTGTAATTTTGTTGCAAGTTTTGTTTCAATTACAACATTAACCACTGTGACCCCAGATTTCACCTCGGACAGCAGAACTTAACGAATGCTTAGTATGTATTGGTATGTTAAAGGTTTTCATTCAGACAGTCTGTGGGTTTACAGAATGGATTGATATCTGACGGGGACAAAAGAAGAACAGGTGATGACAGTATGAGACCCAACAAATTAAGAAGGCCCTTAGAAACATTAGAGCCTAGTCCCGTTGTAGCAGTCCCTCATTCTTTGCTATTTGCTTTCATTTCCCTTTCCCCCAATTCATTTTAAGCTGAACGTCATGATTTCCCTGAGTTGATTGGAGGGTTATTCAGATCACATGTTGAGCAGAGTGTGGTTACTGGCTTCTAATTAGGAATTGAGTGTTGACGACGCCCTTTCTTTAGGGCTTAAGAGAGGTGGAGAATTAAACGCCCAGGTCATACGGGTCCTTCCTCGACTTAATGCAGACCTTATTTTAGCAGCTTCAGCCAAGACCTCTGGTCCTCAGGCTCTCCTGAGCAAGGCCGGTTCCAAGCATGGCAGTGCCCCCACAAATGTTCTGCGTGCCCCACCAACGCCAAGGAGTGTACTGTACGCTTTACAAAGCCTACTCGTAATCACAACTCAAACCTGCATTAAAGAAGGACTCCAGTGATTTAGTACTTCACTTTAATGAAGTTGGCGAGAGGCTGTTTGAAAGGGTCAAACTCTAAGCAGGAGAGGCTGAGATATCCTTTGTAGTATGGGTGAAGCTCCAGGAACACTGATTTCCGATAATGCAACTCAATGACTACCTCCCTGCCTCCTAAATGCCCCTTCTTTTTAAATAACCCTATTTCAAACTTTGGAAAGCTTTCTCCAGAGCTCCAGAAAACATGACCCGGTGGTTTTCACTGGCTGAGTACTCCTCCTGTTGAGTAAATTGAACACCATGTGTATAATTGGTAGTCTGCGTGTCCTTCAGTGAACTAGAGCGAATGGAGAACTCAAACTAAACGTGAAGGTAACCCCTGTGCGGTTCTGCAGGATGTAGAGGCGTCAGTGGGGCACAGTGAGTGTTCTTCTGCACGAACAAGCATCCGCCTCAAGTGCCGTCGAGCAGGACACCAAAAGGGTCTGTTCCCTCCCGACAAGGACGAGACCTATGATATGCCCACGTGGCCCTGATGAAGTAAACCGTTACTCTCAACCAGGCAAGCTTGGCTCGTGGCCCTCACATACGGCTCGCAGTGAGTCAGACCTCAGAGTTTGTCAACGGAAAGCGAGGCTGTTTTCCACTCGCCACACAGGGACCCCTCGCTTTGTCCGCTGGATGGAAGGGTTAACGCTGTCCACGGCTCAGGCTTCTCCGCTGGGGCGGCTGGCAGATAGCAACATTACTACATTAGAGGAAACAAAGTGGGTGCAGGGAGAGAGGAAGGGGAGGAAGGGGAGGGAGAGGAAGATCGGCACCAAAAGGCCAGGGTGTTTTGTTTGTGTGATTGTGGACGCCTATGTTTAATATTGTGTGTATGTGTGTGTGTGTAGACCACTGTGTGTTTAAAGAAGGAGACATTGGGCGCCCCCCATTTTCTCAGGTCTCACACACTTTTTGCGTTGTATTGCCCTAAGTGCCACGGCAGCACACACACGATCAATGTCTGTCTTGTTTGATTTAGTGTCTTCCCCAAACAAAGCACAGTGCAACTCGACTCCATCACTTTAAAGCAGCCAAGGAGAGAATATGCCCTTACATCACACTGCTGTGAGCCAGCCAGGCATGACGAAGACTGCAGTATTTTCAGGCTGGGAGACACAAACTCTCACACCCACACACACACACACACACACACACACACACACACACGCACGCACACTATGGCCCCCACCACTTTTTGAAGAAACTACAGTGAACACCCTTTCTATAATGCCGCACCTTCAGTGACAAAGATGCTTATCTCGTAGAGTGTAAATTGTTGAGGAACAGCGTGAGTGTCTCCTTCTGGTGAAGGTTAAAGTGTCACACTTTGATTTATTTAATTTTTTTCTTTCCATTGCATGAATCCATCAGTGTCAAAGATTATCATATATTTTTACGATAAGATATGTTGAAATTAACTTTGTATGACGGTGCTTTGTCTCTTCCGGTCAGCGCCTCGTCCAGTTAAGTGTGTGTGTGTGTGTTTATATGTGTGCACATGTGCAGTACCTGCTCTCTCAGGGTGCATGCATGCATGAGTGTGTGGGTGGATTTCTGAGGTGTGTGTGTGTGTGTGTGTATTATGGCAGCACCCTGGTTTTCAGGCTCTCTGTCTTGCAATGCTGACAAATAACACAAGAGAACAAGACCGTAAAAAGGATGAGGCGGCGCAGTACAGAGCCTGCAGGACGGTGACACAGATCACAGAACATTTTAAAACAGAGATCTCATAGTCAAAGTCAAGGGCATGTGTATCATTTAAATTCTTTTGGGGAAAGCATCACGTCCTATTCTCAATGTGCAAGGTTAATGACTTGATGTTGTTTAGCAAAGCGGCAAGTGGTATCCCTCGGGTCAGAGCGGGTTTCCTTCCACGGTCCAAAAATGATGGACTCGCAACCTGTCCAGGATGATTTGCTTCTCGCCCAATGCATGCTGGGATTGGCTCCAGCCCCCCCTGCGACCCTGAAAAGGCTGAAGCGAGTATAAAAGATGAATGAAATCCAACTCTGTAAAAACTGTTTTATGATCAATACTTTCAGGATTCGCAGAGACTCAACCTCAGCAGCACATCTTTTCCTGCAGCTCCAACAAGCAAATAGGAAAATAAAAAACGGGTTTAAAATGTTTGTGGGCAGGCCAATAGGGATGGAATTACTGCCATCATTAAAACATTTGATGAGGTGGTGGTGTATAATTCCTTAGAAGACGGTTTCTCAACCACATCAACTTCCTACGTCCTAAACTTGAGACACAGAAGAGCCCATGTCTCTCGTTCTTTGCCCCACATAAAAGGACAGTGCAAGTATATACGACACAAACGGAGTCACCTTGCATTGCTAGTTAGGTAAAGTTTTCTCCTGAATACCAAATAACTTGATGCAATAACACCGTGTATACTTGACACAGGCTGTTGGGAGTAAAGCTATTTCGTGGCAGAGGTGCAGACTGGTTAATTAGACATTTAATTGATGATGTCTGCATTGTTTTGCTGCATTTCAAACCCTGTTATCTACTTTGCATGATTGAGCTCACTAACAATGGAGCTATTTCCATTTTGTGATAAATGCACAAACTGCATAAATCTGTCCCTCAAGTCGAGTTCACACAAATCTAAACACGAAAAGTAATTAATTCAGAAATTTTCCTCGGCTGTTGAAAATGTCTTGCTGATTTCTAGCGTGAAAGATGACTTCCATTCACAAACTCCCATTGAGATACAATGAATCTTCTGTCTCTCCCAACAAGTTATAATAGCCATTTTTACACCTCATTGAGCCTCGAGGCAAAATTATAATAGCACAGTCTTGAAAACTATTGATGCTGCTGCCTATTTAATCGGCTGGATAAATTAATCCATTTGGAATGAGAGTGGAAAGGGAGAGGAGAGGAGAAGAGAGGAGAGGGGAGGAGAGGAGATAAGAGGAGATAAGAGGAGAGGAGAAGAGAGTAATAGCCCGGATGAGGACCCAGTGGACGAGAAGATGGCATGGAAGACACATTTGTCACATGGAGACTCAGACCTGAAAAGGACTGGACCACGCTTATTGACAGACAAAATATATATAGTTATATATCATATAAGCCCATGTATTAGTCACAGTGCGACAACACTATTATCTGAATCAGGCATTGAAGCAAAGGCTGACTGGCAAAACATGACAGATAGTTTTACTGGAAAGAGAAGAAAGGAAAAAAAAGGAGAAATGCTGGTTACTGTGTGTGTGTGTGTGTGTGTGTGTGTGTGTGTGTGTGTGTGTGTGTGTGTGTGTGTGTAAGAGCCACTTCCTGGTCCTCCTGTGGTCATCATTCAATGCACCACATCTGGAGCCCAAGAGCGCCTCTGATGCGGCCAAATGATCCTGCCAGCCGGGTGGAAGGACACAGGAATGGAGGGAAAGAGATAAACGTCAGGGAGGGGGAGGGTAAATCAAGGATTTAAGGGTGAGAGAATGGGGGATGCAATATGTGCCAGGAGAAGAGGATGATGCCACCACATAGATGTGTGTTGGTAAGAAGAAGAAAACATATCTGTAAAATGCATAAATAAGGGGAGATAGGTGTGTTTGTGTGTGTGTGTGTGTGTGTGTGTGTGTGGTTGTGTGTGTGTGAGAGAGAGTCAAGGAAGGACAGCCAAATGAGAGGGAGGAGATGGATGGAGAGGCAACGAGATAGATGGCCGTGTTAATTTGGGTTACAGGGACACATTGTCTCTGCAGCTTCAAGAGGATGGAGAGGAGCCACACAGACAAATGAGGGGAAATTAAACATAAAAAAAGAAGAAAATCAACAAAACAAAAACCAAGAATGGAGGAGAGGATGAGAGCACACTGTAATTGAAATAAGATACAAAACAGACAATAGAACGAACAGGTAGGAAAGCGTCACAGTGTTGCTCGTCAGAGTTTAGCTCTGGCTGTCCAGTCTGGCTCCAGTCCCAATTTGATTTCAGAGCACTACTTTGGAGCTACTCTATCATCACCCTGGCTTCAAATGAATAAAAGTTAGCTCCAAGGACACCACCCTCCTCACTCACAAACTCACTCACCCTAAAAAAAGCATCCTTTAAATTGTGAAGCTGGCAGAGACAGGCTGACGCAGTGTGTAATTACTCTGTAATGCGCAACCCATGAAAAGTCTTTGTTGAAAGTTTTTCTTCAGGTTGATTTTTTTTACTGTGGTGTGAAATGGAAACAAATGATGTGTGAGAGAAGAACATTTTGGGTATCACTAAATTATCTTAACTGCACAAGTAAAGTGCTTGTTCCAACCGGATGAACGTCACATGTTCATGAGGTTGTGCTTGTTCTTCAGATTTGACCATTTGCCCTGATAATTCTCTTGCTTAGAATGAGCCCTTTTATATCTATATCGATATCTATCTATATATCTCTATGTACTGTATATGTGTATCTATATCTATATCTATATAAGGTTGATAAAAGTTTGGATTGAAAATATAGCAACGCTTGTCAAAGCGTCCTCTCAGGATAGATCAATTTCCATACTTTTATTTACTGTAACTAACTGTAACTCAGTAAAAAAAAACGACCAATTAAGAATTCTTATTCTGGGGAAATGCATTGGTCTCAATTTTGGTCTAAAATGTTGCCCACATCGCTTGTTCTCGCTCCGAGCCGTTTGGTGACATCTGCTAGATATGAAGCATTTGGTAGCTACTTGAGATGCAACGACACACACATACCCATTGAAGCACAGCATCTGATCTGGACTCGTCTCACCTGAATAGGGAATGGCGTGATGAGGAAATGAGAGAGATGAGGAAACCATCAGAGACCCTGATGAAACTGACAGATGGCAGCGCTCAGCTTAGAGACAGATGTTTCTCCCAGAAGGACGGAAAGAAAGAACACCTTCCTGTGGCCTGGAGTTAGATGTTACCGTGACAAGAAAAGAAGAGAGGAGAAGACATGGGATGAAAGGAAAAAAAACGTTAAAGAGGAGACAAGAAAAATAAACCCCAAAAATGAGGTAAACCTATGTTTATTTTGACAAGAGACTGTTGGCATGTCACCGACGGAAACTCTACGTTTCCTGTGAACCCCGAAGTTTATTTCAAAATGACGGAAAGTGACACCCCGTACCCGACACGTCTAAAACTGACACTGCAGAGGGTACCTAGGTACATAGTTTGAACTATAGGGCCACGGATGGATACTTGAACAGTCCACCTTTACCTACAAAAAGAGACACGCACCAAAAAGGAAGAGATTCAAAATGACCACAAAGAGACACCAAACGACAACAAAGAGACATAAAAAGACCACAAAGACACCAAAACAACTACAAAGAGATCCAAAAACAGCTGCAAAGAGACATGCGAGGACAATGTAAATGGGCAAAAAAAAACACAAAGACATATAAAATGTCTACAAAGAGACACAAAGCCACTACAAAGAGATTAAAAAATGAATATAAGGAGACACAAAATGACCACAAAAGAGACACAAACCAACTACAAAGGGAAAAAAACCCACAGAGAGAATTGTAACGCCTACAAAGAGACAAACAAAACAACAACAAAAAGTTTGTGTCTCGCTCAGATGTAGGAGAGGTGGTGGGAACTTTTGCATGTCTGTGCCCAGACAGGAGCCCCGGGGGCCCATTGTCTCGCAGTCCAAGTGTCGGTACTCGTCGTGTTGGGAGTGAGAATGTTTTGTCAATCCATCCAGTAGTTGTTGAGATATTTCAGTCCGAACCAAAGCGCTGGACCGGCCAGCTGACCGTCCCTGCCGTCCCTGGAGCCATGCTGCTCCTGTGGCTGAAAAGAAGAACAGCAAAAAAGATTTCAAGAGGGCCATCAACAGTTTGGCCTCTCATCCGTCTCATCACAGCAGTTAAATTACACTTGCCACTACATGGGGGGGGGGGCATCAGTCCTGTTGGATTCCCTCCTTCACCCCACCTTTCCACTCTCAGCCATCCGTCTCATCTCTACAGTCTCCTCCCCGCATCCCCCTCCCCACCATCACATGCCTCTCCTAATTACTCCCCCTGTCCGTCTCCTTGTCTCCCTCTACCTCCCCCCACTCCCCCACACCTCCCCCCACCTCCCTGCTCGGCACTTCACCTGCCACATCTGTCACCTCCGATTCCATGTCAGCAGCATTTATTGGCAGGCCTGGTTCAACAACTACTACAACCGAAATCCTGTGTGTGTGTGTGTGTGTGTGTGTGTGTGTGTGTGTGTGTGTGTGTGTGTGTGTGTGTGCGTGTGTGTGTGTGTGTGCGTGTGTGTACGTGTGTGTGTGTGTGTGCGTGTGTGTGTCTCTGCGAGTGTGTGTGATGTGATTTGAGAGATTGTGACCTGATGCGTGTGTGTGTCCCAACTCCTGGCAGGTGTTGTTAATGTTGCAAACCACGCAGGGGAGACATACAAACTGCTGTTGAACGACTGTTAAACCAAAGCCCAGCGAGGGGATTGGAGGAAATCACTCTTACTCAAACACACCTTCTGCTCCTTCTCTTTCTGCCACTCTCTCTCTCTCTCTTTCTCTCTCTCTCTCTCTCTCTCTCTCTCTCTCTCTCTCTCTCTCTCTCTCTCTCTCACTGGATCTGCCTCTTCCCTTCATCTCTTTATGTTCTGCAAGATGACAGAGGTAAAGAATATTTGGAATACCGTGCAGTATGTCGGAAGCACTGTGACCCCTGCAGCTGTATGTGTACTGTACCTGAACACGCACACATGCACACACGCACACACGCACACGCACACACCGACATGCTGACAAGCACTAGTGGTGTGTTTAAGTCTTGATGCAGGCCGCTGAGTGCTGGCTCCTGTGGGTGCAGCAGCTAACCTTCAGGTGGCAACAGCAAAGGTCAAAGTATTGATCATTATTCATTCTCACGAGCTCTGTGAGTTAGTGAACAAATACTTTCGGTTTTTGTTTTTTCGTTTTTTTTCTCCCCTCTTACACACACCCATACACACAGTCTTCCTCTGCAGGGGAAGGACTGTGGTGTGATGTTACGGAGCTCTGCTGACTGAAAAACACTCCTACGTTATCGTTGCACTTTGGGCTTTACAGTGATGGACTCCAATATTGATAATGTTCAGCCTACATATCAAATATGCACAAACAAATCCCACTCACATAACTGTGTGAATATGTTCATACATATACATGCCTACACATAAACACTCAAACCCTATATGATGTGCATTATGTAACGCTTCCCCAAGGCCGGTTAATGCACATTAACACTGTGAGGTCAGAACAGTAACAGAGTCCCTGCATGGTCACTTTGGCAGTTTTATTTGTGTCGACAGGCTTTATGTGCGCTACTGGGATGTAGCAGTTTACAGGTCAGAGAGGTTAATGCAAAGGTATAATCGATGTACAGTGGCTGTGAGTGTGTTTGGAGGGATGAACGGGCCAAAGGGTAAATCAGCGGCAGAAAAAGCCTCGTCTGGAGGAGGCTGTTTGATCCAAAGCAAGCTCCGCATTGGAGCACGAGGAAAGAAACTAAACATGCAATTGAATCCTGAGGCGCTTGATGATTTTTCAAAGAGAAGATCAAGCAGTTTTCTTAAACAACTCCCCTTATTTCATCTCCTCTTTTCTTCTTCTTCTTTTCTCTTCTAGAAAATTAAATTAGATAAGTAATTACATTTCTATGAAAACATACGGCACTGTATAAATATTTAAAGTGTCCACTGGCCAACTTGCTCCTTGGGGATTTTAAAACTTTCCATTAGCTGTCAAACAATAACATCAGCACTAACCGCTCAGGGTGGCGACCAACACTCTGAAGTCACCGTAATAACTTAGCTTGAAGTTAATGTTTACCATATTTGTCAACTAATGTTCTAAAATCCAAGCTGATGCAGGTGAGTCGTGCGGTCTTTGTTGCTCAAGACTTTCATGTCTTTCCGCAGGGGGAACAGTGAGAGCAAGCCATTCTTTCGAAAGATATATTATGTCTGTTTCCCCGAGAAGTCATGAATGATAGTTTGTTCAAAGACTTGGAGACACTTCACGCAAATTGCTCGATGATAACTCCACTCTGCTTCTATCTCCTCCATAAAACACACTGCAGCTGGATGAACTCCTTCCTAATCCAGGAATTAAAATGAAACCAATTTCTCTTTTCGCAGGGCATAAAATGAAATGCAGTGTGACGTTTTCCCGTTGCACTAAGATAAGAAGACTTTGCATTTCTGTGCTGCACAGGGGAAAAAATCCATCATTTGCGTGACTTCATTAAACCGTCTTTAATGTTGCTGCTGCTGCATTCAATGACAGCACCAATGACTCAGCGTGCAGGTTGGGCGAATGCCCTCTGAGCCGATCTAATCAGATCATACTGTGGTTGTAGGTGTGCACTTAATACGTCTAACAAGTAAAGCCACTATGGGACATTAGCAGGGATTGGATCGATGCACATGAGATGCCAGTGCATTAACTTGACTTAATCATAGTGTCTCTCAAGGGTCAAACCCAACCGCTTCACTCCCTGTAACACACGGATACACATATAGGTCTACACCTAGCTAACACTGATGCAGTCATCGTTAATGCTCAGTTTTAGAGGCGGTAAGAGGTTGTGTTGCAGTTGAATTGCTATTCATTGAATTTGCTAGCTCCTATTGATTAGAGCGACCACCGAGCACAGAGACAAGTTTTTTTTCCGCGTTTTTTATAGAATAATAAAAAGAATAACCCAAAAGTTTTTTTCCCATAGACTTGCATTGGGAAAGAGACATTGGTAAATTAGTCGATTATATTTTTTTGAGGAGACCCAACTTCCCTAGAGGAACACTTAAATAGCCCTTATCTAAATCATTAGGTCCTACAAAAAGTAAGCATATATAGCCAAATTCAGAGTAGTTATCTATTCATGTAAATGCGCCAGAGAACGAGGGCTGGGAGGCGGGGTTAAAGGAAACGCGAGGGTGCTTGCTCTATGGGCACCATAAAGCAGCAGAAGAGCGCGGGGAAGATCCGTTTATTTCATCACTCTGAAGTTGAGCCATTTTGGCTTCATGCAGCACTGAGCAACTTTCATAGGAATGAACTGGAATCTGCCTCCAACACTGAATCCAGTTCTCTTTATACACCGATGGAATGAACACACAAACATTAACAGCAACACACACATGCGTTGAAGACATGTAACGTTACATTCACACTTGTGGGCACCTTATGGACATGAATAAATGAGCTCAGAATAATCTGGAGACACGCTTACACACACACACACACACACGCACGCACACACGCGCGCGCACACACACACAGACACACACGCACGGCCCCCATTTAATGTTCACTAATGGCTTTAATCTGCTGTTGAACTGATTGATGGATATTATGATAGAGGACCCTCCTCTCTGTCTTGCAACTGGCAGAGTGTTGTCCAGAAGAATCCTTCACCCGAGCGAGTCCTTGACTTAAATTAGATTTCAACTGCAATGCGGCTGGCTTTCACAGCACACGGTTAGCCAGTTAGCATAATGCGTGTTAATGGGCCATCTACTTAGGAATGACTCTTAAACCTATACTGGCCATAAAGAGCATATAAACTCAGGCATCTGCAGGATGAGAGAGCAGAGCAGGTGCTGTTTTCTCCACGAACGCCGGTCTTATTATCATCCTAATGTTTTTATAATGTGCTGCATTTTGTAGTGTGGTGACAGCAAGTCGCCCTTGGCTTAACAAAAGGAACTATTAAACGTCAGGCTGTCTGTGACAGACAGTCATCATTGGTTTTTTATCATAATGTGCACATGTGTCCATGTGCTGCTGGTGTGATTGAAGTTTGAGAGGATTTAAGGGTGGAATAATCTGAAGAGATTCTCTCTTTTTTTATTGCCTGACACTAGCTATTTGTTGGAATTCGATATACTTTACTGCTCACATCCCACACATGCCACAGCGAACACATTTCCCTGTGCGCACCGAACTTCAAGGTCAAACACTCTTTTGTTCATTTTTAGAATAAGTGTGTGTGTGTAACTCGTGTGTAGTTCTACTGTACATGCGCATAATGACATACTTGCACGTATATGTTGTGTAGGTGTTTACAACTGAGAGGAGGAGTGGGTTACATGTTGTATGTATGCAGAGTTTGTGAGTGTGTGTTGCATGTGCGCATTCCTTCCTCCCCCCTCGGCTATTTTTCTTTAAATGCAATAAAGCTCCATGCCGGACAGTTGCTTATAAACATGTACTGCCATTTGGATTCATTCACATGTGAATACAGATCAACGTTATCCTCCGGTTACATATTGTATGATGGGCTGATCCATAATTCCAACATTAAAGCCACAATATGTGACTTCTTTACACCGCTCTTTCTGCCCACCTGTCACATTTACTCAACAGCCTCCACATTGTGTTTGCACAATGGACAATGACCTGTTTAGTAAATGTGATCTGAATTATGACACAAAAAACAATCATCAATTATTTCTCAGTTAAAGGTATACTATGTAGGATTTTCCGAAAAAAACAAAACAATATATAAAGTAATTCCTCTTAATCATCACTGATGACCCACTAGAAATATGAGGCGGTATCTGCAGAGACCCTGCCCTCTGTCTGTATTTTATTATTTTGCTGTTTGGGACATTTCTGGGCATCAGCCTTTTGACACTGAGTGAGAAGCATTTACGCATCCAAGAAGAAGCTACCAAAAATAGCGGACACAGCGCTGGAAAAATGTATATTGTTCTGGCAACCTCGGTGAGGGGATTTGCGCTTCTGGTCTCGCTTAGCCGGGAGTAGAAGGGGCCAACTTTGAATGTTCTTGCATAGTATGCCTTTACATTCTAGGTTTGGAAAATGGCCGCCATGGCACCTCATAAACTCCTTTCACTTCTAGCTCTCAAATCTCATTGTATCTTTCAGAAGCATTTTCCATTTCCTCCCTTTTTAGAGGTAAATATTAGAATTACAGCCTCACAGTTGTATTCTTCTGCCAACCAGTCAACTTGCAGTTCCCATATATCCCATATATGTAGTGAAAACGTTGAAGGAATTTAATAAAAGGTATTAAGTGTAGTTTTGGGCTGAAGTTATCATATTGATATTTATCAGCAGCATCAATTCATCCAGTGCTATATACACCTCAACCTTAACTTCATGTATTACTTTGGTGGAAAACCTTTCTGAAACTTGGTTAAAAAGTTTAGTGTTTCTTTGCTCCTCTCTTTCTGTGTCTTTGAATACTCACCGACTCTCATCACAAGGTGCTGGAGCTCATATTGCTTCTGAAGTCAGTCTCAACTATTCTCTGACACCTGTTGCCGGGGTTCGCACTGTTCTGACAGCCAAGGCCGGCACCAGATACTGTGTGAATAACACAATCAACCCCCCCCACATTTCTCATCTAGAATCTGCACTTCACAGGCTGTAGCTCTCCTCACCATTCCTGGTGTATGTGTTCGTCCATGTATTGGCACGTTTGTGTTTTGTATCCATTTGTATGGTGATTTTTAGATTTATTTTGGCTATATACATGCCTGTATTCATGTCATCATGACTGTTTTTCAGCTGATTGTCTTTTTTTGTTGCTGCTTTGGATAACCGCCATCCCTAGGTTGACATTGGTGGTTTTGAGTAAAATTTGTTGACAACGATGGGATGGATTGCCGTGGAATGTGGTACACACGTTCATGTCCCCCTCTGTATCAAATGTAATATCTTTGGTGATCCCTCAACTTCATGTAGCGTCGTCATCAGGTCAAACATTTTAATCTGGGGTTAATGACAAAACACCTGGGAACCAATCACGTCCCCAGTAGTCTCTGTTAGTTAATGATCAAATGCCAGCATGCTAATTGAAATGGTTAATATCGTAAACATTATGCCTCCTGAAAAATGTTAGCATTGTCTCTGTGAGCATGATAGCATGGGGCCAATAGCATTTAGCTCAAGGTGCTAGCCTCACAGCGCCGCTAATGACTGTAAACATGTTTATTTAAGAGTTTTACACCTGAATGGACGTGATTGAGTTAGCGTATTAAATTGGAGACCTATTTGGATGACTTGGTCTGACTTCTCATACTATTCACCCTAGAGGGTGGGCGACTGTGGCTTAGTGGTGAGCAGGATCGTCCTTCAATCAGAGAATTAGCAGTTCAATCCCCAGCTCTGCTAGCCCATGTCGATGTGTCCTTGGGCAAGACACTTACCCCCAAATTGCTCCTGTAGCTGTGCCTACGGTGTGTGAAAGGTAGCTACTCCTGATGGGCAGGTGGCACCTTAGCCACTCCCATCAGTGTGTGAATGGGTGAACGATGTCATGTAGTGTTAAAGCACTTTGAGTGGTCGGAAGACTAGAAAAGCACTACAGGTCCATGTACCAGTGTCACCACATCTTATAAGCATCGTAAGACAGATGGTAAAACTTAACACATTAGACAATATAAGTTGGAACAGAAGTCCCTTTAATTGGAAGCTCTTCATCTTCTAGTGTTACTGTTCCTTATTATGTGTGTGGTCTGCAGCCGAGGCCTGCTAAGCCAGTGTCAAAACATTGACACATCAACGATGATAGTGATGAAGATGGAGGTCATAAAGCTGCTGTTGATGGCTTTGATGGAGATCTCATCGTCCAGAGAAACGGACAGATGCATAGAAAGACGTCTGACACTCATCTGTCACGATGCTCACACATCTTCCTTCCGAAAGCACTTCCAACGACTCTCCTCTCCCTCTGTGCAGCCTTTTGCCTCCCTATCTTCTCTCTTTCGATGCGTCACTCCTCTGTGTGTACACGGACAGGTCAATCAGGCTTTCTGTCCTCGGTGTCTCTTTGGTATCTTTGTACATCTGATATCTGCAGGCCCTGCAGTGAGGACTGCCTCCTTTGCATCTAAAGGAGCTGATTATACAGCGCAAGAGGGGAGTATTTGTCGAGATGCTCTCATCTTTATGCAAAAAGAACAATGTTTAAGCAGGTGGATCCTGCTGCACAAGCATCGGGCAAACATACACACATCGGACACACTTACACAGAAACAGACAGCAAACGAGATTGGATTGGATTTCCTATTAACAGGCAAATCATTCCTCTCCTCTCCTGTCTCATTCTCATTTTTGCTGTCAAGTACCATGTCACCCCTCTATCTATCTATCTATCTATCTATCTATCTATCTATCTATCTATCTATCTATCTATCTATCTATCTATCTATCTATCTATCTATCTATCTATCTATCTATCTATCCATCTATCTATCTATCTATCTATCTATCTATCTATCTATCTATCTATCTATCTATCTATCGATCCATCTATCTATCTATCTATCCATCTATCCATCTATCTTTCCTTGCTCAGCATGTGTCATCTTTTCCACTTTTCTTCTATTCTCTGCCTCTTTATTTTTTCATCCATCTCTGCCTTTCTTATTCCACTCATTTATTTCAATCTGCACCTTTTTCAGAGGGAGAGAGACAGATGGAAAGATAACTGCTGGGACAGAGTAATATAATGTAATATAGAGATGATACCATACAACAGCTCTTTTTTTCTCTCTCACAAACACTTACCTGCGAGTGTGAGTCATAATACATTTTGAAAAGTGTGCCTTCGTGAATTAAAAATTCACATATTTACATATCCCTTGAGGTTTTTTTCATGGATTTTATGGTCCTTGCAATGGCTGACACCACACATAGAGTTGATTTGTTGAAGTAAAATATTCTATTTCCTCATAGTATTGGCATACTGAAGCATCCCAAAATGGCCCATGGCATTAATTACCTCCAAGCATCAAATCTAAACTCTTTTTGTTTCAGAAGTACTTTGCTATTGTTGTGGGTAAGTGACACTTATGCTGAAGTCAGACTCTACTTCAGCATTTGTTACATGCAATCGTTTTCTTTTATCATGTCTCACTTCCTCTATCATGTCCCAACTAAATAAATCAAGCAGGCTGACTTCCTCTGAATGCAAAAGCTTGTCAAAAAGATGCTGACTTTGTTCTAAAAGCATAATTTGATCGGATGTTAGAAAGAGAAAGCCTTCCTGCCATGTAAAGACAACCTGCACAGTGTTGAGGACAAGTGAAGTCAAAGACCTGCGACATCAGTTCCCATTATTTGCAATTTCGGCAATTAGCACATGTTCTTATCCAGTGATTCTAGTCCAGTTGCCTCAGTAACGTGTGTGTGTATGTATGTGTGTGTGTGTGTGTGTGTGTGTGTGTGTATGTGTGTGTATGTGTGTGTGTGTGCGTGTGTGTGCGTGTGTGTGTAACCAAACACAAGTCGTGGAGCAAATGTAGAGTTGAGTCAGTGAAGAGCAGTGGTTGTACAAGTTAATATCAGTGTTATGAAGGGCAGTGAAACATATTTATGTAGCTTTCTTAATGAGGTGGTATATGACTCGACACATGAAGAGAATATAGTCTGGATACATGTTTGTTATCTTACACAAGGATTAGAATGGAGTATCATCTGCATAGCAGGACAGTGGCTTGTCATACCTACGAGAATATCATCTACAAAAACGGTATTAGACAGATGGCAACAACATGGTCGGATGATTCTTGAGGCCAAGGGACCTGGTTTATATTGAGAACAGGGGTAAGCAAAGGTTTAAACCCCTCAGGGAGAGCATATGTAGTAAAAAAGACACTTTTTCTACGAAACTCGATTGCTCTGATTGTAAAAGACCCATGAAAGTAAGAATGCAAGAATGTCAAAGAGGAAGTACTGGTTGACAGTGTCTTAAACAGCAGACATGATAGCAAATTTAACGATTTGTTTTTATCATGCAACGTATTTAAACGCACAACATGTCATTTTCTATCCTAAAACAAACATAAAAATCCACTATGCAGAAACCAGATGGCTGGAGTCACACTCCTCTTTCTGTCTCTTGATGTTACCCTCAAAATAGGTTCCCAATGTGTCTGCATTATGTCGGCTTACCTGGACTCAGGTTCAAAAGCATCTCTCCCTCTCCTGTCTACTGCCTTTTCTTATTCCCATCACTAGTTCTCTCTTCTTCTCCTCCCGGGACTTTGTTTTATCTTCATAGTTGATCCCGAGAATAACTCTCCTTTGTTCTAAGTTAGAGAATGTAATATAGATGTAATCTCATGTGTTACTCAAACCTGTGCATGAAAAAAGGTTTGACTAGAAGTTTGTTTACTAAGAAGCAGTGGGACAACTGTTCTGATGCTTTTTTGTGTTCCGTGTTGCCATTGATAAGAGAATAGAGGGAAAAAAATAAAAGGTTTCGATTTAGTCTCCAGCAGCAACCCCTGATGGTTTTCTTTGCTTTGGGTGAGATACCCATGATACCCATGATGTGAATTTCTCTTCCTTATTTTCAGTCATTTGGCCTCCTCTCTCTTCCCTTCCCCCCACCCCGTCCACGCGTCATCTAACACCGGCATTCCCTGATGAGATCCATTGTCAACCTCTAGCCCTCTGCCACTTCACTGGCCTCAACCCTCCCTTTTTACTTCTCTCTTTTGCTCTTTTTAATCTCTCCTTTGCCATCCCTCTTTAAATTCCTCCTCTTTCATCATCCACTTCTATCTCCCTGCCGGCTTCACTTGTCAGTACTCACCTTCTCCTCTCGTTTCCCCTACCCCCCTCCTCCCCCCCCTGCTGACGCACCATGGCACATCATGGGATCAAGGCGACCACCTCTGATACATTTAGAGGCGTCTAGCAGCAAATGGACAGAAAGAGCTGAGAGAAAACTTGTCACAAGGCTGCACCAAAATTAAATACGAGATGAAAGAGAGAGGGCCTCTCATGGTTAAAGAGATTGAGGACTTTTGAAGGGAAGGTTTGTGAATTGGACTGGGAGTGATGTCCCTGCGCAGTTACGCCAAAGGGAATACAGAGCAGAGTACAGAAAGAGACAAAGGGAACGAGAAACAGAAAGAGAGTAAACAACAAGTTTCTTGGAGCTATGCAGATCAACCCATGTGATTGTTTCACAAAATAGTGTGTGGTCCAGATACCTAAGAGAAACCAAACCCCATTAAACGGTCTTTGTCAGTAACCATAAATCATTTTAAGTATTTGGTCAAATGACTCATCTTGACTGGTGGGGACAGTCCCTGGCATATACGATATATATATTTCATGAATAAAGTTGCTCAGATAATAAATCTCTGCCACCTTCAAAATGATTCTGGCTTAAAAAAAACATCCAACATCAATAAAACGTCTATCATAAAATTGATAACGTTAGCTGTCTCATGAATTAATACCGTGACAGTAATTGAGATAATCCCGTTCCCGCTCCACTGCGGAGAACACCCGTTCCTGTTCCTTGCAGTCCACATTCACAGCACCAACACAGAGAATCAATATAACCCCCCCCCCCGCCCCCAAGAAAACTTGTTTATGGCTTTCACGTACAGGACAGCAGCCCTTAAGTCTCGCATCAGCCTCTCCCGACCAACCCTTCCCAAAGGTCAGCGTGAGAGGCTCTTCTGTAATACCACTGGTGGAAACAGCTGATGTTGCTGTGATCTATAATCACTTCACGTCTATAAGTGAGCCTCAGGAAGGACTCCTGGGAAGGGAGTGCTGCACTGTCCCAGAGGGACGTATAGCCTGACAATGGCAGAGTGTTTTAATGTTTAGGTGTGCAATGAAGAGCATCGGGCCCCCTTGCAGATTCTTATTCTCTGCAGAATCACTGCGTTCTGCATAATGGACCATGGAGTTTTTCTGGATCTCGGCTCATCTTAGTCAAGCTATTGATTTCCCGCACTCAAAGCAAACAAACTTTAATTCAACCCCCCACCCTTGAAAGTATCAAGAGTGAACATGTCCATAGCTTACTACTTACAGTAGTAACCCAGCTAAAGCCCAAGAGCACATCATTATCAACCAGGTTACATCCATTTGTGGGGTTATATGTTGCATTAAAAAGAACAACAACTTGCCACTGTGTAGAAGCTGATGAAATGTAGTCATCAAGTCCACAAGACTAAAACTCATAGAGCTAAATATAGCTTAATTAGCAAGCTAGCTACAGCTGATAAAATCTACAAGCAACAATTGTTATTTCAGCTATTGACATCTTGAACCTAGGGACCCAGTGTTTAAAAAAATATTAAGAATTGAGAGAGGTACATTTCCCCCCTTTTACCACTGTAAATTGCATGTATGAAAGAGAAGAATGGAATGGCTTAGTGAAAAGATAATTGCACTAATGAAACAAATTCTTAAAAAAATATAGAATTATATAAATACAAACGGGGATGGCTATATCATTTCCAACCGTTTTCTCCGCTTTTGTATCGGCTAATGTTTCTGCCAAGACGGCCCCAATACTGAAAATTAGCATGTAAAATCTAATATAAGCGTAAGAGGGTAGAGCCTACTGATGAAGGTAGAGGAGGTCAGGGCCTCATAATTTGTCACTGACGATGCTAAATGCCTTAGAGGAGGAAGTGGTAGATGAGCATTATAAGTGCAAATGAAAAGTTTAAGAGAAGAGAGAGACAGAGCGAGGCAAAGAGATAGAGAAGGGAGGAGAAACAGATCAGAGGGGGATTAGAGGACAGAGGGAGTGTCCCTCGGGGGGGAAGGAGGTGGGAGAAAATTAGGTGGAGGAAGCAGTGTTGGAGAAAGGGAGGGGCGAGCATAAGAAAAGAAGTGTGGCTGGTGTGAGAGGTGGAGATTGATGATTATTAATAGTAATGTTTGATTAGCATGAGTGCAGTCAGGAAAGCGATACGGGCCGGCCTGAGCAGCCGAATATCACTGACCCCGTGCTGAACTGGACGCCCATTTTTCATCCCAAAATAGTTGTAGAGGACATGTATAAAACAGAAGGAGCAGAGTCTCTGATCTTTTACTGGACGTCCCTCTTGCACCTCTCTGGCCCTTCTCCCATCTCGACATCAGTCATCAAGTGAACTGGTAAGACGAAGATATATATGAGATATTAGTTAGAGGGGTGAAGCTAAAGACAGATGGCAAGTTTTAAGATGATGGCTCTTAACAAATCAAGGGTTATCACAACATTCGAGTAGAGGGAAGAGGGCGGTTGATCTCAACATCTACAGTTCTTGATGTTAATCTGTGATCAAATGCAGTGACAGATGAAACCAATAGGAGAGGTGATAGCTAGAGAAATGTGTGAAGAAATGTAATTTACCTTCTTTTACAGGCTCCTTTATAGTGTGAGTTTAGATTTAGATCGAGACGGTATATCTGCTAGGTAATAACTTGATAGCAGCCTTTGGCTTCCACAATGAGAGTCCATTTTGTTGCAGTGCTTGCTTTGCGTTATCGTCCAAGGTCAAATTTTAATTACACCGAATGAGATTGAATACAGTCTCCACCCGTGCTCCAGGGAAGTGTAACTTTGTCAAAATGCTGATGCAGTGAAAGGCATGAAGATCCTCTTGAGAATTAATTTCTGATTCTACGTCTGATCACAGAGATTTAAAAAATCTTGCATGTACTCATACAGCAGACGCATTATCTACGATGAATATTCATACGACACTTAAGTGCATGCAGTCTCAGTTAATTAATGAGGAGGACGCATAATATTTTGTTTGTGTGTCACAATGAAATATGTATGCTTTTTTTTAACACTCTTGACGCTGTTGCTTTCAATGGCAGATTAAATGGAATTTACATCTATAATTTGTTTGGTAATATTTTATGCAAATGTTTATCAAGTCGGTACGCTAAAGACTGCTTTCATCGCAAAGCTTATGTGTTTTGCAAAGTCATCTCATTAGAGTTTGTGACCTTACTAGATTATGAATCTTAGTGGTGCCCACAGTATGTTAAGTGGGAGTGAGTAACCATGGCAAGGCTTCTTGCATACACCCCCAATGATGGATTGCCATGACATTTTCTACAGACATTCATGTTCTCCTCAGAATGAACTGATATAACTTTGATGATCCCGAATTTTGCTCTAGTGACATCACCAGGTCAAATTTTTGTTTTGTTTATGACCAAATATTTTTTTAAACTAATGACATTCCCATCAGCTTCAGCTGTTATTCATCTTTAGCATTATTATTGCTAAGATGTCAGCATGCTGATATTAGCAGTTAGCACCGCTGTGAGACCACAGAGAGGCCGCCATGGCCGTAGACATGAACACTACAGCACAACACGGAGAACTGTAGTCCGAACCGAGACGTCCAACTTTATTCCTCCTTTCAATTGTGATAAAAGCAGCACAGATCCACTCTTTTTGTCCTTTCACAATAAAATCCCCAGACATAAACTGCATAACTGTACATAACTGTTTACCAGTAGGAACTCAAATTTACTTAGAGCATTTTACTGCAAGGAAACTCAATTAGATATCTCACAGTAGCTCAGGCTATACAACCATTTACCTCAGACAGACTGCCAGACGCTGCTCTGGGTCAGTAAGATCCTGGCAGTTGGTCCTCTGGCTGCGTGAATCTATTCCAGGCTTTTACTGAAAAAGTGTTGCAACTGTTGCAAATTTGCATCGCTGGCAGTATGAATAGTTTTGATGCGAAATATTTTTTAGTTACAGTTTACTACAACCATGTGGCTATGATCACGTGAAGGAGAGGTGCCAGAAAAATAAAACTGTTCCACAAATAAATTGTATATTACCTAATTTACATTCAGTCAATCAGGAAGGCAATTAAGTACTGTGCAGTTATGAACACACACACACAGACACACGCATGCACGCGCACACACAGCACTACTGTTGTCGCCAAGCTCTAACTGTGCGGTTAATCCTGTTCTGTACCTGCCAGAGGATTAGCCAGTGGACAGTGGTGATAATAGCCAGATGATCCTCAGGCCTCTGTAATACTTTGATCAAATCCAGTCTTTCCTTGCTGTGTGTGTGTGTGTGTGTGTGCGTGTGTGTGTGTGTGTGTGTGTGCGCGTGTGTGTGTGTGTGTGTGTTTGTGTGTGCGTGTGTGTGTGTGTGTGCGCATGTGTGTTTGCTTTTTGCTTTTGAATGAACAGTATTGTACATTATCAACGGCTCAATGGACAACGTAATGCCCATTGAAAAGGTAGCTCTCGCTACATTCAACCATTAAGCTTATTTGAAGATCAACTGTGCAGATTAGTAGCGATTCAAATAAAAAGCTTTAATGGAGGAAGAAAATCACTGGGGAACCTTTGATGGGGTGGCTGTGGCTCAGTGGAGAGAGCAGGGTTGTCCTTGAAACCAAATGTTGGCGGTGTGATTACGGGCTCCATACTGTCCGCATGTCAAACTGTCCTTGAGCGAGACACTGAACACCAAGTTGCTTCCAAATGTCATGTATGTACCTGTATGTCTATGACCTGTTAAAGTTTTATTCAGAAAAATGGCATGTTATAGCTGTTGTTCTTAAGATTAATGGTGCTACTTTATCTGGGTCTCTTCATGTAAATTTAGATACATATATAATATGTTAGAATGCCACTGTTAGCGGCATTTAAATATTATCAATTTTATTTTTATTATTAAATGGGAACAATTTAGCTTTTAGTAATTTTTATCTTCTCTCTCAAATCCATCAGGGATGGAGGCCTATTTCTGATGGAGACCACCAATATTATAATCATCTGAATCCTTTTATATCTCTAAATATTGTATCCAGGCTGAGTGTTTTTTTATATTAGTAACCAAAGACACATACAGAGGCACAGCTGTTCTTTTTCAGTCATTCATTACAAAGCAAGCCCAATATTGGTGAACTCAATTTAAACTTAAAGCAGCATAAAGCTCCAGTGGTGTATGAAACACAATGCTCATTGTTAAATGCCTCATTGCAGCACACTGACGCAGCAGCATAGAGGGAGAAAAACACACACAATACCTTCAAAGCGTTTTTGTGTAGAGGACAAGAGTTCACTTCTAGTTCAAAAACTGAGTACAAGGATACTGAGGCACATACATATGTATTTTTTCCCCTTGTCTATGCTTTTTAGAGACTCCCCCACAAACATACACACAACAACCGAACGCACATAAGGGGCTCGGGTTTCTTGAAATGCAAGTACATTCTTCTTTAAGCCTTCCACCTCTTGGTCCCAGCCTGCTTGGCACCCTCTGTGACACACGTAAACACACACACACACACACACACACACACACACACACACACACACACACACACACATTTACACGTTCATGCAGCTGTTACAGTTGGCAGCCCAGCAGCATGGTTAGGTTTCCCACACCTAGAGAGGCCAAAAGGGTGATGGGACTTCCCACAAAGGAAACCCCTGTTTCACATACTGTACATTCACAGGCCTCATGAGATACCATCAGTATCCTGCAGAAACCTTTAAAACTCCATTTTCATGTCCCACATTGTCCGCTTACTTCCCTTTTGTTCCTCCATATGAAGCACATACATCACCACTCTAAAATGTCAGTTTCATCGTCAGATATTTTAAACTAGATAGTTTAAACTAGAAGTAAACAACACACTTCGGAGACAGGGTTTCAAGACTGCAGAAGTCAGTGCAGTAAAAAGTGAAAGAAAAAAGCAAGGTTATCCAGTACAATTCACGTCGGAACATTCTAGATGGTTCTGGGAGACGACTGTACACAATAAATGCATCATATCAGCAGTGCAGTGCAGCAGACTTCAACCTTGGTCGAGTCTGATTGTTTGAATCATCATCACAGCCTAAATTTATAAAATAATCTTTGAAGATGAAATTATCTGGGGCTGTAAAAATATTTACAGCAATTATTTTTTTAGAGAGGATGCAGTGTATCTATAGAATCATGTAAACAAACCTTCAAGGCATTAAACATTGATCTTGAATAAATATCATGATATAAAACAAGAACCACTACTGTAACCATCCTCTGAAACATAAATGATACCCATGTTGACTCAATCAACCTACGCTACCCTGTAATTTTGAGTCATTCAATCAGTCTTGTTTACTTTTTCCCTGTTTCATATAAATCACTCGTATTTAGTGTTTCCTGTTTTATTTTGATACTCACCTCCTCTCTCGTTGCGGAACACTTCACTTCCTGTCTTTGTGTGTTTTCCCGCCTGTGTGATTAATTGCCCCTCCCTGATTGTTTTCACCTGTCCCTCATTAGACCTGCTGTCACTTGTCCCTCGTTACCACCCTTCCTCCGAAAACACCCACTGGAGTTGTTGGAGTCCAGTGACTACGAGACCTCATTAACATATTGCTTAATTTCACAGAGCTGGGGTGTGATTTCATTAAATCTGAGTTCTGCTTTGTGAAGACAGATTCATCACAAGAGTAAATGAATTATGAAAAGTCTGTTTGATAAATTAATTCACATTTTAAATGCATGACAATGAGGCAAATAAAGTATTATCGAGTAAAACCTCAGTTAACATATTGTTAAATTTAACGAAGCCGAACTTACTGGTAAACATCTACTCAAGCTTAATGATAGTGCATGACTTCTTATGACGCATAAACTGACACTGAGTCATTCGGCGAACATGATTTGACATACTTTGGTATGAATGTTTTTTATATGTAAAGTGAGTGAACTTTCTGTTTGTGACTGCTGATGTATTAAATCAGAGTTCTACTGAATGAAACATGACGCTGAATTTAGCAGTTAAACTAGTTGATCCATTGAAGGAGAGAAAACTGACTGACTCAGATAAAAAATCTGCAGAGACGAATCTGCAGCGCAAACGCAATTGGCCTTTATACTTAATTTCCTTTAAATAAATCAATGTGGCGTACTTTAGACAGTTCCACTGGCAGCACACTGACTGAGATATCTCGGGAAATCAATCTTATCCTCCTCATTTCGCGGCGAATTGTCTCTTTTCCCCCAGCGGACACCTTTCGTGAGAAAGGTCAGAGAAGGAGGTTGTGCTTTTATAATGATAAAAGATTGGATGTGTGGCCACACAAGTTAAGCAGTGTTCAGTATTGATCTGTGTGTGCAGCAGTATGTTACTGAACTAGATAACACCATAAAGAAGCTCATACATCACTGGAGTGTGACACCAATGGAAGAGAACTACTTCTAATGGGGACGCTACATTTAGCTGTTGCTAGCTAATATCAAAACCACTTAAAGATCTAGCCAGGATACATTTCATTTGTTTTAATAACATATTTACCACTTAGGTAATGTCTTCATTTCTGTTGATTTCCCCACACTGTGGTAAATATTTAACAGTTTTAGAATGGAACCCACATGAATAACATTGTATTTTTGTCGATTATGCAGCCACATAAATCCACAGTGTTGCAGACTACGAAGCAGATGATATTACAATAATTGGACCGCTTGAGGCGTGATTCAGCAAAACACAACAGGGGAATGTACAGGAAACTCGGACTGTATTTCCACTGAGAAGGACAGGGCGATGATGATGATATCGGCCAGTTCAGCATTATGGGCAGCAAACAGGGAGCATGATGATGATGATGATGATGGTACAAGGATGATGCTGATACCCTGCTATTACTGTGACCGATGAGACCTCTCAGTCCACCCTGCTTTGCATCAACATCAGAGATGAAAGGTTGAAAGATGTTTCATTTATTATCTAGTAAGCGGCCCTCACCAACAGAAAGGCGTAAGCGTTTTTTTTTGTGTGTTTTTGTCCAAGAGCTCTAGGGCCCACTGCAGATAAACTACAGTAAATTTAGCTCAGGGTAAAGAAATCGAATAGGAGTAAAAGGCGCGCTGCGTCAACATTTCACAGCCCCACTGACCTGTGTTGTACAACAACAAATTGCTATTTATTTTCTTTTGTGCTAGTCTACCAACCACAGAGAACAGTTCCATATCCATTCTCCTCCTATTCTACTTCCATGGCTCAGAGTGTAGGGGTTTACGTTCCCCTTCACAGGATCCCAGTAGCCTTGAAAAGACAGATCACGTCGCACAAGCGCAGCTAGCTTCGTGTCTCTGGGCACGGCAATGTCTGTCAGTGTACCACTTTGTTCTACACTAAACTATCTGAGGGGGGAATCCAAACAAAGATCCTTTTTAGAAGTGTTTTTGATGTCCGTCAATCTCCCAACTCACAGAACAGATGAAAGTATCCATCCACACTCACACTGAGAACCCTCGGCTTTTTAAGCTCACTATGTGACAGAGCTTTCTTCCCGTATACTCCTCATGAACCTACTTAAAAGCATTTGTGTCTGCAGTAAATGTCTGATACTAGTCAGTCTGTTGAAGACAGTGTGGCTGTCAGCTGTCCTCTGTTGACAGGACGGCCCGTTCCGAGGACAATAACGTTCAAATTTATGTCAGAGTTGGTTGAAAGGACTTGACGCTTCAGCACAGCTTATGTGGCGCTGATGTCATCGCTTTAGAGGTGGAGTTCTAGTCTTGTCAACGAGAGATTTTAGTCTGGAAAAAGTCCATTAAGCCTGGCAGTTGGACCAAGAAGCAAGCTATTTATATGTATATATCACTCTTTGCACACTTAGTTTGAGAAAATTTGACTTCCCAGAAGCAGTTTTTTATTTTTATTATTTTGCTGAAAGCAATTACAGCTGACTGCTCAACACGTTGTGTGTGTGCTCAGTTAGTTGCAGGTGAGGTTTATGTGGAAGTCTGAGTGATGTGTCAATCATCTGTCAAACGGCATACTTGAAATAATGTGCGTCCCGAGCAAATCCCTATTAAGGTTTGTCAGACCACAATAAAGCAAAGTGAAATCAATACGCCGCATCCTCTAAATCCACATGTCACTCACTCCTTCTCAGCACCCCAGATTCTCTTTGTGTTTGTCCATCTCCGTGTCCAGCTTCAAGTTGCCGTGTGTTTGCATTAGCAACAGAGGAGAGGAGGTCAAAGTCGGGGGGGGTGGGGACAGGTGACAACTTCATACGCAGCGATCGGGTTCAGTCACACGCACGGAATAAAAAAGCCAAAGGGCCGCTGAGTGCCGGGCTCACCTTTCATAGTGCGAGGTACAAGACGGTTCTCCCTCGGGACCGGGCTGACAAACTCAATTCTCCTGTGGTATTTCAGACACCGCTGCAGACTCCGAGGGCCTGTTACACCCCCCGCCGACTCGCTGCCCTGCTTTCATCTGTAACAGCTCAGTGGTATCAGAGAGATCAAAAGCAAGACACCGATAAGGACACCTCGCTGGTTGTTCTGGTTCCTTCACATCTTAATTTTGACATGTCCCATAGCACCACAACTAAACCTCGTCTCCCCCCACCACCCCCGCCCTCCTGCTCTCAACTCCGTCCTGCTCCGGTATCTTCCCGTCTCCAGCTCCGTCACATCTCCTTCCCCTCTCTCTCTCTCTCTCTCTCTCTCTTTTGTCACTCCTCTTGGACGGTCACTGATTCAGTCTGTCACTCGCCACCTCTTTTCACATGTCCTGGTTTCCTGCTCCATTTCTAGAGCGTCACCGGTGTAATAGGAGAATGTCTCTGAGTTCTCTCGCTGCTCTCTGGCGACCTTGTTTTTAACCTCTGTCCTTCTCTTCCTTCTCTGTCGCCCTCTCCTCTGTCTTTTTCTTTTCATCTCAATTTTCCTGAACAGCTGAGATGGCAATGAGCAGCATTCTCAACGCTGATGACATCAAGAAATCTCTAGATGCATTTGCAGGTAAAAGCAACTTCCCAGCTGATTCCTCCAGATCTGGCCAATGGCCCCAATCAGTATTCCCATTATAATTTCTTCTTTAAAAAATATCCTTATTGTTATAGAACAAAGAAATACGTAACTCTCCCGGGTACTATAATGATCATATGGGTTTATGTCATGGCCAACAGTGTCCATTATTTAAATTGCACTTTGGAGAAATCATGTTTTGTCATGTCAAGCATTTTGGTAGTAATGTTTAGAGTAAAGAAATGTTTGTAAAGTATTGACATTTAGCATCTTTGTGTTTGTACGACTGTGTGCCTCCGTCTGTGTGTGTGTGTGTGTGTGTGTGTGTGTGTGTGTGTGTGTGTGTGTGTGTGTGTGTGTGTGTGCAGTTGCTGGCTCTTTTGACCATAAGAAGTTTTTCGAGATGGTGGGTCTGAGGGCCAAGTCTTTTGACGAAGTGAAGAAGGTCTTCCTGGTGCTGGACGCCGACAACAGCGGCTTCATAGAGGAGGAGGAACTCAAGTGAGACACACACACACACACACACACACACAACCCAAATGATGCAACACATGTTCTGGGACATGTATCCATTCTGCTTTTCTGTCCCTGGTTAGATACGTCCTGAAAGGTTTCGCCAAAGATGGCCGGGACCTGACAGACAAGGAAACCAAAGAATTTTTAAGAGCAGCCGACAAGGATGGTGACGGCAAGATTGGAGTCGATGGTAAACATTGTTGTATTAGTGGGAGCGTGATGAGGTCACACAAACAGACACCAAGCCAAAATGATTGTCGAGAGAACACACACACACACACACACACACACACACACACACACACACACACACACACACACACACACACACACACACACAGACAGACACACAACTGTACCTGACGGCATGATTCGGCCCATTAAGGGACTGTTCACAAATGACTGGGTTTGGGAGGGGTCAAACATTAGGAGTGGAATTAGCAACTACCAAAGTGATGGTAAACATAACAAGTGGTGCATCCTCTTCATCGCATCACCACCGTCACTGGATAAGCTAATGGGGCATCCACTTCACCCATCAGTAGAGCAGGTCGGGTTGTGCCGAACATGCATTACATTAAAGGTTTAACTCTTTATGATAGGTTTAACTTCATCATAGAGCAGAATAAAGTTAGCGTGACTGTGACTACGAGTGAAAAATAAACGTGCTTTTTACCTATTATATCCCAATTTTACTGTTTCTTAAAACTGCCATTTTAGTCCTACTATCTACTAGAAAAAAATTAAAAGCCCTGATTATGACAAAACATTTATGATCCATGGTGCGCAATGAAAAAAAAATCAGATCACCGTTCATTCAGCAAAAAGTAAATAATACATAATCCTCCCCTTTCCCGCCTAATAATTTGTGTACAGTTCCTAACTACAAACTGTGCCCTCTATGTATTACTATTAGCATTTCCCAAAGCATCAGTAACTGTTGGATCAAATTCTGAGACTTGACATAATGTGGACATCATTTTTAATGTAGATATTAGAATGTAACTAACCCTGACAACGTTTGTGTTGTTCCCCTTCCTCTCTTGCAGAGTTTGCTGCCCTGGTGAAAGAATAGATAGTCACCCAGTGTGACTGACTAGCACTCCGAGATCCCCTCCCAGCTACCGCTACATCCCGACACCCGCTGCCCCCCCCCTTTCCTCCCCTGCACCCAAGCCTCACCACCCCAGCCTGACTCCTCGCCCACCAGACTGCAGCCGACTCCCGCTACACTCACTCCTCTTCCTCAGCCTCTCCCCCACGGCTGTCTTCGCTAGAAATGCAATGCTGCACTATAGGAAGTAAGCTGTGGCGTGCCACACTCCTCTTGAGATGTCCCCGCAGCTATAGTCATCCTATTTATTTGACCCTTTTTATACAAACTGTTCCTGTTTCTGTTTCTGTATAGATATAAAACATGCCTGCAGGAATAAACCTCATGTTTTGAAGCATAAAGTAGATATTTAAAGAAAATAGAGATTAATAAAGGAAGACCCTAATGTCCTTCTGTATTTCTGACTTTATCTTCTTTCTTTTCTTCGCCAACACTTCCTCTCACTTCCCTTCTCTTTCTTTCTTTTTCCGTCTTTCTCTTCTCTCCGTCAATTTCCCTCCTGGCACTGTTCCCTTCCTGCGTTCCCCTCCCTCTCTCCCTCCCTCCCACACCATCACCCCTTCCACCCATCCGTCTATCTATCTTTCCATCCCTTTCTCCTCTGGTAATGAGCTGTTGTAAAACATACCAAAAGAAGAAGGAGGTCAAGCTGTGAAAGAATAAAATTAAATGAGAAAAAGAAACAAAAGCCTCGAGAACACTGACTCCTCTGTTAATTCCCTCTTTTTTATGTGACGCTCTTTTCTGATTCTGCACTCAATCCAGCTCTTCTTCTCTCTCTATTTCTCTGTCACTTATATCGAGCAGAGCAAGCGAAGCGTATCTTGACATCAACCTAGTAATGTATGAAGGGGTGTATTTAAAGAAGGTCAAAATTACCCTCCAGCATCATTTGTTGGTATTCATTAGCATCCGCTGTGTCGTGGAAGCAGTGGCAGGAGAGAAGGAAACTGCGTGAAGACAAACTCACAGATCACTGAGGAGCATCTTTCTGCGCTCTATGTTGCATTATGAATGTCACCTCGCTGAACGAGGAAAAGGAGGCGGAGGCCACATTATCCCACTTGCCAAAGAGTCTTTATTGAGAAGTGCTGTGCTAGTTTAGCCGAGCCGTGCTGTCAAGCCATTAGCAGAATTGGATTCACGCTAAGGTTCAATTTGGGTTAAGTATCCCCAGCGGAGGACCCAAACAGGCAACGCGGGAATCCTCTTTAGTAGGCCATTTTACTGCCTGAGCAAATAAACACAGATCTGAAGCTTAGAGGCTATCACTTAAAAGACTGTTAAGCTCCGAAAGCCACTAGACTGCCCGGGTCGGTGTCGTTCACAAGAAAGAGAAAGTATTTTTTTTAACTGAACTTTAACTTAGTCGGTTATTTAGTTGTCAATATATAATGCTATGGAAAAAAATACAAAATATTTTAAATCAAGTAGTCAGTGGCTTTAACTGATGATGTAATGTCAGTATTTTTGATTAGGTAACAACTTATTTCAAGCTTATTTTTTATGTTTGATAGATCAATATCATCATTATGACATAGTGTAAAATATGTCACCTGAAAAAGCTAAATAAATTGGTTATATGTAATTATATGATGATATAAAGAAGGGATTACATTATCCATGAACGCAGTGCATATTTCATCACGTTTCTGGCTCAGACTACATTTTTGTCCAATTTCTTTCTTTTTTTTATTCTTTTTTTGTAAGATATTACATTATCTGCCAGAGGTTACATTTTCATTCTATCCACAATTCATTTTCCAAAGTAAATTAGTAATGCAATTAATATATATTAATGGATTTTTCTCTGCATACAGACCATGCAGAGAAAAATGGTGGAGATGCAATACAATGACAATACAAAAGATTATTTATCACACATCCATCCCTGAACTACAAATGACATATCTCTCAGCACTTACTCCTAACATCAACTGTACACTAACACATCCTAGTCATTTGTTTCCAAATGGACAATATAAGTCATTCTTATATCTTCTATTGTCAAAATGTCAGAAACCACAGAAAAGGAATGATGATTTTAAATCAGGTAAAATCAATGCACCTATTAGTGTATGTTATATGAACACATTGTTTCATAGTGAATCAGTCTAACTTTCACACAAATATTAAAACCAGAGCTAATTATGAAAAATTCAATAAGATAAAACCATTATAACCTTAAAAAACACAATGTTTGTTGTAGTTTACCAAGATCTAAAAATATACATCAACAGTCCAAATGCGAACCCAAAAATGATAAAATATTCATACATTTTACTGTCCTCTTTCTCCAGCTTTGTGTGTCTCTCAGCAAACCGAGTGTTGTTTTAGAAAGTAGGAAAACACTAGACAGCCTCCACTCACATACACACTCTGCCATTTCGAAGGTCAAGAATGAACTGTCAAGCTCAACGAAAGCATTTTGTTTCGGGGTGAAGATGTCATCGTCGATAAACACGCGGGGCGGATCGGTCATCGGTGGACGTGGGCTTCAGCTTAACTGTGGCAAACGGGTTGGTGCCCCTTCAAAATAAAAAGGAGAGAGGGAAATAGATGTTGGAGGAGGAGGAAACGACAGAGGCAGGGTGGAGAAAAGCATCTTTGAGTCTCACAGTGAAGGTTATAGCAAGAGAAATGACAACTTCATTTCACACTGTTCAAGCCTCATCTAGCAAGCTGTTCACCTGAAGTGATACTGAGAGTGATAGTCATGGTTCCCACATGGCCATGACTGAAATGGTTTCAGCACCAAACTGCACTTCAAACTCTAATGGACGGAAAGCAATCCTGTGCCATTTAGATCACTGCCCTCATCTGTTGTTCTCTCATTTAATGGGTTCATGATATTCTTCAAAAATATCATTATTTTCTGTACAAGGGAACAAGAGGTCCATTTACACATATTACAACCCGAGAGAGAGAGAGTGAGAGCCACAGGTACATTAATCTCACCTTGGGAAGAGTTCTGGCTGTGATCCATGTGATTTTGATCTCTGCGGAAAAAAAATATGAAAAAGGTATGGGTGAGTGAAGGCCAATCCAAACCATATAAAATGTGGACGCACTAATGGAGGCTCAGCAGGCTCCGGCCCTCGACCCCTTCGCCCTTCTGCTTTCAGTCGGTCCTCCCACAAGCTGCTCACACACACACACACACACACACACACACATACACATACACACACACACACACACACACACACACACACACACACACACACACACTAGAGATTGACAATGCAGCAACAGAAGAGACCATGCAGAGACTTCAAGGAAAATGCATCAATGTCACAACGAAAAATATAATCAATGTGCCTCAAGCATGACCAGATATTTGGGGGTCATCCTGAGCGATTGTGAAAAAAATATCTCGCTTGTTGTCCCTTAAATTTACCAACCATTGTTGGAAAACTGATTTGTTTTATTATCAGTCGTTTTCATAAAAGAAAATATCTCAGTTGAGGAGGGCCAGTTATTACCTTGAACTCTCTGCAGTTCCCCAACCGAAACAGAAATGCTATTCAAACCACTGTGTGGTTGAATATCACCGAAGAGAAAACACATTGAAAGTATTATCACACTGCAGCAACCTAAAGGTTATGTACCAGACCTGTTTAGTCACCAGTACTTCAAACAGGTCCTCAGTGTAATAGTCTCAAGTAACAGCATGCTAAAACAAGATCACACGCACACACACACACACACACACACACGTACACAACCTCCTCGCACATACACCATCAGCAGCTGGAGCTTCCTCCCTGCATCCACCAGAAAGATGGGTGTGGAGCCGTGGAGAACAGCACCTTGCCACAGTGCCCCTGCTGGACAGACTGGCAAACACCATCAAAGATGTACAAACTATGAGTTATCGGAGCCGTCCCCCTCTAGGTCACTGTTTGTTAATGAAGCACAAATCAATGTGGTACAGCAGCACTTCTCTGAAGAGATTATGAATTGAAACGAATTACTTTAAAATAATTCACTAATGCTCTATGGGTAAATAAAAAAGACAATAATATTGAGCAACTTTTGGGTTGCCAGTTGGTAAAAATCTTAACCATGTGACGACTTTAATAACAGCTTATAAACACTACAACTGTAGACTTGATGGACCAAGCTCTTTATGACCTATTACTTATTGACATTGGTTAATGAGAAAGTGAGAAACCCATCAGCACTTATAAATGGATTACCAATGTCTCAAACTGTATTATTACTAAGTAGAAAGTTGTTTTTAGTCATGGCTAGTTTAAAACTCATTCATAAAGACAACGATATAGACAAGTTGTCTAATTAGAAATGAGTCCCCAAAAAGATTTTAAAAAAGACCACAGTAGGAGACAAAAAATGACATTTGTAGACTATGTTTAAAATAAATTGCTATTCATTTGATAAAAAGGGAAAGAGTGAGAAATGATTGATATTGATGTACCTTGTTTTCTGAATTAGACTCGGCCCTTTTGTCAGGTGTCGGTGTGATTGGTCGCATCTCATACTCTTTATATGAAGATAAAGGTGGTGGAGGGGGCGGGGCTCCGCTGTTGCTGCTGTTTCCTGGTTGGTCAAGCAGGTTCTTCATGCTGCTGCTGCTTCGGAGAGAGGAACTAGTGAAATTACAAAAAAAGAAATGTATGATTTCAAATCAGTTGACTTCTTTAAGTATAGTGATTTTTTTTCACTCATTCCTCTTGAAATTATAATTGTCTTTCATACTTTAATATATATTAGATCTGAACACAGACAATATGAGTTTAATCATGTTTTCCCTTTTGAAGTATATGAAATTTCCTGTCAAATTCATAAGCTCAGTCCATGAATTCAAACTTTTAGATGTGGCTTGTGTCTAGAGTGACTGAGTAACAATTTAGTTTAAACTTCTTATTTTTTTTGCTCACAGCAATGGGTGACCCAAATATCTTAAATAGTTCATGTAATTATTCCAGTCCTGAGCTTCATACTGACCCTCTTTTAAAAGTTTTGGACCCATAAAACGATAAGGACAGCCTGGGGGAGCAGCAAAATATGTTCTGTATCAGGTTTGAAATGCAAACATTTTTGGTTTAGAGTCTTTCCATCCTTTTCTTAATGGCTGCAAATAAAGAATGAATTACTTCTTTCAATTGTGGGAAGTAAGACATACAAATATTAGGCTGAACCCTGTGGGACCAAGACAAGCAGCATTGTTCAAAATACTCCACTTCAAAAATCACAACACAAATAGATGCTTTTCAAGTATATTCATTAGAAAGAGATACATGGGAGCAGCTGTAATTCTGTTTGTAGTTCAGAAATGCATGACTAGATGTTTGTTTGTCATCATGACTAGTAAGCTTAGCAGAGTAACCAGTCATGGCCAATATACAATGAATCCCAATATTGAAATCATGAATACTCAAAAGATTATCCGTAATGTGTTAGACTGGGGCTATTACAGCAAATAATATGCTTAGTCACTTTAGTAATTTCTTAAATTCTACGCTGGCAACCTAACGGTGACGACAAGACTCCCGTAAATAATGGAGCCCGGCAAAGACAGTCCAGCAAACCTCCATAAAACCACAACGGTCTGTTTTTAAGCTTCAGACGTTACCCGTGTCTATTAGTTGGCTTTAGAAGTCCTGATATGCAAACTTTGTTGCTGCTGGACCGAGCCAGGCTAGCTGTTTTCCCTTGTCTCCGGTCTTTGAGCGAAGCTAAGCTAAGCTAACCGGCTATAGGCTGTAGCTTCATATTGACAGTATGGGAGACCTTCTTAAAACCTAGTCTTTCGCCATGCCGGCATTGTAAGTCAGTAAGATATGTCAATTAATTTCTCTAAAGGCCTACAATTTGCAATACATTATTGTTATTTGACAGTCATACTGAGTACATGTTGAATACATTTAATTGAAAGTTTACCAAGAGCTGGTTGTCTTTGGAGGATCATCCAATGCTTCCACATAGGCGACTGGAAACCATCCCTCACTGAAAACAAAAGAGACAGAAAGTAAATGGCAATGGGGGTTCATGACAATGACATTTTGTACAGATATTCACGGTCCCCAGAGGATGAATCTTAATCGACTTGAGGTCAAAATTTTAACATGTCCAATACTTTGGTTTATTACCACATACCTGCTGAACTAATGACATCAGCACTTTGAGTTTAGCGCTACGGCTAATTAGCAAATGTGGCATGCTAGCATGCTAAACTCCGATGGTTAACGTAGAAAGCATTATGCAAAATATTAGCATGTTAGCATTATCATTGTCAGCATAATAGCATACTTATGTTAGCATTTAGCTCAAATAACCCTTGTGCTTCAGTACAGCGTCCCAGAGAAGCTGGAGTTGCTATAGAATGTTTTCTTTTGCTTTTCTGTTATTCTTCTTTAATTGTCTCTCCAGTCATTTTGTCGCAGGTTCTCACTCCTTACAAATGGTTTCTCCAATAATTTTTTCTCAACATTTTATTTTTCCTTATAAAGGGACCTGTGTCCAGAACATTAAACGTAAAATGTCTGTCAGTAGACCTACAGAATTGGGACAGCGAGAAGCAGAAGCACAGCAAAAGAAAGTAGGCTGATTTACAGTTTTGTACTGTAACGGACATATTAACAAAGGGTACAGATACACAGTGGTTAAGCAACCTTGACAGCCACACAGACACGTACACACTCACCGTGAACTGCTGTCAGCACGTCCATACAGCCAGCCGTTTCTGGGCTGTTGGACCAGCACAGTGATCATCTCTCCCCTGGTGAAGGGCAGCAGGGTGGGGTTGGAGCCCCCGGGCTGGTGGGCCACGCGGGCCCTCGTGGATCTTCCCTGGGGAGACTGAGCTGGAGAGATGACAAATGAAACACTTAAGTTCACTGAGGATAGTTTGTTAAAGCACAAGTTAGATGATAGCCCAGCGTAAATTGCCAAGAAGGATCTGTGGTGAGATGATTAATTAAGAACTATAAGCGACAATGATTGATTTATTTAATTATGGCCCTGGAAATCATAACTCAGAGGGTTAGCAGACTACTAAATATCTTTCTCTATGTAAAATAATTTCTGCTTGGATGGCAGAGGATGCACTTCAATGAATTATACTGAAGAGGGGGTCCTTGTTTTTCTCTCTAGCATCGGTTGGGCAAACAAGCCTGCTGCACATCCTGATTTTGCCCTTCTGAAACATTATGAGTGCTTATGAGTATTTAATATTCTGCTGATTATTTATTGTCAGTTTTTTATACATCGTTACTTTATCTATTTTTACCATAGATAGGCAAGCCAAGTAATTAGACAGACTTTATGCACAGGAACTTACACATGGGGAGATATGAAAGTGTGTGATGTGCAAAATTATGAAGCGGGAGAGAAAGATGGACGAGAGAGAGAGAGAGAGAGAGAGAGAGAAAACATAGATAATAGGCTTAAAGAAAGATAAAGCGGGTGATGGAGAGAAATCAAAATGAGCACTGGTGGAGGCATTACGGGCAGAAAAAAAACATAACAGGAAATATGTGGCACTAAAGTAAAACCAGAATCAGCTGTATGGAGCACTTGAACAGCTAAAAGGTTGACATAACAAGCCCTCACCCCTTGATGGGACGTTGCCGAGCGTCAGCTCCTCTCTGCTCCTTCTCACCTCCACCTCCTTCATCCCCATCTGTGCAACAATCACAGATACAGACAACTTGTCAGTATCTCTTTGTGATGCAAATATATATTGTAAACCCCAGGAAATACTGCAGTCACAAAGGCACAAACAAAAAATAAAGAGAAGCAGCCACCCATGATGTGACGGATATTCCGTACGTTGCAATGAGTAATGTGTGTCATGTGTGACTGTGGAAGCACAACTCAAATATCGGTCCTAAGCGGCTCACAGGCTTCTCTCTCTCTGTTGTAAGCGAAGGATAAATCCCACGTCAAACCAAAACAAACACAGAATCCAAGTTAATCCTGCGATTGTTATTACAGTAGGATGTGGGATCTGTTGGGTTCGTCGGCATGTCACCTTCCAACGAGGAACAGACTGAAACTGACAGGGTTTATCTCAGGGGCGTCTCTGTTGTTTACTTGAATGGTAATTGCAGCCTTCATACAAAGAATTGTATGGTTTCAGTTTTGGGAATTATCTGTGTTAATCCCACTGTATTGAGATGTGGATGTAACTCAAGGATTTATGAGTTTATTCAGTCGATATATGAGGTTCAGATGTTGACTAAAGTTAGTGTTTGGACAGAAAAGCCCCATCAGAATCACATATTCATTTCTTTCATGCCAGACAATCTGTAATCTCTGTCTTCTTATTTAATCCTCCTCAGAAAGCTTTCCTCTAACAGGAAACTGATTTCAAATTAAATCAGGCTCCAACCACTAGAGGGCACCCTAGTAACAAGAATATTATTGGAATAATTTACTGGTTACAGTAAACAACACACGGCCTGTGCATGAGTGTTGTCCATTTTCTTTGTTGCACAAATTCAGACGGAAACGTTTTGAATCAAACGTTTTGAATCAAAAAAGATCTTCTGTCCTTTCTCCTAAAACAGGCTTATATCTCACACCGGGAGTTTTGACCGATTGAAATGCAACATTCAGCTCTGACCACGCCTGAATAATTCAGTACAAACGACTGGTTTCTGTGAACTGCACTCACAGAGTTGGCTACAGCAGTGGGTCGTCTGGCCTCGGGTCCTCTGGTAGCATCGACCTCCTCGGTCCAGGAATCAGCGGTCTGCTGGAGGAATCCTCCTGTCTGCCACGCCGCACACACACACACAAACACACACAGGTGTACGGAATAAGTTCATGTTCTTTGCTGCACAACAAGACAAGAGACGTAAACAGTTTATCTACATATGTTAAAGAACAGTGCACTATGTTTGTGTTTAAAAGTCGTCAGTGTGCAACTTCTCTTAGACCGGCATCTCTTTGTCCGGTCTGATCAACGAGTTAAAGCTACAGAATGAAAATGTAATTATGGAAGCAAATTTTTGTTGTCTCATAATTTAGATATTTACCTAGTCGCTGATTCTTTCTTTCTTTTTATCCTTTTATCTTATAATCTTGAATTTCTTTTTTTTTTTTTTTTTTTAGACTTAAGCCCTGTATTTACGTTGTTAATTAATTATGTTAAGTATTAACTTTAGGTTTGGTTGGAGGGCTGCCAGTTAGCCAACGAGTACAGTGCGAAACAAACAGGAACACGTGTCAGAACAGTCCTGAACCGCTTGTACAGTCTCAAAGGACTTTGTGATAGCCTCATTACGATAACTCAGCACTAAAGGTGACAGTCACAGTAAAATGTTTAATTGGGTTGGTGAAGTGGTGTCATAAAAATTGAGCAGGGAGTCCAGAGTTCAAACAGACACCCTGCCATTCTAATAATAACCGTTATGTATACAGTCTTTGTATAAACACAAGGTTTCAAAGAACTGTTAGTGCGGCATCAGTCCTGCTGAAAAAACTGCATCTGTATATCTACTGTTCTGTAGTTGACCTTTGTTATGAAGGAAAGGAAAGGGGAGAGATAAAGTCTCATAATCATTACACATTATTGAGACTTCTCTCTTGAGTGCCTTCCCGTCATTCTTCCTCTGAGATCCAATGCAATGAGTTGAAAGACAAACCCGACCCACTTGGCACCTGCAGTCAATTAGCCAAAATAAACCATAAAATATTAAATTCACAAATGCTATTTGAAGAAAGTTGTACACCTTATTCATGAGGTGGGCGATGGATTGGATCAGGCCGCAGTGTTTCTCCGACAGGAAGCGATATCGCCTCTCCTCCTCCTTCAGAGCCTCGGTGTGGCTCTCCCTGAGGAACTGCATATACTCGCTACAATCCTGCGGATACACATGATTGACATTTCATATATACATATATATATATATATATATATACACTATACAAGCACACACTCATATACAGCGATGCTGAATTTTAGCGGGAGAAACCTGGTTGTCTCCTCTCCTCAGCTGTCTCTCCAGAGTTGCTGCCTGGTCGTGGACCTCCATCTCGTAGTGCTTCCTGCTGCCCTGTATCAGAGACAATTCACATCACGTCTACGCACAATCATTTCAATCACCCACGTAACTATTAGCAATCCAGTGGAAATTAAAATGATGAGGTTTTTTTCTCATTAATTCAAGTTTTCCCTTCTAATGACAGATTCCCATTATACCCCGCGGTTATTAATTTGACGTTACTTCCTGGAAATGATGATGAGATAACAGCTCGCCATCTGTAAGAATCCCTTTTGATCTTGTTGTGCCCTTGCTTTGGCCCTCACTCACTGATATGTAATCTGTGTCCATTCTAATGTTAGTGTCCATCTGCTGAATGACCTCCTTACTGAACCAGCGGAACTGGAAAGGGACAAAATCATATTAAACACAAGAGAAAACTTGAGCACTTGAGAGTTAGGTCACGCTCAAAGGTTGTGATGGACAGATGTAACTCACCACTCCATCTAGCTCCAGGGTGAGTCGTTGTTGGCTCTCAGAGATCTGAATCAGGACATCTCCTTAAACACAATTGCAATTAGGCTACATGTCAGATTATTAGCACTATTTAATATATAACTATAAAACAATGAATTGACATTGTGCTGATTAAATCCATCCCTTTGTTCAGTGACCTCTTGAACACTAGGCCTCTGGCTGAGGCACCTGCTCGAAAATGACATGCCCAAAATGTATGAAGTGTATCTCTGCAACTACAAGGTCTATTTTGGATCATCATGAAGGGAACGCCTGTGAGATTTCTACAGAGGTGGAAGCATCAGTATATATGTGACTGGGTGCATGTAAATGAAGATGGAGAAAATCATAAATGAAAGATTTCATGTCCACTAGATGAAACAGTAGATGGACAGTTTTGGAGTGAATGTCTCGGCAGTTTCAGCACAGACGTCGAACAAATCATATCACAACATCTGAACGTTAGCTGTGCACAGACTGGCGCTAATAAAGTTAAGCAGAGCAAAGTCAGAGGGGATTTAGAAGAGTAAGGGAGAATCTTCAATTTTGACGTTTGGGTACATTTTGTGCCATCTGTGCCATTTGAAATGTTCTCACTCAAATGTATAACTCATTTTATTTGATTTACAGGCCGCTATTGGGATTCATTCCATCTAAATGTCACTGCTTTGTTAAAAAAAAATGTTTTTATCCTGCAGCAGACTGAACATCTTTTCATCCTGATGGTTAGAAGACCAGAACTATTTTCTCTCAGGGAAACACATGCTTAGCACTATGGATAAAATGTTATGCAGGACACGAGAGACACAAACTGAAGGTTCTCAGTTAACTGTTTTTGAATGTTTGTTTACGAAGCCAGCCACCGTGCTGGCTGTCTGAGGCTAACATTTTGTTCATATAACTGTTAAGTATTTTACTGTTTCCTCTTGTCAACTCTAGGTGTTTTGTTTGCTAGATGAATCATCGTGCTGTACTTGGTTCTCTGGAACAAAAATTTGTCACTAATGATGCTTATTGCTTCCTGAGTAGAAGGCCAAGGTACCTGACTTGACAGTTAATCAATATTTATTTTCATCCAGTTTCCTTGTTCCTGTGCCAATTGTTCTGACAATACCTTTCATCTGTGTTGATGTGTCTGACCCATGACGATGTTCATGGAATCTCACAGTTTTTTATGGTCTGATCACTGTCATTGAATTCGCTGCAAAATATTGTTTTGACAGTTGCACAGTTGCCTCCAGTAAAAGGCCAACTGCTGCCATGAGCCTTTATTGAAACTGTGCATAGCTATGTAGCTAGGGACAAACCCTTTCCAAAGCAGTTTGAATATCAGCTTTTATCATGCCAGAACATCGCATTCTGTAGAGTGTAACTTGTTTAGTTTGACTTGTCACTGTCCCTGAAATGCATGCTGGGAGTCATTTCCTCAGTGAGGAAACAAGTACAGTGAGAGTAGACTAAAGATCCAGTTTGGGCAGTATCTTCAACTCCAGCCACCAAACCTAACACGACTCCCCTTTAGAGTGGCTGAAAGTGATCGGCACACGGCCCACTGCCTGTCGTCGTCGATTATTCATGTTCCCAGCTGGCATCTGATCCCTACTCTGCCAACACTTCTTGGCTTCAACTCACAGAAAAACAGTCTGAAACATTCATGTGTTTGAACCCTGCTGTTTTCGTACAGTAAGTAGAAATCCAATTAGTTAGTTCTGCCACACTCTTGATTTGAACCCAATACAGGCCTCAAGTCAGGTTAAAGTTTCAATGTCTTTAAAAGCACTGTAAAATACACTAATTCAACTTATCAAAACAGGTTATGTTTAACACACTTACACATCAAAGAGTATGGTAATCACACACACACACACACACACACACACACACACGCACACACACACACACACACACACACACACACACACACACACACACACACACACACACTCGCTACACATGCACTATGTCCTGGTAATTGTGAGAGTAATAAAGCGCCGCCAGAAGGTACACTTTGGTCTTCACAACGCTGAAGAATACTGTTGAATTAGTTGAATGACCATAAACACATCAAAGACAAAGCGCTCACATCCTGTATTGGAGATACAGCAATGACGTCTTTGTGTTTCCACTCGTTTATCGTTTGTGTGTTCATACCTACCTAGGGAGCGTGACGATATGGTGTGGAAAGCATTCTCTCCAATCTTTGAAAGTGCACTGAAGTAGGCCTCACTTGTTACAGCCAGAGCTGAAACAACACAAACACAGTCGTCATTTGAAATGCAAATTGGTTTGGTGCAATTCATTTCCCTGGCATGGAACTACAAGCGCAGGTAAACAGGGCCATTAATTACAAAAAAGAGGTAATTATTCAATAATTCAAATTTCTATGCACACAAATATCTTTCTGTTATCAAATGGAAATATGTTCACCTAAAAAAGTAAGCATAAATCCATAGAGAAATAAAAAAATGATTAACTAGCAATAACCAGGAAGTCCTTCTTCGCTCTCATTGACCACCAGCTATTGATACTGCTATGTTTCTACTACAGTAAACAACATCTCATTCATGATTAGATTTGGTGTGGTTAAGTTTCTCTTGAATTACACATTTTAATGTATTAAATTGTAAATAACATTATCACATTGATTTAAAGCTACAGTCAGCCTTAAAACTTTAAACCCCTGTTTTCTCAGCCTTTCTCTAGTTACTGATATCTGCCTTTATAGGGCAGTGAGAGTCAAAAGGGGTCAAATCACAGCTTGACCCCAATTAAATCTCCAGCCTGGTGTTGCCTCTGTAATTTGAGCACGTAATTAGATTCCTGTGCAGAGTCGTTCTTTTTTTTAATTTTCAGCAGGTGAGAATAACTTGTTTTTGGAGCTAACCAATCAGGCAACACAGTCCCACAGGATGTGAGACAAATTGATTTCAATAGTGAAAGAGATGGTGCTTCATTAACAATGGGTATAGGGAGAGTCTGAGCTGCATCCAGTACCTATTTGAAAAATAGATGATTTTTAAAAATGTATGAGGAGAATCAGCAGAATCTATACGTTACATTTGTTTTTGGTCTTTGAGCTCATTAACATGTCATGAGGTTATTGCTCTACCCTGAACATATGGAGTGAACTATTAACCTCTGTGCAGGTGGGTAACAGAAGACATAATAATCTTTTTTAAGTCTGCAGGGCTTTTGTGGGAACTTTTGGTTGCAACTATGAATCAGTTGTTGAGGATATAGCATTACTGCTCTCGCATATATTAAACAAACACCTGTAATGGAATACGACGTGGGAAAAGCTGCTTCTGTTACTGAATTTAATTTGCTTGTCAGCCTTTCACATTTAATGCATTGCACAGGTATTAGAGGTGGTTAGGATGTGGATAATTAAGACATAAAATATAGATGCAATTACTGTGCCTTCGGATTCAAATTAAAAGTTTCATCCTGACCTCTTCTCTTCCTTATAGGACTTAAATGACACACAGTCAGATAAATTCAAGACTACATTCAGTATCCTAAATCTCTGCCTCTGTATATGGAAATGTATAGTTGTGTTGGTCCGGTGGCAGTGTAGTCATAACAGCCTCTGCAGGCATTGGTTACAGGCCCATAATCGAGGCTATAAAAGCACCGGATATCCCCAAAGGATATAGACTTTAGAATTAGGGAGTTAGATGCCTGAAAGCTCCCATATTCCATGGAAAGCCATTTGAGTTTGTTTAGTTTATTGCGCTCTTACAGATAGCTGTGTGAACGTCACACACAAATTACCTAAAAGTGAGAGAGTCTCTTCAGCAGATTGTGTGTCTTCTTTTTTTTTGTATCTTACCCTGGAAAGCTTGGATGTAGCTGTTACCCAGTGAGACCAGTTTCTGTAGGCTTGGGTTGAACTCATCCATCAAGCTCTGTTTGGGAAATACACAAACACACACACACACACACACACACACACACACACACACACACACATCAAAGCTTCTGTCGAGTTTTCGAAAGTCACAGGAACTTTAAGACCCGCCTAAAGGAGAATCAATCAAATCCATCTTTAATTTAATCTGTATTTATGAGCACAGACTCCCTCTACCAACACCGGAGCACAGACAACCTGAGACTCAAGCAGGGGAAATACTCCTTGAATTTGAAAATGACTTTGTGCTTTCACATCGTGTTCGCTTGGCAGAATTCACATAATAGAAAAAGAAGAAGAAAAAAAGGTTTAACTGAGCTCCACTCCTCAGTAACCAGGACAGGTTTCTATGTTTTCCAGAAACTTCTTCAACTTTCCGGAAGCTTTTGAAAAGCAATCACAAAACAGGGCAGGTCACTCCGTCTGTCTCGCGGGTATGTTTGTTGTCTAACTTGAGCCCACACAAAGTATCTGTTGCTTACCGAGTAAATCCTCAAGGTGGAGCGATGCAGCTGATCACTATTCATCCCCGACATGTTTGTATCCAGAACAATGCAACCGTCAGTCAACCTTCGAGAGGCTCTGCGGGTCTTAAACCATCCAGCAAATGACCCAAAGCCTCTGTGAGAAAAGAGTTAATAGTATTGAACTGGACGTGGAGTTGAGGAGAGGAGGCGGTGGGTTAATGTGCTGGTAACTGACACCACTGTGGCCTGAGAAAGACAGGAGTAAATAATTAAACATGGCTGAACCATAAAACACACTGACATATGCTGTAAACCCTGACTGGCTAGTGTGTGTGTGTGTGTGTGTGTGTGTGTGTGTGTGTGTGTGTGTGTGTGTGTGTGTGTGTGTGTGTGTGTGTGTGTGTGTGTGTGTGTGTGTGTGTGTACTTGCCACATTATGTTTTATTCAAGACTATTACAGATCTGTTTTCATGAAATCATTACATGTGTACTTTTAGAAATGAGTCACAAATATCTATTCTTGGATCTGTCTTTAGGTATTTGGCTGAATCCTGAGCTTAACATTTAGAACACATTTTTGGAAGCTTTGGAACCTTGTCTTGTTATTTTTATTATTTTGAATGTGAAGTCATTGACAGCTCTAAATAGCAGTTTGATCTGCTCTGTCATCTGTTTTGAAGGTTCAAATGAGGCTCAAATACTTTAAAACTCCTGGATTCAAACACTCCCTCTTCTATTCTGGGTTTACTTGGAAAGGGAAATACTGCCCCATGCTTCTGAATCACTCATTTACTCAGTCATCTAATCTTAAAGCGACATGGGAAATATATTCAAATATTTTCATTTTCTGAGGAGGCGTGGATAAGAATCGTAAGGGAATTTAAGGAAAATGTCCAGGGAGATTAGAGTTGTCCATTTTGAGGTTGTACATCAAATCTACTCTTCAGAGCTAAGCCAGTGAACGTATGGTTGGTCAACTGGGAACCGTGGTAGTAGATGAGAGACGGTCCCTCATTAACCAGGAGGAGGATTATGCTCAGAAATAGTAAAAAAAAACATTAGCCTTAGTAATTGTCAAACAATTACCTGATTGTTTGACATATGTGGATGTATGACTACAGCCAATGTGTGAATAGGATCTATTATTACTAATATTTAAATGATTATTCATTCATCAAATTCTTCATTTAAATTTGTGATTGTACAATTTGTGGCATTCATGTCTACTTCTTGTATTGTTTTTATTCGTCCTGCACTGTACTGCTCAAGCATGTTGTCTATGTCAGGGACTATTTTCAGGTGCGGATTAACACACATTTAGTGCACTTGTGAGTATTTACAGCAGCAGGATGGTGTCTGTGGGACTGACACAAAATAAACTACAGTGCCCATGTTCACCGTAACATATTTGGTGTTTGGTGAGCAACGGGTCACCCACTGCTACGCTGTGACTCACTCATTAGTTAACAGGTTTTAGACAATGGAGCCCTTTGGACCCATGGATCAGAGGAAAACAAAAGGGAAACTTGTGTCCTCTAAGTACATTACGACGGAAAGGAACTGAATCAGAACCAGACTTACTGCAATAATCTGTATATTCAGGAGCACCTTTTCACATTTCTAACACCAATACATGATTGAGGCAAATTTGGGATTCTGGGCTACATAAATGAAAGTGACTTATATGAAAATGTCACAAAGTGAACTTCAAGCATATTATATAAAAAGAATATATGTGATCCCAATCCTTTAATTCAGTAATACCACTAGTATGTCTCCTTTTTGATGGGCTAATTCAGAATTCAGTGGTCATATGCACTAAAAATCCTATAATACTTGTACTTGTACTTTAATCACTTTGGGTGTCAAAATACCACTTGCACCGGCTACAAGGGGGAAAAAGAACAGTGGTGTCCCCACACTTTTTGTATAACATTTAAAAAAACATGTTAATTGAATGTATCTTGATGATTGGTCATCATTTTCTGTTATACATAGACCTCAGTACAAGGACACTGGACCATAAGAAATATTGATTACTGAGAGAAAACATTCTCTTTTTTTAACAGTGACCAAAGCAAAAGAACTAAAAGACAGAGAGAGAGTTGCTCTGTGATATTTGATCAAAACCCAGATGAGTGGAGAGAAACTTATTGATTTATGTCCTTACTTCAACCCTCATATTTTGGCATTCGGCCCAGTACCTCCTGTTGCCAAGCTGTAACACACACGGCCGTGAGCTGCACTCGGCCCCAAAGCTCTGACGGACTCATTTTATTCTCAAACAGCAGATTTGTTCTGTCTGTGACATGTCAGAGTCAGTGAACTCCCCCTGAACTCCTCAAGGAGATGTGCAGGTGTCACATGGACGGTGACGCATTCCTTTCTTGTGGAGGTATGTAGGATGATGTGGAAAGAGTATTGATTGTATTTCATTCTATCAGATGCATGTGTCTGAGAAAATCCACACAGGAAGTAAAAAGGTAAAGAGCAAACTGGGAAACCTTTGGTTCTTCGGTTAGTTGTTCATAGTTTAATAAATTACTGAAGGTCCTGGCAGAGAGACAGAGAGAGAGCGAGAGAGAGCGAGAGAGAGAGTGAAAGAGAGAGTGAGTGAAAGAGAGAGAGAGAGAGCGAGAGAGAGCGAGAGAGAGAGAGAGAGAGAGAGAGAGAGAGAGAGAGTGTGAGTGAGTGAGAAACAGAGAGAGCTTTGTACACTAGATGGCACCATAAACTTACTGGACACATGACTTGAATTTAAAACAGCTTCATAACCCCCCTGATTTAATCTCTTTCTTCTTCCCTCTTCTTTTCTCCTCATAAAGTAATATAAACTTTTGTTCAATATTTCAGGTGTTAGCACATAAACCCACTCTGCATACTAACACTTTCTTACACAAGAAGCTGACATTTATGGATTTAGTGCAACATACTGCAGTATTGGTTGTAATATATATCAGTGCATCAGTGGTGGGGGAGGTTTTCAAGCCCTTTACCTAAATAAAAGCAGAAATACTACAATACAAAAATACTCAATTACAAGTCAAAAGTATTGAATTGGAAAGCGTAATGTACAGTATTTCTCTCCAAATTTTAGTGGACTATAGAAGTATTAAGAATCATGAAATTGAAACAAGATAATACCCAGGTAAAGTACAAGTACCCCCAAATTATACTTCAGCACAGTGCTTAAGTAAATGTACCCTGTTACTTTCCACCACTGCAGACCATTAGCAGCTCTCTGATTTATATCATTCAGCTGACATGGTGGATCTTTAAACAGCATATTAAATTACAGCTAGAACAATCAAGCAGCAGATGCATCAAAAGAAGGAAAAACAACATTGACATACAAAATAATCATACTGAAAACCTTAAAATATAAAGGTATTATGTATAAAAAATGCAACAATTGATTTTGTTTCCATCTCCCTAAAGAAGTTACGTCACCTTACAAAGATGTCATCAGAAAAAAAGTCCCACAATGATTTTTAGACTTCAGAGTAACTGAGCAGCTCTGACCAAATCCCCATCACAGCTTATAGATAAAATCATGTGGAAAAAGAGCATTAACATAATGAAAAATTCCCAACAAGGAAAAACTTTAAAACCTTTCACGTCACGGCAGCACACAGCATAAAGGTCATGGGCGATTTATGATAAATCAAGCTCAGACTTACTGGCCACAGAGTCTCTCACGGAGGCTTTTATGGACATAAAATATCAGCAGTATATTGCCATCATTAACTGGGCAGCGGTCTCCAGAATGCTTCCCCCAAACTGGCCTTTTTAATGCACTCATACCCCTCATATTACAGCTCTGACTCAGTGGACTGTGCTGCAGTGTAATAAAACATAATTTTATACTGTAATCCCCAAATGCATTCATGTACAGAGCCGGTGTTTACACCGCCATCACCCTAAAACCGGGAAATAAAAACCGTTTAAAGCGATACCAGAATCGCCACAATCACCATTAGATGTAACACAGCAACAAGCATGGTGGAAAATGACTGCAATAAGAACCCACACCACTGCTGCAATGCTAGTTACAGCCCAAAAGATTGCCACCAGTGACATTTAGTCCACACGCTGAATACAAAAGTGTGGCGCTCAGCATCAGTCTTGCTTATGTGCGAGAAGTGATTGTTTTGTATTTACTTTTCCCGGGCTCTTGTCTCCATCTCTGCAGGAGTACTTAACAATCTACTTTACTATTCTAGCGTTCCGGTGGAGACCGAGAGCCCCAGCTATTTTTTGCTGCAGACACGTCTTGCGCCGTCTTACGTCGTCTCCCTCACCCGTCTTCCATTAGAGCTTTCAGCGCCTGGGACTTTGAGAAGTCTTAGCTCAAATCCCACTTAATGCTTGTGTGAGAATGCGCATCACACACTCACTTTATGCACACGGCAAAGAGTTTTCTCACTCCTGTCTTTGTCTGTCTGTGTGTGTGTCTGTGTGTGTGTGTGTGTGTGTGTGTGTGTGTGTGTGTGTGTGTCTGTGTGTGTGTGTGTGAGAGAGAGAGAGAGAGAGTTTAATTTTCCCTCACTCAGGCTCGCTCATGCATGCTCATAAATATGTTTTTTTAATTACGTGTGTGTGTGCATGTGCATCACATTGAGATTAAAATGTATTTTTTACTGCCAAGCATGGTTTAATGAGACATACCCTAATATCAGCAGGTCTGTGTCGTGCTCTGCGACACACACACACACACACACACACCTACACACACACACACCTACACACACACACACACACACTCACAAGCACATAAACCCCCGCTATAGGGCCATCATTCTGTCATCTCAGCTGCTGGAGAGCTGTTCTACAGGGAGCCTTTGGGCTGACTTATGGCCATCCACACATTGCATTACAGTAGGTCTGTAATGTGTTGCTGAGCAAGAAAATATTAAGCCCGAGAGAAGGGGGAAAAAAACAATTTCCTGATGTGATACTGATTGTTATGCATGTCGGGGAGACCCAGTTTAGAATTTGCATCCTCAATGTAAGCTTGAGGAGAAAAGAAAAGTGACAAAGAAGACACAAATGTATACCCTCTTCTCTATATGTGGCTTCTATAGCAGCAATGTATGTATGATAGAAAATCAGATGTGTTAAAAGAGCCAATCTTTGATAGGATGTGCCTATCACAGAATACACTTTAAACACTGCTGGAAAAGTTAGCCACAGGCTAAAAATATGAAATGTTCAAATGAATGTGCTATCACACTGCGTGGATCTCTCTCTCTCTCTCTCTCTCTCTCTCTCTCTCTCTCTCTCTCTCTCTCTCTCTCTCTCTCTCTCTCTCTTCAGTATTAACAGGCTGGATTCTGCCTGAATACAGAGCACATGCGCGCTGAACAGGGGGAGGAGGTCTATCACAGACTGTTTCTGATGTTTTGTGTTGACTCAATTATGGTGCAGAACTCTCATTTTCTAATCGCCTGTTCTCGTGGAAAGGAGGAAAAGTGAGGAGTTATTTTTCTTCTTTTTCTTCTCTTCAACATTTACAGACATGAACATTAATTGACGTTTTTGTTGTGTTGGAGCTTTTAGTTTCTTTCGGAGTCAGAGTTATTATTGTTATTATTATTAGATTTTTTCTAATAATCGATCGCCCCCGCCGCCACCCTGAAGTTCATTGTTATTATCTTGGCCGCCGGGATGGTGGCCTTCATCGGAGCGGTAATCTGCATCATCGCAGCCGTCCACACCGGTTCCTCCGGGGCTGCCGGCACACAACAGCAACCGGCGACCGACAACCACTCGCTGTATCCGGACGCGGCGGCGCAGAGCCCCGCTGCAGCGGGCTCCGTGGCCCGGGTCGGATCTTTGGGCGCTCTCCATGGTTCTGAAACGCCTGATTCAGAAGCACCGACGTTCAACATCGGGCTCAGCGGGCTGGACGGGGTCACTGGACTCACGGGTCACGACCCAACGGTCAGTCGACTCATCTGCACGCCGATCCCCGCCGGGGAGTGCAACCCGAAAAACTTTCAGCAACAAGCGGAGGACCCGTCGCTGTACGCGGGGGAAGACTGGGGCTACCTCCGCACCACCGCGGAAGAGCTCCGGCAGACCGTTCTGCAGCAAAAGGACCAGATATTGACGGACCAGCGGACCATCAGGGACCTGACGGGGAAACTATCCGAGTGCGAGAAGGGGCTGGACGGCAGGAGCAGCAGCGCGGACAGGCGCAGGAGCGCCGCGGGGCTGTGGGGGGGCAAAAGCACGGCGGAGGAGACGCACCTGGAGCGGATCATGGTGCGGGACAGCCCGGGTTCGACGACCGACGGCGTTCACTTGCTCACCGTTAGGGCTGTGGATGAGCTGGAGCAGGCTATCACTCAGCTCAAAGACCGCATAGAGAAACTGGAGGTAGGTAGAGTGGGAAGAAAATCACCCCTCCACATAAATCACAACCTGCATGCCACCAAAGCAATACTTGGGAGGCAGTTTTTGGTCCCACATGATGGGATTTTGAGGCCATAAAGAAAGATCTCCCTATAAGTGTCATCTAGAATGGTGTTTCATGGCCTGAGAACAGCTTTGAAAATGAATGTAGCCTACTATAACTCAAACTCCAGCTACATTTTGCTGTAATAAGTGAGGTTCAGAGTTGACATCCATATCTATTTTTGTCTTCTCTCTCCTCTTATGGTCGCTTTTAGGATTCCTGGGCATGCATGAGTGGTTTATGAAAGCAAGGGGTTTCAATATTGAATGAGAACAAGTGAGTTATCCAAAAGCTTTTGTGTGTGATATTGGATATTGGCAGCCAGGTAAAGAAACAATATATAGACTCTTTATTATATCCTCATACATAACCATAAATCACATGCATCAATTTGAAATTATATTAATGTTAATTGCTGATAACATCATTTAGTGATTTCTTATATTCATAACTTGCCATCTGTTTATGTCATTAATAATACATGAATTGATTGCTTTAGCGTGGGGAATGCTCATTTCTCACGCCAAGTAAACAGATTGAGATTTGAAGTTAAAAGAAGGGGAGAGAGGAGATTTGAGGATAAAGAGGGAGGAGATAAAATGAGCAGCAGCAGGAGGAGGAGGTGGAGGAGAGAGTATAGCAGAGTAACATGAAACATGCTCTCATCTGACCAGAATCCGATGATGTACAACCTCATTTTTGGCTAAAGAACTGTCATACATAATTTATGAGTTGCCTATATTTGTAGAAAGCGCGGACTTAACGTGATTCTCTGCAGTGGAGGACTCCTCACTCTGTGCTGGCGTATGTAGGACATGTCTCTATGGGTCATTTTCTTTGTGGATTATAAACACTTTGCTTGTTATTCCATATGGCCACTGACAGATGGAATCCTGCAGGATGCAAAGGGGTTGAATAATCTCCATGTTTTACACTTTCAGGAACACGTTTCCTTTTGACAGAATGCGATCTGAATGTATATTTCACAAGTCTTTGTAGTTCAACCTAAAACACACTACTGTAGCTTGTGTGTCTTTAACCATCCAAGACACGTTTCCGAGTACAGGAGCTACATGGCCTACTTCAGTAGCACACTGTGGTGTTTACATCAGACGCTATGGTGAATACAAAAGAAGAGCAGTCATCTGGGATTACTAGTCAGGTCAAATAATATTCCAAATCGCATATGTTTTCTTTTTAATTTCAGCACGTATACTGCAGCTGCCCTTTCAAAGTACGTACTGTTGCATGCAATATGTTTTCAGTTGGGGCATACTACTTCCTCATAGTGTTGCACCTTGAACTTTGACCCTTTTCCTTATAAATCCACTGCATAGAGGATTGTGGGTCAGAGTAGCCAGAAAGATATGCTGTAGAACATACTGGTATTTTTTGGCATACTGCATTTGTCATACTATGTATTGGGACATACTAAATATTTTTCTGGCACACTAAATGGTATGGTTGTATGGGTATTGGAACGCACAGTATGTTAAATTCCTATCACCATTAGCATTCAAGACCAGAACGAAGCACACAAGGTGATATGGCTGCAAATGGTGTGAATGTGCAGTTACTGGAATGCTTTTCCATTTCTAGCGTACCTATCAGTACACTGGGTACCACAGTTTCTGAAAGCAATTTGAGCAATCGTGAAAAAATGTTCCCCTGCAACATCAATAAGATTTCCATCATAACGAGCAGCTCAATGATAGTAAGTACTCTGTAATATTGCACTAATCCAGCTTCAGTGTGGAGATCCTTTACACTGAGCTTTATCTTTTAGTATTGGCTCTTGTTTTCATGCAGATGTTTTGCATTAGGCTTGTTAATAGGCAGCATGGATGGGTGTTACATGACTGCAGCATTTTCAATGATCATATGGGCAACGAAAGTTTGTCATTTTTCTATATCTAATTCTAAAATGATTCATTGCTGCGATGCTCTGCCAATGTTTTGGCACTTCTGGCAAAAATGCAGAAATGGCAGCTTTCCTGAAATTGAAGAGACAATTACCTTAATACCTCAATAAGTTAACACATCAAGGAAGCTTGAAGTTCTATGAATGGAAATGCTGCATGAAAACATAAACAACTAGGGCTATCTAAAATCAGCCCAAAAGATCACAACCTACTACGCCATAAAAGGCCATGCTAGCTGCTCTGTCAGGCTGTACTTAGGTAAAGCGTTGCTTTGAGCTGAATGCTAACATTAGCATGCTAACATATTGATGTAGAGCAGGTAATGTATCATGTTCCCCGTCTCAGTGTACCCTGTAAGCGCGCTACCGTTTGCCAATAAACACCAAACAACGTATAGCTAACGCTGACGGGAACGTCATTAGCATTAGCTGGTTTTAGCTCATAAACCAAAGTATTGGATAAATCAAAAGTTTGACCAGTTGATGGCGATAGATGAAAAGTTAAGGGTTCACCAAAGTTGTACAAGAATCTGCACCAAATGTCATGACAATATGGAGTTGCGTTTCTAGACCATTTCGAATGCTCATGGCTCCTGAGATACACGTGGCACCTCGTATGGTGGCCTCAGTGTGTGAATGCTGCCTTGTGTTGAAGAGCGCTTTGAGTGATCGCTAAGACTAGAAACTCCCCCCAGTAATTGTTTAACAACCTTGTCTGAAGCACACGTGTCGACCTCACGGTGGCACTAAGAGTCAAGGGATCACCAATTCATCAGGACTCATCCTCTGGGGGACATGAATGTTTGAACAAAAATAGATGAATTTCAGTGGAAGTGAAACTGTTTCACCCGCTACTGATACTACATTAAAGGAGAATCACCGAAATCATCATCTGTGCCATTTCATCGCAATCCATCAAATAGTTGTTGCGATGTATTAATATATTTAGCGGTGGATCAACAGACCGACAATATGTGGCTGATAAAAATACAAGAGGCAACATGGTTGTCAAGTTAGTGTGAGGTATACGTAGGTATTTACACTATTTTATGTTTTAAGAACAATAGTGAGATATCATGACCACACCTGAGACAGGGAGGATAAAACAAATGCTCCTGCCTGGAAATGAACCGCCTCCTTCAGGTGCAATCACTTCCACTCAACGAGAGACCGCCTTCCTCCCTTTGCTCCCACTTGTTTTTTACCTCAGTCATGATGTGTGCTTCCTGTAAATTTGTTCCCTTCTTTCTTGCTTTGATTCACATTACCGCACAGTGTCTGTTAAGAGGATTATGATTTGCTAATGAGTCTGTTGTCGCTTTGCAGAGCTAAAACCACTCACACAGAAGTGACCGAAGAATTAATAAGAGATCTTCCTTTGATAATGAAACAGCTCTGCATAAATGAAACAAGCTACTTCTCCTTCTGTGCTCATATCCATTAAGTCAAGTCCAGTGCATTCATTTCTATGCCTGCACCACACTTGAGCAAATATACAATAATTGTATTTCCACACAAGTTATTGCAATTTTGATAATTTAACGAGAAATCTGAACATGTATATACCTGCCTTACAGCCTAGCCCTGTGCTTGATAAAATAACTGTCAGATATATATTGAGAGTAGATCACCTGTCATGGCAAGACTCTGGGAAAGCAAATGCATCATAGTGTACAGTGCATAGCAAGGTTCCGTTTTAAAAGAACTATTACATTAAATGTGTTAATTAATTATGTTTTATGACTTCCTGGTAGAAAAATTCACAATAAGGACATTTAATGTGCCCTATCCTCAGATAACTATTTGGGAATAGTGATAAGTCTACTGCAGAACACATGTTAAATGTGATGAACTGAGGATTACATTGGAAATCCCATCCATCTTGACCATGCATCTTTTTTTGGACAAAAATCAATACCTGCACTTTAGAATATTTAAATATACAATGCACTAACTTCTCTTTTAAGGCATGACTTACATGCATGTGTTAAAAATTCAGATTGTCACATAGAAGTTGTCATTGATGGGAGTAATTCTCCACCATGGCTTTACTTTATCGATATCGTATCTCATAGCTACATGTCAGCACTGAGCACATTGAATGTATTCTGTATTAATTCCTTTGTGGTGCATGTGTATTTCTACAGTACCCTGTAACACAATGCTCACTGGATATGCTGGACCACGCAGGTTTGAGGAATCTTGCAGCGTCTGTATTTCCCACATTCCTTCCCTTGTGGTTTGGCTATTTATTTAAGTGAACCATTATGCAAGGGAGCATAGTCATTTGTTGTTGACTGAAATAGTCTATTGTCTTGGTAGCCTTTTCTGAAATGCAATAATTTATTGCAGTATACTTAATTAAAAAAAAAGAAAATTCTGCAGACATGAGATGGCTGAACTTAAAGATGGTCTGTCAAAAAAACTTCACGTGTGGCACTTGGATACAGACAGTTTTGTTCTGCTTCTCTGTGAAATGAGTTAGTCATGCCAGACATTCCAGAGCAATATGAAAAGATCAACAAATAAACCCCAGAATTAATTCTAAGTAAAGCTGTAGAAGCATGCTAATTCTATGGAATAGCTAAAGTGTGAGATTCAATATAAAGAGGAAAAAAACACAAAGTTTAAAGAAAATTAATGCTTATTTGCTTTCATGGTAAGAGGAAGATGAGAAGACTGATTCTACTCTCACATCTGTCCATTCAGTATGCAATTACAGCCGACATTCAGTTAGCTTAGCTTAGCATAAAGACATGACAGAGACTAGCACAGCTCTGTCTGAAGGTGACAAAATCCTTTAATACCTACTTTGAGTAATCTGTACAAAAAGCAAGGTGTAAAACAACAATTCATTGCTTTTACAGAAGATAATGGGGTTAGGTTCAGGACTATTTCTTGGCAGGGTATCTAGTAACCTCACGGTGACTGCACCCAGCCAAGAAAAAGCCCTTAAATGAATGTTCAACTATTTCATTAAGGACTAAACATTACAGCATAGTGAAACCTTTATAAATGAGCCCTGTTGTATATCCAGCAGTGATGTAACTTTTTCTTTCATAGCCATGCAACCGAGCTAATGTTGAGATTCATTCATTGCAACACTATTGCCTGAACTGTTGGTTTGTTTAAACATTACAGCGACTGCAGAATGTACTTTACAATATTTCTCTGTAAAACCCACACTGTGAACCAGTTTTTATCCACTGTCTCCCTCCTCTGCAGTCAGACATCGGCCCATTTCCTCACAACCAGACAGACAGCAGCACCTCAGGAGCGCCAGAGGGAGGCGCCGTGTCGGGCGGCACCGTATCGGGCGGCCCAGAAAGGTTGGCCGATCCCGGACACAGAGCCGGTGCCGACAGGCCATGGAAGATGGAAGACTTGGAGGGGGAGCTGGAGAGGAAGGTGGAGCTGCTGGAGAAAGAGAGAAAAACCTTAAGGCTGGAAACAGAGAAGCACAGGCAGGAAATCGACCGGGGCATCAATAAACTACACCACCGACTCTCAGGGCTGGAGGAAGGTCGGTATTAGGGGAGGAAAAGAAGGAAATGATGTGTAAATGAAAATGTAACAAAAGAGGTATATAAACAGAAGTGAGAAATTATAAGCGACTATAATGACTCAAGTCACATTTGGCTTAAAAGTTATATTTCATTTTTGTATAACTTGTTTTGATCAAATCAGGCCACGGAGTTTCTTTATGATGAATAAATGATGTGTAACTTCTGAAAAAAAAAGAAAAGAAAATCAAAAAGACTGCCTCAACATTTCTGATCAGATAAAGAGGTGGAGTTACAGTCTGTGAGAAAAGCAGGAAATCTATTTGATCGTCTTGCCAGATCGATGGTTTAATTGATTCCTCTATTTTGTTTGCATACTCGTGCTCTCAGGTGTCTCAGGGCATTCCTTCCCAGAGGGCTACAGGCTGTCCTTCCCAACTCGGACAAACTACATGTACGCTGTTGTGAAACACTCCATCCCGGCTCTGCGGGCCTTCACCGTCTGCCTGTGGCTGCGGCCCGCGGAGGGAGGGATCGGGACGCCTCTGTCTTACGCTGTTTCCGAGCAACCCAACGAAATGGTGCTGCTGCAAGGCCTGCATACCCCCACTGAGCTGCTCATCAACGACAAGGTACCTGTCAGTCAAGAGACTGAGCCTCCACTGTGTATCTGAAAACTGACCTGTCCACTGCTTGGGTGCAATTGATCTTATCCGAAGAGATTTATGTCATGGTTTGTGGGTTATATTTCAAACTATTTATTGATTGATATGATATGCATTATTGAGTCGACACAAACCTTTTAGAGTCTGTAGAGAGTACACCATTATGAGTTTAATGAATTCAATGGTATATAGAAACTGTATACATTGACATACACTTATATTTTCAATTAATCGTAATTATTGACTATTGACAATCATTTTGCAATATGTTTAACACCATAATGCCAGTTTAAATTGCTCAATATCTCAATTACTGCTAAATAAAGAGATCAGGATTTACTTGAACTGCACATTCATTATTACCTATCACTTAGTAAATATATGTGGAGTACACTATCCAAACAATTACAGATTTTAACATACACATTGGAATTTTTCAATCTGTGTCAATATGTGTTACTTGTTAATTTGATGTCATGGTGCAGCCAATGTCAGTGCCTTTTGAATAAAAACATACAGGATAAAAAATAAATCTCAAACTGTTAATAGCTTTGCTGTAAGACACAGTAACTGGATCCAAGAGTCTGCAGCACTAATCTGGGATAGATTCGGGAGACTCGGTGACAACCAGTGTACACACTGGTATTTTTGTTTTTTTGTGCTTTATTATCATCCACTATCACCCACTACTGCTTTCTACTAGACTCACCCACTTTTTGAAATGTTATCAGTATCACTGTGCTGTATATGAACAACATTATAGTCTTAATTAGAATCTTTAACGTCTCCTACAGAAGAAGTTGTGCGCTGTATTAGCATGCAAATAAGTCGAACACATCAAACGAAAGAGCCAATTTAGCAGACAAGCTAAATGGCCTCATTCATGTGTTTAAATGACACATTAATGCACCACCTTGACAGCACTGCGGGGTGGTGTAGTGCGGTGCAGTGACTGGTATAATTCAATGAAGTCATTATGGTAATAGATGCCTGGAGGAAAGTTTTGTGTCCTTGGAGGTAGCAGGATGTCTTTGGGACTTAGGGAATACACAACAGCCAACAGAGGAAACAGGAGAGAAATAAGATAACAGAGGGATGTCACACAGCTATAGAGCTACATCCTCTCTCACCTCCAAATGTGTGGCGTAGAAACATGTACTTCTTCTGAATTGCCCTTTTGCTCTCCCCCGTTGCTAGGTGGCACAGTTGCCTCTAAACCTCTCCAGAGGCAGCTGGCAGCACATCTGCGTGAGCTGGAGCCAGAAGGGAGGAGCCTGGCATGCCTACCAGGGGGGAAAGCTGCGGGGCGAGGGCCACGCGCTGGCCGCCGGACATCACATCCGACCTGGAGGAGTGCTCATACTGGGGCAGGAGCAGGTGAGTGCATGAATGAGGGAGTGAAAGACTAAATTAAGGAAGTTTTCAGTGCTTAGATGCAGGTAAGGCTTACTCCAAAATAAATCTAATTTGGAATGCCCTTCAGGCTTCTGCTGACTACAGCACTGCGAGCAAATTTCAGTTTGGTTTGGAGTATACTGCTAAGTGGTGTGCTGTTGTAATGTTGGGTGGATAACGTGTGTGTCTGCATAATGGTCAGAAGCATCACAGTTACTAGCCTAGGGGTCCCTCAGCCAGATCCAGGAGAGCATTTATAATGGCCACTTTCTTTTTATCACAACTCCTTGATCTTGCCCACAAGCAAGTTCACAGTCCTGCCCAAGGCAGCAAAACAGTCGAAGCTGAGTCTTTTTTGTGTTTGTCAAGTAAAATTTGTTTTTGTCTTCAATCACACACTCTCTGTAACATCGCTCTTCGTTCTCTACAGGATTCCCTGGGTGGAGGGTTTGACTCATCCCAGGCCCTGGTTGGGGAGTTGTCCCAGGTTGGTATTTGGGACCGGGTCCTGTCTACCAGCCAGGTGGCCAGCTTGGCCCGCTGTGGCAGAGTGACCCAGGGCAGCGTGGCCCCCTGGACCGAGAACGGAGTTGAGGTTTACGGTGGAGCAACCAAGGACCCGGGAGAGCCTTGTAGTAAACACAACAGGAGTTCTCAATGACCGATGGGGTAAAGGGAAGTGACAGAAAGAAGGGAGGGGTAAAGTTGTAGTCCTTTCAAGAAGGTAGGATTCTGCCGATTATTAGCACTGTTACAGGATTTTTTTTAAACATCTCTATGTGGCATGGAATGACAAGTTTGTAAAAAATGGAAAATAAATGGTATGCATATCTATATGACGTGAATACTAGAGGGTTTGGAGTTACTTTACCACACTTCTAGTAATCAATGCCATCATGGAGGCCCACTGGAAAATTGTGCAATACAAGATGAGATTCCTCATAAATATAGCTGATTAGATTTGTGTCCAGATTCGGGTCACACTAAACTATTTTGTCATTGGTCCGACCGTCCAAGCAAATGTAAGCAACCAATGTAAATGTTAACTTACGTGAATACTAGCAATTACTAGCTAGCAATTGAACCTTCTGCTGGTTATTAATTTGTGAGGGAACGCTTAAGCAACGACACAGTGTTGGTGAGCTGACCAACAGTAGTATGATTAGCGAGCTAACAAACAGTTTTTTAAACTTTTAAAGGAATTGTTAAGCATTTTGGAAAATATGCTTATTCGCTTTCTTGCTCATGTCTGTACAGTAAATCAGCAGCCAGTTAACTTAGCTTAGCATAAAGACAAAAAATGTAAGCCTGGCTTCGTCCAAAGGTAACGAGATCTACCTACAGCATCTCTAAAGCTCACGAATTGACATGTTATAGCTTGTTTGTTTCATCAGCACAAATATTTATTAAAATGAGTCGTTTTGAGACTTTGTTTTTTGTAAAAACATGTTAATTTGTGAGCTTTTGTCGAAATGTGTTACATTTGGACAAAGCTAGGCTAGCTTTTTCCACCTGTCACCAGTCTTTATGCGAAGCAAAGTTAGCTGGCTGCTGGTGGCAGCTTCCTCCTGGCGTGCATAGCTACATGTGAGTGACTCTTCTTACCAAATGCTCAAGAAAGTCTCTCAAGAACGCAAACAAGTGTATTTCCCGAAATCTTGAACTGAAATGTTGATCAGATTAGAGGAGCTGTTAAAACTGTGCAAACATGAACACTATCTATTCATTCTTTTGAGACGGCCCGGGCTAGGACTTCAATGAGTCGTTCACAGCTGCTGTAGAATAAGAGTTGTTGACCTCCATTATGGCTGCCAGACGTTGTGTAAAACTTCTGAAATCCCTCCGTGAGTGCAGCGGGGTCGGGGCAAAGTTAATTAAGAGCTGCGACAGCTTTGGAGTTGGGAGTCAAGGTAAGGTGATGAAAAGTGGTGGAGAAAGCGGTGGGAATATTAAGTAGTAGATGGCACCAAGGGGTAGATGATGAAAGAGAAGGGAAAGGAGGAAGACAGGGCGATGGATTGGGCACTTTTAAGGAGTGATGCCACGTTGTTTTCACCTCTGCATGATGTATTCATATACCTGTAATGTCTTGCCACTGCACAGTGCCTCCTGCATCCATGGCTGGTAAGTGTCTGTTTATGTGTTTGTCTATAAAGGCCTAAGGGTCTCTAAGTAAATTACTGAACAAATCTAATACAAGTCTTATTCCCTAAGGAATTCACCACCGCTAGCAGAATGTTACTCTTTTTTGGGGAGGGGCATTTTATATATATTTCTGAAACGCCTTTGCCCCATTTATGTCATGATGTGCTTCATCTTGCACTCTTTATGTCCTTTGAAAACATGTTAAATCAAGATTACAATACAGCTACCAAAGTGTAGAATATCCAAGTTCAAGTTCAGTGTTCAAATTTATATTATGCACTTACAGTCATTTTAACATTCCTGGATGCTGACTGTTTGTTCTTCGCAATTTTATATATGCAGCCACCCAATAATGTGGTTTGATGAATTAACAACCTGCAACCTCCAACTCTTCCAACCTTCCGACATTCCATGCATGAGTTGTACTGTATGTTTGTTACATGCCTCGGTGCATCCAGTATGTTCCAGAAATCCATCTCTGATCTCTTTGATGGATATTCTTCACTGTTGTGTGAGACATGACGTTAAATACAGATTGTCCATTTCACAATTTCTAAAAAAACTCTCCCTCTCCCTAGCACAAAAAATATCCTTAGTGGAAAGTGCCTGTCCGGGTGTTTGAACCCATGTAAACAAATCATCTAATTTAAAGTCCTGATGGAAAATTCCCACTGCGAGATATTTTGAGCTAATTAAGCATCAGTGTTTCTGTGAACTCCCTGGTGGATTTTTAAGATTTAAGAGGTTTGATAAAACATTTAAAAACACAGGACTTCTTTGCAGTGCCGCCAAACTGATGCTAAATCAGGTCAAAATCCTCTTGCTGTGCCTAATAGTGTCTTTAATGATGCCTCTGTCTGCTGTGTTATTACAAATATTATGCCTGGTGTCTGTTCAGCTTGTTTCAGAGCTTTTTTTCTTTTTTGTCTTTTTAATAGTGGTGTGGCATTATTCTTTTTACAGTTATTGGAATTGACTTTTTAAGTCTTTTGGCAATGTTTTTCTTACATCAGCTTTTTTTTCACTGTATGCATTGGTATCTGTCTATTTTCATGTTGTAGTTCGTATTAAATACTGTATGTCCATGTCTTGTATGGTGTTGTATTGTTCTGCATATTTGCTGTGTACAAACCTCAAATCTTTAATAAAGACCAACTTTTCAGATCTAAAGAATGTGATTATTTTCATAGTATCTTAAATTGTGTCAGCTTCAGAAAAGAAGTGCAGTTAATAAGTCTATAAGTGACTGTCAGCTCTCTTATTCAAGGGGACACACACAAACACACACACACACACACACACACACACACAAACACACACACACACACACACACACACACACACACACTTGTGATCCAAGGGCAGCAGCAATAAAACCTGCTGTGAGAGCCTCCGACACCAGACTCCACAAGAAAAATACTATTACTAAGTATTTCTTTGCTCTCCTTGTTCATTCTCCTCCAAAGCAAATTAAAGGAGAGAGTTGTAAGGAGAAAAGCCTGGAGCCATCTCCCTTGGGTGCAGCAGGTGCAGATGTGAGTTAAGAGTAAATTGAGGATTTGGGAGACCCAGTGAGTCATCTGTTGTGTCTCAGAGCTATTCATCTCGATGTGAAAAAAACTGTTTCTATTTCAGTAGCTGTGTGTTTTAGAGGCATAATGGGTTCAAGACCTCACATTCAGTGAAAGTCTAAAATGGACAGCATACTTTATTTAGTAGGAGAACACATGAAGCACACGGTAGATAGAACAGACTCTAACAGTGACTCTACGTGTATTTATTGTTCATGCAGTCAAGTCATTCATTCATGAAACAGTCGAATAGAAAGAGTGATTCAAACAAATAGCAAAATACGCTTTTTCGCTTTCTTGCTGAGTGATCAGGGATCAGCCGGTTAGCTTAGTTTAGCATCTCTAACACATGTTCGGATGAGAGTCGCCAGTTAAAACGGTCACTCGTTAAACCGAACGTGTTGACTACCACTGGAAAGATATTAAAGCGACCAGCTTCTAAAACTGAATCAAGACAAACCCTTAAGTCTATGTCATGGTATTTGACGTTTTGTACATGATCACAGATAAAGTAGGTAGCAGTGACTTGTATGCAAAGAATTTCTCGCTGGTGTAACGATACATGCCAGGTTTCTCCGTGAGGGTTTAGGGCTGTCCCATTGTCACATCTTTGAGTGCTTGAGGCTCTCTGGCAGACATTATGAACCCTTTATGAACCCTCTCCGTAAGTCAGCATTAGATGCAGACTTTGCCCAAGGGAATTACCCACAATTCATAGCGACGTGATGTTAAACACGCAGTTACCAATGGAAGCATGGAGCCGTAAAAAAAAAAAAAGTAAACAAAGAGGAGGGCACATGGGTGTTCAGCCCCATGAATTACATTTACACAACATTAAGGATTAAAGATGGGACATGAAAACACGTGAAATCAGAGGAATGCAAGCAGAGATTATATATGTCAAAAAGATTTATTCATCAAACATTTCGACTTGTTATTGAAGCTGTTTTTGACAAAAACGAGTAAATAGATTATTTGAAATGACGTCTCATCTCGTGAGGAAAAGAGACTGGAAGACGTTCAAATCAGGGAGTAAAAAGTATAAAATAAAGACCCACATTTTTACACAATATGTTTTAGGGTTAGGGTTAGAGGCCTTAGGAGGGACATTGGGATCGGGCCATAGACAGGTAGCCACCTACCTATCTAACCTCCAGTTAATAAACTAAGCTAAACTAGGCTAACCCAACCCGACTATAACAGGGCTGACACATATAGACAGGTGGCCACCTACCTAATGTTAATAAGCTAATCTAACCCTAACCCTAACCCTAACCCTAACCTAAACTAAAATACATGTCTTTATATGCGGGTTGAGTCCATCGGATTCAACCCTTACTGACACGCGGAGAACATGTAAACTCCACACGAGAGTGCTAGCCAAGCTCCTTCCGTGTGATGACTGTGCTTCACAGCCACCAACGTGCAGTAGAGATAGGGGTAGGTGCCAGAGACGGTAAGGCAAACTAACCAGATGGGCTATACTGGTTGCAGCCGGAGCCTCTGACAGGTGTACACGCTATCTAACTATATCAGTGAATCTGGGTCCTATATATAACCTCTGGTTACTGAGATCTGTGATGTCATGTGTGATGTCATAAAGACAGCCTGATCAAGAAAGGCTGACATCGCCTTTGATGTCACAGAACAAGCTGTTACTATGGAAACGGTGACATCATCAGTGAGGTGTGGGGGAGGAGCTTCATTTAAAATCTGAACTGTGACATCATCAGTGAGGTGTGGGGGAGGAGCTTCATTTAAAATCTGAACTGTGACATCATCAGTGATATAACGGACGATCTTTTATTAAACCTAACTAAGTATTTCACCATCTTTTATTAAACATAACTAAGTATTTCATCATATTTTATTAGACCTAACTAAGTATTTCACCGTCTTTTATTTAACCTAACTAAGTATTTCACCATATTTTATTTAACCTAAGTATTTCACCATCTTTTATTAAATATTTCACCATCTTTTATTAAACCTAACTAAGTATTTCACCGTCTTTTATTTAACCTAACAAAGTATACACCGTCTTTTATTAAATCTAACTAAATATTTCACCATCTTTTATTAAACCTAACTAAGTATTTCACCGTCTTTTATTTAACCTAACAAAGTATACACCGTCTTTTATTAAATCTAACTAAATATTTCACCATCTTTTATTAAACCTAACTAAGTATTTCACCGTCTTTTATTTAACCTAACAAAGTATACACCGTCTTTTATTAAATCTAACTAAATATTTCACCATCTTTTATTAAACCTAACTAAGTATTTCACCGTCTTTTATTTAACCTAACAAAGTATACACCGTCTTTTATTAAATCTAACTAAATATTTCACCATCTTTTATTAAACCTAACTAAGTATTTCACCGTCTTTTATTTAACCTAACAAAGTATACACCGTCTTTTATTAAATCTAACTAAATATTTCACCATATTTTTTTAAAGCTAACTAAGTATTTCACCATATTTTATTAAAACTAAGTATTTCACCATATTTTATTAAACATAACTAAGTATTTCACCATATTTTATTTAACCTAACTAAATATTTCACCATATTTTAATAAAGCCAACTAAGTATTTCACCATATTTTATTAGACCTAACTAAGTATTTCACCATATTTTATTAGACCTAACTAAGTATTTCACCATATTTTATTAGACCTAACTAAGTATTTCACCATATTTTATTAGACCTAACTAAATATTTCACCATCTTTTATTAAACCTAACTAAGTATTTCACCATCTCTTATTAAACCTAACTAAATATTTCACCATATTTTAATAAAGCTAACTAAGTATTTCACCATATTTTATTAAACCAAACTAAGTATTTCACCATCTTTTATTAAACCTAACTAAATAGTTCACCATATTTTAACAAAGCTAACTAAGTATTTCACCATCCTTTATTTAACCCAGACCAGATCAAGGATCTTCTCACTGACCATGGACTTGGCTCCCAGCTAGTAGCCAGTAGCTACCAGGCAGAGACAACGGAATATGGCGGTGGCAAGCACTAATTAACTGAACTTCCCCACTGCTCTTTTTCTATTTGATTGTTCCTTTTTTGTAGGGCGGAAAATCGCATTTGTTGCACTTTATGCACCTACCCAATTTGATTCTACTTTCTTTAAGAATATTAATAATCTCTTAACCAAGTTGCAAGGTTTTTCAGTAGTAATTGGTGCCGATATGAATGCTGTATTGGACTCAACGCTCTGGTAATTCAACGCAAAACTCACATAAACATGCATTTTAATTCAATTCAATTTATTTATTTATTTTGTACAGCCTAAAATCAGAAATCACAAATTTGCCTCAAAGGGCTTTACAGTCTGTACACATACGACATCCACTGTCCCGGTACCTCTCATCGGTTCAGGAAAAACTCCCCCAAAACACCCCTTTAACAGGGAGGAAAAGGGATGAAACCTTATAGGGAGAGCAACAGAGGAGGATCCTCTATCAGGATGGACAGAAGTACAATAGATGTCATGTGTACAGAATGAACAACATAACAGAGTTAAAACACATTCAATGCATATGACAGAAATTATTCATATAATGAGAGTAATAGGAATGAGGAAAAAGTTACAACTACCAAAATTAATAACAATAGTGGATATAGTAGAATAATAATGAAAATAAAAGCAGTAATGGTATTGGCAATAGTAATAGCAATGCAATTAATAATAATAATGATAATAGCAGTAAATTTCGGGTAGGACCAGGGTCCAGATATAACCTGTGAGGCGAGAAAGCACAAAGTTAGTAATTTGCATTAATGGTACATGAATTCATACAGAAGGAGATAGAGAAGGGTGGGCGTCAGCAGGGCCATGGCATATATATATATGTGTGTATGTATATGTGTA
>JACSYO010002147.1:2480253-2516107 GCA_016806645.1 Ophiodon elongatus
GACATATATATGCGTGTATATATATGTGTGTATATATATGTGTAAGTGTGTGTATATATATGTGTATATATATATGTGTGTATGTGTATATTTATGTGTATGTGTGTATATATATGTGTATGTGTGTATATATATGTGTATGTGTGTATATATATATATATATGTGTGTGTATATATACGTGTAATATGTGTATGTGTGTGTATATATATGTGTATGTATATGTATGTGTATGTGTGTATATATATGTGTATGTGTGTGTATATATGCGTGTAATATGTGTATCGTGTTGATTGTTAATGCATATCTAGAAAATAAATTAAAAACCAGACAACTGGGAACTGAAGGTCCATCTGTGGTCCTGAGAGGTTCGGTGGGGTCCATCTGTGGTCCTGGGGGCACCTGCTGTTGTTCTGAAGGGCCCAGTCTGGATCACATCAGCCAGGGGTGGTGCTTCAGTTTCTCCAGGGTGGATCTGTCCTCTGGGCTCTTTTCCAGACAGCTCAGAAGAAAAGCTTTGCAGTCTGGTCAGACAAACAGGAATCATGTTTTAATACAGACACTGGAATGTACGTATGGGCCTGATTCTACTGCATGTGTGTGTGTGTGTGTGACTTACCTGAGGAAAGACCTTCACTGACGTTCGGTTCTACAAAGCTGACCTCATAGCGGCCTCTGAAGGGGAGACGCCTATGCAGCATCCCAAACAGCGCTACACCAAGCTGCCACACAGTGGTGGGTTCAGCGCTGTACCACCCATGCAGGAACAGCTCTGGGGAGGTGTAGTCAACGGTTCCTACAATACACACAGTTACAGAGACACAAAGGTAATGGTGAGGGACATGAGGTAGAGGACAGAGAGAGCAAAGATGCTGGGTTGTTTCAGAGAACAGGTACAGAAGAAATACAGCCTACCTTGTTCTGTACTGTACATTCCCTCTGACAGAAATGTGCCACAGCCAAAGTCAATGAGCCGGACACGTGGGACATCAGAGCCGGTCTCAATGAGAATGTTGTCCAGCTTGATGTCCCTGTGGAAGACACCTCTGGAGTGGACTTCAATGAGAGCATCCACCAGCTGTTTTGTTATGGTCTGTGGGAGACAGAAAGAGACATGTAGACTGTGAGGTATTGCGCGGACACGTAAACAGAGACAGGTAAAAATAAAAAAACATGTCATCAGCTTCTTACTTTAGCCGTGTGCACAGGCAGGGCAGACTCTCTCGAGCTGATGAAGTCTATCAGGTCCATGCAGGGGACTGGTCTCTCTAGAACAAGAATCAGCTCATAGTCTAGATCGTACCAGTCCAGCAGGGTCACCACTGTACTGGTCTCTGCTGCTGCTGGTTTCAGTTTCAGCATCAGCGCCACCTCCAAAGGGACCGTCCTCATTTTCCCTTCCAGCACCTGTAGACATGGAGAAATAGAGAAAGCAAATAATGAAGCCTTCATGTCCACATATACCCAAAAGTTAACAGTATTGTAACTGATAGATTGTGTGAAGAACAAGAGGAACACGTGTATATGTTCCCTTTGTACCAGTAGATTTAAATTATGTAGATACTTGTTGGCATTAGGACGAAAATCAAATCACTTACCATTGATGTGTGCTCAACATTCATCTGGGAGATGTGTTTTATGGCCACCTACGGGAAAGAAACACAGATATTTGGTTCGTTTATACTACATACAGTGTGAATGGATCATGGATTGTGTGTGTGTGCGTGTGTGTGTGTGTGTGTGTCTTACAGGCAGATTGTCGTCTCTGCGGTGACCAGCAAACACTGACCCATAGCCTCCCTCGCCCAGCAGTTCCTCCTCCTCGTACTTCTCCTTAAAGGCTTCTGCAGAAACAAAACACTTGTTCAGAACTGTCATTCCACTTATAAAGTAACCCCAAATACAACAGTAACTTGTAATTATTTGAAATTGAATCCTATTTCCAATTTGAATCCAAAAACCCAAGGCTGAACCTAGGAGGGATAGTTTGACCTTTTGAGCCAGCAGAAGATTAGCTTAGCTTAGCATAAAGACTGTAAACAGTCTGATTCTGCCTAAAGGTAACAAAATCCACCTCTCAACGTCCCTCCAGATCCACTAGACACTAAACAACAATCTTAACAGGCTAGAGTTAACGCAACTGAATTTACTGAAGGAACACAGACTTCATCAGTGTTTCATGTATTTCTGTCTCCTCTAACCTCTGCTGTTCGTGGGGCCGGTGCTTCTTGACGAGGGGGGGCCAGGTTTGTCACTGGGGGAGGTCTTTCTGCTCCTTTTCCTGGATTCTTCTGTCTCCTCGGACTTTCTCTTTACGCTCCTCCTCTCTTCAGCTCCGGTGCTGATGCTTGCGTTGGTGAGCGTGTATGTCCCAGAATCCCCGGTGCTGTTGCTGGCAGGTGTTGATTTCCCAGCATCTTCCGTGGAGGAAGAGGATCCCCTGATGGTCTGGGTGCGGTCCTCGGTAAGACTGGGGGTTCCTCTTCTTCTCTTTTTCGGCCTCTCATTGCTTTCAGCAGAGGTGGACTTCCTCTTTCTGCAGGTCTTTGTCTCCCCGATAACCAACACAGCTGCACTGCTGGGTCCAGAGAGGCTCTGGGTTTCTCCTGAGTCAGTGTGACAATCTACAAAAAATAGAAAAAGACAAGAAACATGAGCCTGTTAGCTTCACTGGATTCAGCGTTGATCAGTTAATAACAGACTGTGCACACTGGTATTCAGACTAATCAGACCAATTAATCTCCTGACCTTTCAGTACTTCATTAAGTTCAGCAAAAGTTTATTTCCACACAACTTTGCAATAGCTAACTAAATAGCCCCTCACTGAGGTTTGACTGAATTTCTCCTTTCAGTCAGATCACAGACACACTGACTTTTTCTATCATCTCAGTCTCATCTTACCTGAGCTGTCAGGTGGGCCGGTGTACGCTGAGGGGGAACCGGTAGCAGAGACACTTGTTAGAGGCCCACTGGAAGGTTGGCTGCAGCAATCGGAGGGACTCCGACTGGTCCTGCTCCTCTTGCTGGCTCTTTCAAGACTCTGCTCGGAGTTTCTCTTGGAGGTCTTCCTTCTTCCATCTGATCTGCAGTCCTCCACTGCAGAGATGATGGGGTCAGTGTGGCGCCCTGCAAGAACAGAAAAAGATCATTTTGTTTGCTGCATGTTTTGACATAATCTACTACATTATCTAGTGTCTGTGTTACTAAAGGAAGAACCACAGTGGTCATTAGCCGACCAGCTAAATCATATGGATCGTCAGCCCAGATTCACCAAGTGACGTGATAATGACAATTTTCTTATTCATTTTAGCCTTTGTCAGAGCAATTGGCATATTATGAAAAGTAAAAAAGACTATTGATGGTGAATGGGTGAAATAAAAACACAGGACTTTCAACCAGTAGACCGGTGTCTGTGTCCCAAAGTGTAGTTGAGTTATTTAAGTTACATTGTTTATGGTTTACTTAATTTATATACTTATATCAAGCCCAACCATGATGCTTTTCTCAACCCAACCAAGTGGTTCAGTTTGACAGTAACAACTTGGCGTAACATGACACGTGAGAAGCCTAAAATTCATTATCGTTACATGCAGAATGTCAATAAATCATTGTACTATCCAAACACCTTCCCATGAGATCAGGTTGAGATTTTTAGGTTAGAGACTGCAGTTTTTAACCAGGATTTTCTCCTCACTACTCACCCAGTTGTCTACTGGAAGGCGGACACTGAAAAGCGCTTGTAGTTGTCCACGATTTGGAAGTCATGACTCTCAAACTGTGATGGTTCATCGTTGAAATGATAATGAACTGGATTACTCCTCCTGTCTTGTTATATGTCTTCAGTAGAACTGATGCGTGGTGTGTTCCGAGGCAATAAAGGCAACTCAATATTCTACAGTTCTACTCATTTGAATACGGAATGTCAGGTCAATTGTATGCAGCAACTGCTTTAACAAAGATATTTGGGAGTTTAAATAATCATGGACTAATATAATAATAATAAAGTATTCCTTTTGCTCAGACAAACTCACTGGCAAAAGATCACAGACCTCAGACATCCAGTGTCCAGAGTACTTTACTTGCAGCGTTGATACCTTCATTCATTATTTAAATCTTTAGACAAAAAAGCCCATTTTTGTATATATTTAATGCTCTAAGGACTGTTAGAGGATTTTAAAACAAGTCCTTATGAAAATAGCAGTCCTTATCATTTAGTTATTGGAATTTAAAGGCTTTTCAAATATACAGAGGATCAGCAGAGTTTAAATGTATGTTAGTCTACATTCATAGTCACCCCACCCTAGATTTTAAATTAAAACAATCACAATGAATTAAATCAGATGATGTTATGGCCTGATATGTATAGGTCAGGGGTCGGCAACCTTTACTATCCAAAGAGCCATTTTGCCCTATTTTCAACCAAATAAAATGTGCCTGGAGCCGCAAAAGCTATTTGATAACACAGCTTATAAAGTTTTATATACAGTTTATATTATATGTACAAAAACTATAGTTTAGAAATTATAGAACAAGAATAAAGATAAATTCTTGAAATTGTATTGCTATTTTACCTGTTATAACAATATCATGTTATAACAATATCACTGGCATGTGTCACTACATTGAGGTCAATTAAACATAGAACAATGAAGGCCTATTTGGGTCCTCCCTGTGTTTTTGGAAAATATGTTAAATAAAAAGTGACTTTTCAGCAAATGCTGTGTGCTTGTTCTGGAATTGTCTTTCAACATTGCATTTTTTGTTGTTTGCTAATTTCTCGTCACATATCAAGCATACAGATAAACCAGCATCGTAGGCAGTGAAAGCAAATGAATACGTCCACGCAGAATTAAACTCTCTATTTTACTCCGTGACGTTTCATTTTTTGGATTTATCCTTTGATAGTTTACCGGGGGTCGGGGGTCTGCAAATCATGATTAGGCACCTGCAGGGAAAGGCGCTTGACAGCGACGTAATAGGATGTGACGCACATTTTAGTTGACAAAATATTTGAAAAAATATATATTTTCAGTGACACAGTATCACCTCAAACAAGAGGTTTCCCCATTGAAAGATTGTCCACTGTGCAAAAAAATAAATAATAACAGCGTAACAAGAGCCGCAACGCGCGTGCCGACCCCTGGTAGAGGTGATAACTAAACCAGTTACATGACACCAGTCACAGATCCATGTTAGACTATGAGAGGCCTCAGTGCACGCTAGTTATAGTTATGAAGAGCACACGGACACTCACACACATACGCATGCGCATAGGACTTGTTGCCCGATACCTTTAAGGAATCGACCGACATAACCAAGTAGCTAACGTTAGTGGTATTGAAACTTCTGATGCGGGCACAGTTTCCGGGTGTAATAATAGACAATACTGAGTAGTTGATAAGATCATATTCAGGCTACATTTACAATACAAGCAAATGTGGCCCAAATAAGATTTGTTTCTCTCATGTGAAACAAATCAGATTTTTTTCAGAATAATTTGGGCACAGAAATCAGATTTTTTTATAGGCCACCTTCATATGTGTTCCTAAACACTGCTAGGTAACCAATGTTGCATCTTCACACTGTAATTGCCAATTATTTTATTACGTTAAAATAATTGGCTATGCTGCTAGCTGACAACTACTTGAGCTAGCTAACGTTGCAGAGCTTGCTTTGCTAATTTTAGCAACCTGATGTAATGAAACAGACCAAAAGACCATCTGAGATGATAACTGTTCATTAATCATGAAGACAAAAACAATACTGGACGCTGTCAGTTTATGGTAATAATCGTAACTTTACCTCAGCTCCTCGGTTGATCTCCTCATGGCTGTGCTCAGAAGGATGACTTCCGAAGCTGTGCTGTCAAAAGTCACGTTCAGGAACAGCTGGTCACATCTTGTCACTCAAAAATGATAAGTGGGCTAAGGGCAGTTTGATTAATAAAAATGTGCTATCATCATAGCAGAAACATATAGCCTATAACCAACAGTACGATGTACCTAGCTAAGTATTTCACCATATCTTATTAAACCTAACTAAGTATTTCACCATATCTTATTAAACCTAACTAAGTATTTCACCATCTCTTATTAAACCTAACTAAGTATTTCACCATCTCTTATTAAACCTAACTAAGTATTTCACCGTCTTTTATTAAACCTAACTAAGTATTTCACCATATTTTATTAAACATAACTAAGTATTTCACCATGTTTTACTGAATATTGGAGGATAAAAATAAAAATAAAAAAGAAAGTGATTAGGGGTATTCCCTAAAAAATTGGACTATGCTTTTAAAATGTATGTCTTGCATGAACTCCCATATCCCCCAAAAACATTTGTAAGCTTCGAAAACCTGCAGGTCTATTTGTTGTACAGGTATCTTATAGCATCCCTTCGTGCCACTAGTGTGCAATCTCCAAGACATTTTCAATTCTCACTCTGCAATTATTCTCCCCACCTCTCTATCATCCTTCATTCTCACCTCCCACTCTCCTCCTCCCAGTGGACCCCGCATCCTCCTCCAGTCGTTGTCGACTGTCGCCTGCTCTTTACTCAGTCCCTTCATTCCTCATGTCCCATTTCTTCTGCCAAGATACCCTGCACAAGTCCACTGACTAAAGAAAAAGAGAGACACACTATGGATTGTTCAAGGTTGCCGTCACGATACTATCTGTCATTTGAACAGATATTTGGGGAAATTGGAGAGAGCAAGCACACAAGAGATTTGTAAAAACACACAGCTGTATGAGTGGGGAGCAAATCCATTGAGATATGCCTCCACACCTCAATACCTGAATCATGCTAGACATTTTTGGGCCTGTACGCTACAAACACAATATGATTTGAGAAACCATTACGTGACTAATCGTGAAAAGGCAACAAACACGATGCCATCAGCTAACTGATTGCCAGGCCACAGCAATATCTGCAATCCCTAATTAGAACGAGTCAATCTGTACAACCGTTCCAGTGGATAAGACGCCACTGAGCGTTGCTTGTTCACACACTCCTCTCTTTTACTAACGGAGGACTTACAACTTAAGTCCATCACCGGCTCTGCAGCTGGTGCCAGAGAGTCACACTCAGCGCGCTGGTGTCACACAATTTAGATCTAAACCGAGTCAAAGTCCCATTAATCTTGTTACCGTGTGGTTGAAGCATACTGTGTGTGAAAAACTGATGTGAGCAGAATTTTTCCCCCTTCAACGCTGATGTTACATTTTTTACCGTCATGTTTTTGTTGGGTGAAATAAAATCAAACTGTCTTGTTAACATGCTATATCTAATCTACATACATGTTGTGATGGATCTCCCTGTTGAGGCTTAAGAGGTTAAAACGTGTACAGCATCTCGTGGTTTGGCAGACCTATCTGAACAGTGTTCACAAATGCAATATGCAACAGGCTTACAGGCTTATTTTGTTAATTTTTGCTTCGTGTCTCACACCTGCTATGGTGCTGTAGCTTTAACAAAATGTCCTGCCACCGCTGGCTCCTAACTGCTCATGGCAGCCTGTCGGGTGTTCATTTTTTTTCTCTGCGCTCTCTGCGTTTCTCCGAGGCAGCAAACGGCACAGAGGCGTATGGGGGAGACACAAATGCAATGTGTGATTCGTACACATAAAAATTAGAGCTCTTCTCAGTTTATTCTTTTTCGGTTTTAGCACCTCAAACAAAGATATAGGAATTGGCGTCTTTGTATTTCTCACTGAACAGCCTGCAGCACAGTTGGAGGACGCTATGATACTGGTAGCAAGGGTTTAACCCTCCAGTTCCTGTAAAACCTCTCTGACCACTGGGCTGACCACCTTTCAACACACATCATCCACAGCACTGGGAAGATATTCCCTGTTGGATTACCAATCCCGATCTAATCCATAATGTTCCATCTAGGAATGGACAGACTGTAATCCCATGTAATCCATGAATTGAATGGACCATCAAATGGAGAGTTTACATGATACTAATGAACTCTCACAGTCCATTAATCCAGTTTATTATGTTGCTGAAAGTGCTGTCCTCGCTGTCTTTGATTGTTAATGTATGTGTTGAAGTTTCCTTGACAGTGGATTAGAGACCAGATGGGTTGGCTCTTCTCTCGGTATGGGGGACGTTATTTATGACTCAAAGCTGTATAAATGAAACTTATTGGGTTTTAAAAGCTCAAACAGATACATGCTCCTTTTTATTGGTTTAAAAAAGTACTCTTCCTGTAGAGGTTTCACAACCCCTTCACATGTATGGGATTCACTTCATACTGCAACAGCTTGAGTTACTGTACAATTTCTACAACACACAGCGACGTCACCGGGGTACTGGAGTACACCTGTACGTAGCAGCAAGGTGAGGAGTGAAACCACTGGAGGTCAGCAGAAACAAGGTTTTTAGTGGGCGTTAAGTCACTCTTTAAAGCTGTGGTCCTCAAGATTTCAGCCGTTTTTTATTTAGTGACACCCCCGTGGTTACAGGTGTTAACAACAAGTGTGAAAATCAATACCGAATCACATGCATCATCCCATGTCTTTTTCTTGGAAGGTTAATTGAATCCTGCACAGGAATGGCGGACTCCGCCACTTAGAATGAAAACTACTACACAGAGAGGTAAAAACAGAATGTAAATACTTTGAATGTTTATTGTTGAAAATCTGATGGCCTGTAACTTGAATATTTGGGTCATTGGTTTTCACACACCAAGCGGAGGCCTTTTGACACTTTGCGGTCAACATGCCAACTCCTTTCGATCAAAATCCTTAAATGCACCTACTCATCACTTTCCCTTTTGACCCAGAGCAGGTAATCCACGTACTCAGCCTCCACATGGCAGTGTACCAGAATAGTTACTCTTCATACACACACACACACACACGCAAACACACACGGTCCAAAATCCCCACTGAGGCTCCATCTGGACAGGAACACGCATCTCATCCTGCGTCTTTGTCTCCCACTTTGCATCTCATATTCCTCCCTCCCTCCCTCGTTCATACAAAATTCTTCAAAATGAAGGTAGGTGGCCTTGTATAACTCCCTGGACAAAGCAAGGCTGTAATAAAAAATAACGTCAATGGTTTAGCTTCCTCTGAGGCAGCTTGTGTTAAAAATGTATACACTCATGGTACTGGAGAACTTTACCCCAAAGGGCATATTTGTTGATAAATAAACCAAAATGTTTGTTACATATCCCGTCAGAAAATCACAGAGGTTCTGTTTATTTGATGTAATGTTTCCCCCCAGCTTTGATGCCGTAGATTGGTAAAGAATAGTCAGTATTTTGTTGGAGTTTGGCCTTTAGTTGACATGTTTTCCCATGATCGATGGACTCATTGGTTATTTTGTGAGTTCTCTGTTGCTGAAAGTAATCTCAAATATGCAGAATTCTGCTGGGCATTCATAAATCACATAGCGTGTCCATGAGTGAATAGTCATGTTTTGGGTGTTGTAGAAGAATAAATGATATCTCTTAGTTTTACATTCAATTCTGTTGATAGTGTCTTTGTGTATTCCTTCTAGTTCTGTCTGTAACAGTAACCTCTGTGCAGACAGAAACTTTTTTACATTATTGAACAAACCTCTGTGAGTGAAACCTTTTGGTGTAGTGTGAAGAGAGCCCAGGCCAGACCTGTAAGAGGTCACACCTCCATGTATCAATCCCCCTTTGTCCTGAGAAACAGACCTGTATAATGCAGAGCCACTACTAGAGACATGTGAGTTGGGTTCCCAGACCCAGACCCAGGTTCCCAGACCCCCCTGAAATGACAATAAATACAAATCTCGGGTGCTGATAGTTTCAATGTCACTTGTCCTCCCTGAGAAGCTTAGCCCAACCCATACCTTTTCTTTAACTGTTATTCCTGTATCCCTGTGTATAATCCTGACAAGAACCTACTCTGGTCAGAGAGAATTCTACAGCTTTATTATGAACTTTCTATAAAACTCATCTGAACCACAGAATTGGACCTGAATGAATTTTTTCTTCAACAATGTGTCAATACTGCTGCATGAATGAATATTGTTGATGCGTTTTCATTTTGTTAATAATGTTATTGTGTAATTAAAACTGAATTAAGTAGTGCTTGCAGTACCTGGAACCGTTCCTGTTTTACATGACTGTAAAGACAAAACATAACTTGCAAGGAAATTAATTATAGCAAACATCTTGTTGCTGTAGGCTACACATAGTATGAACGTTCAAAGTGTTCTTTGTTAATATGACGACGTAAGACACATTTAGTTGCAAAAACTGGCAAAAAGACAAAACAATTTATATATAATATCAAGATATTTATTCAGCTGTAATTTATTAAAGTTTATATGACAGCTACACTGTACACTAATATACACACTAACACACGTGTAGTCTTACAAATGTTATATAGTGGCAACCTCATTCTGTACACCTGCTTCATCAAAACATGAGTTAAAATGTGTTTTATAGGTTTATTAAGCAGACACCATCTGGATCACTTATTTCCACACTAATCTCGTCCTGACATTTCCCTCCACGTCTCCCTCAATCACTTTCTCTCGGTGCCTAATTACATCTCTGTAGCATTCTCAACCTTTTCGTCTCTCCCTCCTTCCAATTCCTCTGTGCTGGAGTGCAGAGATGCATGGTCATTTTTGAAGCACGCGATTCAGTTCAGAGAGGGCTTTGGCTAGTGTGTGTGTGTGTGTGTGTGTGTGTGTGTGTGTGTGTGTGTGTTTCCAGGCAGGAAGGTGTCAAGTATTTCTGCTTATCTTTATGATAAACAGTTCAGTGTTTGGAGCTGATGCACTGTGCACATCAATCAATCTTTGCATTTATATTCAACATCCACACCTTTTGTGTTATTTCATCATTAGAGACATTCTTTTCTGCATAAACCACAAAAAAAGGGAAAGAATTGGAGAGTAAAAGTGTGGTGTGAAGACAAACAAGTGTGAGAAGATGAGAGGAGGGTGGGCATGATGAAGGGTGAGAAGAGCAGAATGACAATGCGAAAAGTGTCCAATTTTATACCAACTATATCCTACGTCTACAAAGAATAAGGAGGAACGAAAAGGGAAATTGAAACTAGGAATAGCAAATCAAATCTGTTCGTTAGCCTGTATTTATAAGTGCAAGTCTCATTAGAACATAAAAATGAGCATGTGTGCAGTACACTATCAACCTGTTAGCTGTGTGTGTACACAATAGTAATCAGAGCACACAAGCAGCTAACGAGAACTAAAATATCTATATGTGCTGTGCACTCGGTCACCCTCCAATCTTCCTAATGCATTTCAATGTGCAGCAAGTGTTCGTCTGTATAGACTCTTCAAAGAAGGAACCCGTCTTTGAGTTTTGTCCTCCAAATATTTTCTGAGCGAGCACACACTTGTGTCCTCTGAGGGCTTTTCATGCAATCTGCTGAAAATCAATTTTCTGCTGGTGAGAAAGATATACACAAACACAGGTATATGCACACACACACACACACACACACCTACACACAATTTACAATCTGTGATTTTTTTTGCTGACAACCTTCTCTTGAGATAATTAAGAATATCTCTCTCTCTCAGTCAGGAAAACAAACCAACACCTCTTGTCTTCAGTCTGACTGCTTGAGTAATGGATCCTCCAAATTCCCCACGCATCCCTGAATAAAACTCATCAATTAAGGATCACGAGCGTGTATCAGCAGCACGACACTGGCGCAGCTCTCTGAGTCACTCCTTCTAAGTTTGTTTTTCTGTCTCTCTCCGTCCACACGTTGTAAAGTTGAAGCTGTCGTCACAGTTAGCCGAGGCACACGGGCAGAATGACGGCGTTAAAAGCATTTTTTGATTGCGTAACAAGTTGCCGCTTGGTTTACATTACAGTAAAAAAATGTTGTTTCTCCAACTTTGGGAAGGGAGCTGAACTCCCAATGGCTGCTGAAATAAGTTGATTTAATGATTAAAAAAATATATTTTAGTTATCAAACCAGTTTTACAAAGGGCATTATGAAAAGGATGGATTTAAAATCAGGCCACAACTAATTAATTAGCAGACAGAAAGCAGGAATAAAAATGATTAACAAGAAGACAGCAGGAATACAAGAATATCAGCGTGTATAAAACATTTCATGAAATTAAAGCACGGCATTTATTTCTAGATTCAATAACACATGCAATACAACACAATAAAAACTGTTTCAATATACAGTATATAACTTTTCAGAAGCAATTTAATACACCACAGCACTGCTGGCTGGCAACAAAAAAAATGACTTGCTGAAAACTGGTCGAGGGTAACAGGGTCATTGTTTGCACTTTTACCATCGATGTCCATTTAAATGAAGCAAAAGCAGAAGGCCAGTCAGGAAGACTCTCTTTACACTCCTTTTCATTCATAATCTCTCAGTCTCTCTCTCTCCCTGTGTTACTCTATTAGCTGATTGCGGGGGTTCACTTTAAATTTATCAACCTGCAGGATGGAGTCCAATCGCCAAAGACTTTCCACTATTCAAATTTCTATGCATGTGTAATAAATGATTGTTAAATTCTAATGAAGTCTCTCCTGATTGATCTTGTGCACAGTGGAACTATCCAGCATCCGTGTTGTGTAGGATGTAGGAGTGATGGATGGGATGATCCTCTCTGAGCGGGCCTCTCCCTTCAGGAGCCTGGTGGGCGGAGTCAGGTCGTCAGGTAGATTCAGCTCACCTGGTCTGGCTGCAAGACAGCTGCTGGAATTCAGTCAGTCTTTCTCCCCTGGCTTGGTATTTATTATGTTTAGTACATTTTTACACAAATGTCCCTTTTAGTTATGTTAAATAAACTTCTTTTTAGGTTCAACTCGTGTGGACTCCCTTCCTTTGTCCAGCCATGAGCCGGATTGTGACACATTGGGCGTGTTTATGTCTATAATTTTGTCTTTTTAGATTAAGTTTATCTGAAAAGTGTTTCATATCGTCTCTCCACATCTGGCCAAGTAAAGATTATAGAACGTGTACAGTAATATTAAAATATGTAGGCCTCCCTGTACAGAAACAGCATATATGTAATGGTCAGCAGTTCACTCAGACCCAACACACTATAAATTATTAAAACAGTAATTTTAGCATAATGCCTAGCTAGTTTATGAATTCCCCATATTTGTGTGGAGCGCTGCTTATCAGCCACAACCATCCCACATTACTGTATCACACATTTACACACGTGCACAAGACGTATCTTGTTAAAACTGTACGTAAATGAATAGTCTGAACATAATTCATAATTAGTCTAAAACCATGATGGGGTTGTGCTCTGTTTCATTCTTCTTTTTACTATCTGCCCTTCTGTCCTAATTGCCCCACACAAGCACATACACAACACAGGTCCACGCATGTTGCCACGGCCGATGACAGATTGCCCCATGAGCAGAGGCGCTTGATTAGATCATCCCACGAGCTGTCACCTTGAAATGTACGACCAGAGAGAGAGAGATAGAGAGAGAGAGAGAGAGAGAGAGAGAGAGAGAGAGAGAGAGAGAGAGAGAGAGAGAGAGAGATGTGCACGAGGTTATGAAAGATGGATGCAGTGAAGAAATGTATGGCGGTGGGAAAGATTAAAATTGCTCTACTAGGAATACAAGAGGGCTGGCTTGCAGAGGCACATTTATATGATTTTCTACTTGTATATGTGTTTTGAGAGTTATGCTGTGTGTGTGTCCACAGAGGAGTAAATGTGTCCCCCTAATGTAAACTGTATTAATCTTACACATTGTTGCTCTAACTGTAGTTTGTTCTCTCCTCACGGGCTCAATATCTCTCACTCCTTTGGCCTTTCTTCGGTTTCCTTCTCATCTCCATTTGCATTTGTTGCTCTTTGTATTTATTTGTTGCTCTCACCTGTTATGCTCCATCACTTCTGTCTAACCCTCTTTTCTTTCTCTTTCGTCTCCAACTTCTTTCAATCTCAGACCCCCCCCCCACACCTCTCTCCTCCCTCTCTTTCTCTCTCCAGATGAAATATTCATGCCCATCTATCTATACTGGGAGTGTAGCAGCAGCAGGAGCCACAGGAGTCAATGCTTTCAAAGACTTAAGGCCTCTCTGAGAAAGAGAAAGAGAAAGAAAGAGAGAGAGAGAGAGAGAGAGAGAGAGAGAGAGAGAGGTTGTGGGGGAGGACGAGAGGGAGTAGGAGGAAAACAACGGAGGAGGTGGAGGCAGAAGAGAGCAGGTGAGAGAAAGGAATAGAACGATAAGCTGTGATGGAGTGAGAATGGAAAAAGAGGAGGAGGAGTAGGAGGATCAGTGAAAGACCATGCAGGGAGCCCCCATCACATCAAACACCAGGCAACACATGATGAAACACTCCTTGTGCATTTCTCTCTCTCTCTCACACACACACACACACACACACACACACACACACACACACACACACACACACACACACACACACACACACACACACACACACACACACACAGTAGGTAAAACACAAAGAGAAAGGGAACCACCAAGATACAGTGCCTCCAGACCTTCAAACATCAGCCGACACATGATTAAACACGTCGCTCTCTTCGTATTCCACACTCACACACGCCAACAAAAAAAGAAAATCTCACACCCTTGGGTGCTCAAAGGGCAATTTAAAGCAATTTCTACATCCAGGCACAAACACACATAGACTACATGTTCAGGATAGAACACACACTCGCTCTCTAAACAAGCGCGATGCATGCAGACCCACGCACATCAGAGCCTCCAAGGCTTTCGTCGGTCAACCCTCCACATGATCCGATAGGCCCTCTGCCGCTCCTTCTCCCTCTAATGTGGCAGATGTGATCTTAAATTCACTTTGTCTTTTATCCTGAGTTTGCACATCAGGGTCGCCGTCCGCCTGCCTGATGGATAAAGCACACGCACGCTCCAATTAGGCGCCAAAAATTCTGGGTTGTTTCCAAGCAACCTACATTAAGCTGCAACTGCTGTAAGGGAAACTGGGCTTCAAAGCTTTGAAGGATGTTTCTCACTGTTTGAATGCGAGTCTGTGTGAAAGGGGAGAGAGGCTGTGGAGAAATTGAAAGCAACACACATTTTAAAATATCTTTTTGTGTTTGATTACCTGGAATAAGATCAGAGCACCGAGATAGCAGATTCACTGGTCCTTTGATCCTTCCTGTTGTTGAGCACCTGACCCCGAAGTGACCTCGGAAACTCCCTCTGGAGGAATAAATCTGTAAAGAGACGGCAATTCACGAGGTATCACATTACATAACACCACATGTTAATCACACTGTATATCTTGCACTGATGCACTACTCTATGTGAGCTCTCATTGTGCCTGTGCCCTATGTAACACTATGTCCTCCAATCAGGCATCAGTTGTCAGTATTATCGTCCTCTCCTACTTTTATTTCACAACTGTTGATGCCTTTCACTTAGCTGAGGCCTCTTAAATGCTCTTTGATGGCACTGCTCATCATCCCATTGTTTTTATAGTCATAAGGTGAGTGTGACATACTCCCTCCATTACCCTTATTTTGGGTCAGTCCTCTCACAGCCCTGCTGCCATAAATACGCACTAATTCACATTAATCCACAGCTAAAAATAGTCCCCAGCAAGTTCACTATTTACTCCAATTTGTGTGACATTGGCTGCAAACTACACTGCCCAGCTGATTTGGGGAATTATCACTTTCCAAAGATGAAACTATTTGTGATATGTTTTCACAGATTTAGATCTGCAGTAGGAACCAGGGGGCTTGGGGCCGAGAGACAGGGTGGGGAACTCAGTTAGTCATTGTGGAGAGACAGACTAACACACCAGTTGGTTTTGGTGTTTTCATTGGATTTCTCGGCAATAACAGAAATATGGAACATCTCCTGCCTTGTCCTTTAAAGCTCCTTGTTATCAGGGTTAAGCTCACTGTATTATCTTATTGGTACAGCGCAGCATTTAGCTCAAAGCACCACTCTGCCAGAGAACAGATCAAGCTGCAACCTCCAGTGCTGAGAAAAGAAAGTGCCAATGAGGGAGTGGAAGCTTTCAGTGACAGGTGTGTGTTGTCTCAGGTCGCTATAGCTACTAGCTGTGGGCCTGCCTCAGCTCCACAGATGATAAACCTCTTTACCCATTTTTAGGGTAAAACTGTATCGTCACTGGGAAGATGGCGACGGCCGACTTCATCCACTTTGAGCTTCACAATGACTATTCAGAAACCTATGGGTGACGTCACAGAGACTATGCCCATGTTTTAAACAGTCTCTGGACTCACAGAGCGAGGGTTAGGGTTAGGGTTAGGTCTTGTACTATTGAACATGACGACCAAACATTTTTCAATATGTAGTATACACAATGCAAAACTTTATTCCAAACACAATACAATACATCCCACACATACATTTGCTGTCTTGAATCATGCCGCCACTGTGATATATCCGACCCTGAGTTTAATGAATCATAACAACCCTAAACTATATAGTCCCAGTTACATTATTCCAATTTAAGACTGCAAGGGTATTGTCATTATGATGAATAATTAAGATAAATTGCTGTTGTCATCCATTTAGATTTTTCCAAATTGGCTGTATTTATTTTTTCCCTCACTTGTGACATTCAACAGTTGTTTACATGTAATGAAACACTTTCTGAGGCTGCATATAATACCACAGTATATTGCCCCAGTCTTGAAAAACATCAGCCTGCTCTACTGGGACCTGCTGCAACATACATAATGCATTCTCTCTCAGAGCGAAGTTAGCTAATTAACAGAAACATATAGTTGGCTAATTAGCAGTATGCCAGACAACGATTTCTCAGCCCTCTGGGGACAGAAAGCACTGAAAGTCTGAGAGAAAGATTTAAAGTCATAGCAGGAGATATAACGGATGGTTTATGATAAAAGGGGCGAGGGAGAAAAGAAGAGGGGACAGGTTCAAAAAGACAGACTCTGTCAAAGAGATGAATATTTGATTTAATCTGGGCTCCTTTAGAATATGAATTCATTACTCTGCATGTTTCTCTGTGAACTTTAATGCGATCCAGCTCACTGCTTTTGACATCACTTACATTTTCATTGAGTAAAGTAGTTGAGACTATCAAAGCAATCCATTGGGCTTAATGAAAAAGAGTCTCAATGAATTTACAAAATGAACCAAACCACACCAAGTGTCCTGTAAAAATATAAAACTAGAGGAAGAAATAATTTACCTAAGATCAGAGAAAACATCAAGACATGAGGGAGGCTACACAACACGAGACAAAAGGAGAACAAAATGTGGACGCCATAGGATTAAAGGAATAATTTGACATTTTGGGAAATATGTATCTGCTATGGGATTTACATGTGAAGAATGACACCACACTCATGTCTGTACTGTAAACATGAAGCTACTATGAGCAATCAGTTATCTTAGTTTAGCATGAAGAATAAAACCAGAGGGAAACCACTGGCCTCTCTAGATATTTAGGCCTTTGTGCTAACCTTGTGGTCACACTAGATTAAGAATCTGAATCTTAATCAGTCAAGTACTTTTGCCCTTAAAAGGAATTTAGCTTGGTGATTGGTGCATAATATTAAAGACAATGCAACAGAATAAGACATAATTAAAAAATAAAAATATGAAGATTTACAATAGAATAAACTAGCAATCAGGTTAACATGTTAAAATGAGTCAGTTTCATGGGTATATTTAAAGTGAAGCGTTGTGCAGGGATATGTAAATGTCTGTAATTGTCCTGGGGATGTGAGAGTCAAAGTCAGCGGGGCTCTCGGGCTTTGTTAATTAACTATATTAGCGCCTTTATTTGTTACATAATTGTAGGAGTTTGTAACCAAGTGAAACCAGATATAAGCATAATATAATATAATCTGTTCTATATCTGTATAATACAGATATAATCTGTTTAGCTCTATTTAATTGGTTGAATCACTTGTATTAGTGTTAGTGTTTGATTTGATTTTTGATGTGACTGCCAGCGGTGATGCATTTTCAGCCAATCTACAAACAGTTTGTAAGCTTTAAAAGTGCTGGTAAGTGAATTGTGTTAGCTTTGGACAGAGCCTGGCTAGCTGTCTTTATGCTAAGATAAGATAACCAGTTGCTAACAGTATAGCTTCATATCAAACATGCTTGCCAAGAATATTTCCCAAAATGTCAAACTATGGGTTTAGAGATAGGACGTTAAAGGTGAAATTTAAGGTTATTTGTTGTTGGCATCTATTTTTTCCAGGGTTACTCCATTGACCCTACCACACCTGTGCTGAGATTAGTATTATGAGTCAGTGATACTGTGCCATGATCACCCACCCTGCATTGATCCAGGCAGACTAAAAGATAATTTGGCACTGTATTGTGATTCCCTTCCGCTCAACTGTGGGTCACGTCGACAAAGGTCACTGTAACCGCAACATGCCAGTCCTCTTACTTCTGTTTGGATTGCAGTGGCCACACGATAAAGATCTTCCTGGGGAAGAGGGGGGGGGGGGGGGGGCTAGAAATGTCACCGAACACGGACTATCTACCTCATTAACAGAGGAAGAGGAGCCGACTAGAGAGAGGGAGAAGAAAAAAAGGCCTTGAATGAGAAAGATGTAAGTAATTAATCCAGCCTGATGGTCCACACAGGGAATTTGGGAGCAGTGAGTTGCTCAATAATGTATTGATTTTCTTAATGAGCTTTTCTTTCTTTTGACGATTTGAAGTAAACAGTTATCTGACAGGTTTTTTGTTTTTTTTGCTTAATCTGTGCAGTGTGAATGTATGTGTGAGTGCCTGTCTCTCAGTCCGTCTGTCTGTCTGTCTGTCTGTCTGTCTGTCTGTCTGTCTGACCATGTAAATGAATCAGTGGAGAGTTAAATCTTCTAAATGTTTGCTCATCAGTGCGTTTGTTTGTTTTTGGTAAAGGGTGGGGAGAGTTTAGCAGAGAATAACAGCCTACTAATACATAATATGATGTCTGTATAAAGTAAAGATGATGAAGTGAAGGGCAACTGTTTGCCTTAAGAACAGCTGTAGTTATGGATTCATTGTATATTGATCCTCTTGTAGAGTTACCTGGAGGAGATAGTCTGCCTCCAGTTTACTGAGGAATAAAGGATGCAGAAATGTACTGAACACTTGTGTTCCTAAACGTCCCATAAAGTCTCCATTAGCCTATGTTTAAACTGAGCAGATGTTTAACTGCTGCTGCATTTCTTTAAAAGTGTGATGTTATTGTGGTAGTGTGGGAGCTGCGTTCGCACCACAACCTTCGCCCGATTGGGTTTTGTGAACGGAGCTAGCGTGTTTTAACTGTTACTGTAAAAACCCATCCACACATGTAGTGAGCTAAAGACTAACTTGACTCCCATGCTAAAAATGTTTAAGCACTGAAAACACCTAGTGATCGTTAGATGCAAATCTTTCCACTCCATGAGAAATTTACAATACCATGCCCCACAATTTTTATTTTTTTATGCTTTTCAATTCTTCTCCACAGACATTCAACACAAAGATTGTGAATGTGTATTCTGTGGTTTTGAAGTTATAATTATGTTGGTTTTAGCCATGCTAGCAGCGTAGCTCAGTGTCTGTCTATTGGTTGGTTGCTCTGAACACCACTTTGGTCCACACTGAAATAACTCGACAACTATTGGATTGACATGAATATATCTTACCGAGATTCATGGTCCCCAGAGGATGAATATGACTGACTTTAACTTTTCATCTGCCAGCAGCTTGATGTTCACATTTGTGGTTTTGAGTGTAAAATCTCAACATGTATTGGATGGTTTGTCATGACATGACACTTTTTCAAAACAAAAATTGTTGCTAGGCAACTGATAATAGGTGTTAGCTCAACACAAACCATGAACTGTATGCTACCTAATAGTTAATAGGACAATTTAAATTAACATAAACACAGGAAATCTCAAGTACTGCTCTAATCTGCCTCCAGGCTGATTTATATTCATATCAGGTTGGTAAAGTCATATAGCTCCAGGTATCCAGCAACAATGAGAAGAAAAAAATGCGTGCTTTTCCACACTGTGTTGAATTTTTTTTCAACTCAGGGCATTTTAATCTACTAAAACCCGCTCTGTCTGATCAGGTACTCACTGAGTTGGCTAACATTATACGTGCTAAACATGTTAGCATCCTCATTATGAGCATGTTAGCATGCTGAAGCAGTAAGCTCAAGTTCAGTCTTAAAGTGCTGCTAGCACGGCTCTGTTCTGCTTACCAAATACTGTGTCTGAAACCTCTTTTAAAAAGGTGGCAAATCACCAATTAGAATTTACCTTGATAAAGTTGCTTTTGTGAGCAATCCAGTTACTTCACATTTTTCTTATTCTGTCCACTCCTGTATGTCTGGGTGAGTGGAATGCAATGACCAGAAAATGTTTCATCATCATCACGTTTGAAGGGTTGGCAGGGCTCTCCACGGTCTGTTTGGATTTTAAATGTCTCTCGGTTTTTGCTTCTCTTTCCTCCAGCATGAAAGGACAGAACCTGGGTCGATCCACTCGCTCCATCTATCTGGGTCTGGCATGTCTGTCCCTTGCTCTCCACCTCCTTCTGGCATTTTTTTGTCTCTCTATCCTCCAGACAGCTTGTGTCCTCCTCCCCTCCTCCTCCTCCTCCTCACCCTCCATTCCAACTAGAACAGATACTCAGCACTGTCAGTCCATCTCCCACTCCTCCTCTTCTTCAGCTGCCTCGTCCTCAAGTAAGCTGCCAACGATCCCCCAGAGTGAGGAGCATCACAAACTGACTGCCGACACCTTCCACTATGAAAATAACCACTCATTCAGTGATGCCACTGAGGGGGAAAATACATTGATTGGAGCTGGGAAAGGTCAAAAGGTCAAGGGTCGCTCTAAGCTGGAGGAGCTGTTCAAGCACCCGCTGTACAACCTGCCGCGTCCGGAGCTGCAAGATGATGATTGGCTGCTGAGGTTGAAGGCAAATGAACATTTGAGAGATAGAGGAAGTGAGGAAGAGGAGGGGGAAGACTCCATCGATAATGACAGTCAGTGGTAAGGGAAACGGCTGGAGAAAATAGACTAAAGTCCTCTAGATTATGTATCAACATTGGTTCTGAATAAATAGTTCGTCAGGATGATGAGGTACAATGTTGTCCCATTTTCATGAAAAACAAAACACTCTTGGGAATATACATGTTTACATCTCTTAGCCTTTAAAGTGCTGTTGCTTTGCAAAAATGATGTAATGCGCTGCTATAGTTGCAAAATGGCTGTCTTATATGTAGCTTAAATACATTCTTCATTACGAAGATGCAGCTTGTTTTATATCACAAAATCAACCTGAAACAAACTCTCAGAACTTCAGCTTGACTGAGCTTTTCGTTGACCAATTCTTCCTATTCATCACCACCTCTTCCTCTCCTGAAGGCAGAGTTCCAGCGAGGAGGAAGGCTACGACAAAGTCTCTTGGACGAGCGACGTGGAGACCCACCCTTCATGGCTACGGTTCCACCTGGGCATCTCTCGCAGGGAGCTGTACGACAGGAAGGATCCCAATCTGGCCCAGCTGACTCACTATTTGGCAACGCAACGCGTCCTCGGTGCTGGTGAGCCAATGGGAGGTTTGCGGGGACAGCAGGTTAGAGGACAGAGAGAAGGAAAGACAGAGCCAGGGGAAGCCACCAGAAACAAAGGAGACATGGTAGAGGAGGGTGCACGGTGAAGAAAGTGAAGGATCACCGGTGATTTCCTTACTCTCCCATCAATCTGTCTGTTCCTAAAAATAGTTCCTGAAGTGTCGGCCACACATGATTACGTGTCACTGGCACGCAACATCCTGAAGACGTGATTCTTTAGATAATAACCAGAACCTGCACAACCCACTCATGTGAAAGCACTCGATTCAGGCATTAACGTAATAAAGATCTGGATCTGTATTCCGCACCATATTTAGGTGATGAAGGTGTTTAGTGAAACAAGGCTAACTGAGAAGCCGGTTGTTAGTTAGATGTGGTGTCTTCATGTGCATGCCATTTCAATTTCACGAACCGTTTATTTTTTTTCATTTTCATGTTGGATGTTTATCATAGTTTTACATATAATGTTGTCTAGCCAGGTTCAAGGCTGCACAGATGAAACAGTACTTCACTCAGAAGCTCAACATCAGCTCAATACATCAACCTTTAATTTAGAAACTGATTTAATCTTTAAACCGTGAATTGTCCTTTTAGTGCTAAGGTTTCATTCAGTTTCCTCTGGACTGAGAATTACAAAAGTCACAAGCTAGCTGCTTTCTCATTTTGACTCTAATCCCTATCATACAAACAATCTTCTGTGTGAGAGCCAGAGGCAGCACAGTATTCACCAAAGTTCTCCCTCAGTGAATCCAGCAAACTGTGCCAAAGTTCATATTTAGAAGAGTGGGGATTACATTTTTAGAAACCCTCATACACACAAAGTTACACAATGTGAGATGACAGATCCTTAGGTGCTCACATTGATGCTTTTCAAAATACTTTTCCGGCACATTTACACAGGAAAAGAAAAGACTGAACCCAGGAGGATTCAACGCACTGTTTGATGACCCACAAATCCTTTTTGGTCACAAAGTGAAAGTTTGAAGTAGGTGGAAAAGCAAACATAGAGGAGGCATCTACTGTGTGTGTGTGTGCGTGTGTCCTAAAACGTCACAGAAAAAGGAAAAAAAAAGTATAAAGCTTGCAATGTTAAATATTTGTTGAGGCCTTAACTGAGTTTAAGAGAATGTAGATTGTGCCGTCGGTGTAGTGGATTGCTGCATATTATACTGGACTAAACCATGATTTTTTTTATAACTTAGAACACCAACACACATAATATAAAGTGAGGGCTAAGAAGAAAAGTGATTGATATTTTATATATTAAAAAAAAAGATCATCTTAAATCTGTACATATTCTTTTTTTTTCCATTGGGGCCGGGGGGTTGTAAATATAATCCTGCCACAAATTTACATTATCTCAACACCCTGACCTGAGTGCACAAGTACCACACACAAACAAACGCAGGCACACGACTTCCCTCGCATCAACACACTCAATTGTGTGTTTACTCGTCTCAGACACCCTGTCCCCGTCTTCAGCCCGCTGCACAATAAATAATGCATTGAGGTCTGTGTTATACGCTGCAGATTAAACACTAATCTCAGCTACAGGCTGATTTGTTGTGACTGCATCATCCCTTTTCTTTCATGTTCAACTCTCGCCACTGTGTGAGTATGCCTTTTAAACATTGGAGCTCAGATTCCTCCCCTTTAATCAGACTTATAAACAGGTATTATGAATCAGTACGAGAGGATTGGATTTATATTGCAGGATTCATATCTTTTGAATCATTTACTGGACTTTTTTTACTGCTCCTACAAGCATAGCATGCCAATAACCAACGCAGTCTCTTCTTCTCAGTGTCTGGGACCGTAACGTTCATTTGAAAGAACAGCAGGTGCTTTGATTTGAGTCATTATCACCCTCCGGTTGTGTGACATGAGGGTGAGGTGGCTCATGCCCTTTTTTGGGAACAAAAGACTTTGTGTCCAATTCAATTTTACATTTTTTATTTAGTTGCCAAAAAAGTGTTGAAACCATTTGAAAACTACTACCACTGACTTCCTTGTTCATGTGTTGGTAAACATTCACCAAAGAGACCTTCGAGATGATGATTCATAGGTTTTTACATGAATGATGCATTATAGGGGGCATAAAACTGATTCAATAGATTTCGTTGAATATTTTATCCAGCTCTCACTGCAGTATTGTACCTAATGGAGGGACAAGTAGCAGTTGTTTGCTCAAGGCCACCATGTGGAAAAACAGGTGTACTGCACTGCATTGAGCATATACCCAGTGCAGTCCTCATTTGACCCAATATAAAATACTCTATCCTCTAATATTCCAGTGTGTGATGACTGCAGTATTAATGTGCACTTCGTGCATATCTTTCAGTTCAGAAGACAGGAGGCACCCAGCTCAAACTGCTCGTATCGTTCCCGGACCACGGACAAGCTCTGCTGAAACCCATGAAGTAAGAGGCCCTGATACTGAGTGACTGAACGAAACATGAACGAATGGCAGTGTGTTTGCGTTGCTCCGGGTTACTTGCGGGGACTGCTGAATCACAACCCGAGGCCACGTAAAACAACACGGTGCAGCAGAGCATCACTCCACTGTTGCACGTCACACGGCCTCATGCATTCCTGCTTCTTTTTGTCTCTCAGACAATCCAGAGACGCAGAGACGAACGTAAACCTCTTCTACTTCTCCGACTTTGAAAGACACAATGCGGAGATCGCTGCCTTTCACCTCGACAGGTACGGAGCCCGTGTGTCAGGAGTCCTGCTGGGGACAGAACATTCTGTAACCACGAGACCCATTACTGGAATTACATGAAGCTGCTTTCAGCTTGGAGCATAGAAAAGAATAACAATGGACCGTGAACACGATATCTCAGATGAAGTGATTAGATTGTGGAGGTCAAAGGTCATTGTGACCTCACAAAACACGTTTTTTGGCCATATATTTAAGAATTGATATACGCTAATTGTGACACTTGAACACTAATAGCATAAAATGATGAAGTGAAGACATTTTGGAAGAAACTGCAACTTGACTGGTTGGCAAACAGCTGTTAGGCGCAAATTCTAGCTTGTATATCTTTTTTTTTCTTTTTCAGATTGTTGGGCTTTAACAGGATCCCTCCAATAGTTGGCCGACTCATCAATGTCACCTCAGAGGTCAGAGAGATTACCACTGACAAAAAGCTGTCTAGGACCTTCTTCACTTCCCCTGGTATGTGTGATCTATTTATTTCTTATTTTATTTTTTTAGCTTTTATTTAACCAGGTTTGTCCCATTGAGATCAAAGGTCTCTTTTAAAAGGGAGACCTGGCCAAGAATAGTAGCAGCACAGAGTTTGAACAATCAGCACAAGAGCACATAAGTTTGGGAGCATTCAAATTGATCAGAGGGCACATTTGCTCACAGACATCCTGGACTCACAGATTTCACCATAGCTTTACACCCGTTCAGGGTGACTATGAAGTTTAAGGTCAGTCTGTAGGTTGCTCCATGAAGGTGCAGAAACTCTAAAAGCTTTCTTTATAAATTCAGTTCTGACTTTGGGAACAAAAAGTCCTGCGAATGGAGATTGTAATTTCCCAAAAATTCTCATTTGAAAGAGAATATAAATGGGTAGGAATTTGACCAAAAATAGCTTTGTCAAGGAAATCGTAGGAGGAGGCGTGTACATAAAGCAGACTAATTCACTTTTGAGTATAAAACCCAGTGGTGAGTGAGAGATCAACGGTTTGTGGTGGATCTCAAAGGCCCCGTGGTTTACGATATCCAGCATGAGAAGACAGTGAGCTGAGGCATTCGTGCACAACACATTCTAATAATCGATGACACACAAACTGCCCGACCACTAAACTCCAGCTCTCGTCTCTCCAGTGGGGAACGTGTGTTTCTACGGCCAGTGTCAGTACTACTGCTCATCAGAGCACCCGCTGTGCGGGCGTCCACATGAGCTGGAGGTGTCCCTGGCTGCCATGCTGCCTGACCTCACCCTGGCTCCCCGCAGGTCCTGGAGGTCACCGTGGAGACGCGCCTACAGCCGCACCAAGCTAACACAGTGGGTACATCAGAACCTTTGACACTTTTGTTTAAAGTTATCAATATTGCCGTTAAAAGTCATGTCATCACTAATGTTTACAGGATGTGTGTTGTAAAAGATCGGTTTGAACAGAAACAGGCATTTATACACTTGGTGGTGGGCAGAATATTGGAAACTCCTCCGTTTACATCTTAATATCTAGTTATGAATGTTATACATTGTAATGTTTCTACCTTGTTGCTGTTGGATTTTACAGTTGATATGACTTTAATGTTGAATCATGAGGCTTCACTGCCCTCCGGTGGTCCAAAGGAAGAAGTGCAACACAACATTAAAATTGTGGCTTACCCACCGTCGGTGTAATCAATATAGATGTCAGTGCTATTACTCATTATGGGAATAATTACTACAAACAGTAAGAGGTCAGTAGTTTTTTTTACACGCTGCTATGCAATGAAACACTGTTGGAGGTCCATATGCACATTTTTAATGACAATGTGAACACATTTTCCGCAGGAGCTCATGTGATTTGGAGGCTTCCAAATCACAACAAAGCAAGAGTGGAATAAAAACTGTACAGAGCCAAAATAACACTATGTATAAAAAAAATAACTCTTTGACAATTGTAGAACCTGTCTGAGGTGCTCAAACTGATTTGATTTAATTCATTTGTCGAGAAATTATAGTTATTGTGTTCACCCTTTTATATTGTAAACCTACAACAAAAAGTGATATTCTCAGATTGACTTGAGTCAATCTGAGAATGAAAACAAACAAACACATCCTCCCATTCAAACTTAAAATGTGTTTCCCATCAGTATCCATTGTCTTCTTCTAACCTGCCCTGCTGTTCCCAGGTGGGAGAAGGACCCGGCCTACTGTGACACAGTGAAACAGAGGCCTCCTTACAGCCACGGCACCAGACTGGTGGATTTCATAGACATGGCTGTGCTGGACTTCCTCATGAGTCAGTCTCTACGGTTTTTAACTTGAGCCGGTAGTCAGTCGGTTAGCAATAAATTAGTAAACAAGAATATTATCGCCTAGGTAAATGCACTCAGGATGTTGTCATGCATTTTCATCAACATATGACATCATTAACTCAAAAAAAAAGAAAATGTAGCCAAAATAGTCTAAATGAAGATAAATGTCTTCCATTCAAAGGCAACATGGACAGACATCACTATGAGACGTTTGAGAAATTTGGCAACGAGACTTTTCTGCTGCACCTGGACAACGGCCGGGCGTGAGTATACCATAAGCATCTGCTACTGACTCATTTCAGCTCAGGCAGTTGGTGACGTTGTCATAGTGGAAACTAATATATAACGCCAAATAAGTAAAGTGACATTATATTAATCCTTTTTTTTTTAATGAAATAAATGTGTTTTCCAGGTTTGGGCGTCACTCTCAGGATGAGCCGTCCATTCTTGTTCCTTTGCAACAGTGTTGCAGGTAAAACTAAACTAAAACATGTTTGTTCACTGAGCGACTATAGCACACTTAACATGTAAGGTTGGGTGAAGTAAATTGTAAGAAACTTAAAAAGTCTTCATTCAAGAGTCGATAAAGTCGCAAAGTGTAGTACAGAAATAATTTCACTTGGTAGATGTTGACACAGACAGTTGGAGGCCCCAGAGAGGAGGGGCCCTTAATGCTCTGCCTACAGTGGTTGTCAATATTTACCTTTGATCTGGCTCTCCACCCACATCTTGTAGGATCCGTCGCTCCACCCTCCTCCGCTTGCGCCTCTTGTCCCTCCCTGGCTTCCGTCTGAGTGATGCCATGCGTGAGTCGCTGCTCCGGGATCCTCTGGCAGTCGTGGCCCCCCTCCTCTCCGAGTCTCACCTCTTTGCTCTGGACCGACGCCTCGCAGCCGTCCTGCGGGTGGTGGAGGCCTGTCAGGCACACCACGCAGACGTCATTCACAACGATTTGGAAGGATATGATCAAACAGCCTGACTGGGGAGGGAGGGGAGGAACAAAACAATAAATGATTGCCTCATACTGTAGACTACATTTTGTCACAGTCTGAATGCAGAATGACATTAGGGTCAAAGCTGGTGAAAAGGTAGCATTTCGATCCATAATAGATTTTTTTCCCCCCTATAAGATCATTTCATTTTACAGATGTTTGCAAAGATATTGCAAACAAGTATTTCACAAGAAGAATGAGACGAGACAGAGAAAAGCGCCTCAGGATGTATTAAGAGCTTGAGAACTCATGAAGTTAAATAAAAACTCACTGCCACTGAATTTTATTTGTATACGTTTTGCACCCACAGCTGTGTAAACACAACAACGGTCACGTGTGAGACATTCAGACTCTCTGGGCTCTATATTGTGTTTCATGATCCACTGACCTGGAGCGATCTTCAGGTAAGTTTTTCCATCCGCTGATGTGGTGAAGAAACGGTCTGTACTCACGGGATCTGATGGTGGGGACACACAGATGGCACATATCATGTTCAAATATATATATATATATATATATATATATATATATATATATATATTTTTTTTTGTTAATGGTGAATGATGATTTTTTTTTTAGATAGAAATAAACCCCAAAAAGATTAAACTCTTTAATGATAAAGCAGCTGACGCTCTCGGCTGCCCAAAAAAAATAAACATGGCAATAAGAATGTTGAGAGCAACATATAGGACAATACTTTTAACTTTCAAAAATGAATATTCAGATGAAATGCTTTGCCTCCATTTTGCAAACTCTCGTGTGTTTGTGTGTTTTGAATCTTCCTCTGTGAAGTACTTTGGGAAGGTGATCGCATGGAAGGTGTTATGAATAAAGTTGAGTAGAGTATTGATAAATGTGAAACGTTAGACCGTTAGTTATTTCTGGTACCGTGCCTTTTATGAGTGAAGGAAATAAATAGTGGGAAGAATCACTTTTTTAATGCGTTGTAGTAGAATTACAGATTGAAATGTGTTGTCATAATAGAAGTTAAAGTCGCTTACATTCTCTTGATTAGTGTTAGGATGGCCACGCAGCAGCTTGAGTTTGGGAAGCAGGAAGCTGGACACAAAGGTTATGTGCAGACCAACCAGGTGTTTATTTCTCCAACATTTATGACAAACAGGCCCGTCATTGTGGTTGAGGGTTGGGTTAGGCAGCCTTAAATAGCCTGCCCCTGATTAGGACCTCAACCCCCCCACAGTACAGGTATCTCTGGCTTCCCCTGACATCACATTAACTATATTGCCAGAACTACATTTAAATATTATACTAATAATCTGTATGATCTCTATGGTGCCACGCATCACCATAGAGATCATATGAGCCCGAATAGGGAAATCAACTTTCCCAACACCCCCTTACTAATTATTACATTGGTATCTGTTAAGTTCTTCGAAGAAGCTCCGGATGAACAAAGGACGTCGTGGATCGAACAGTTATAATAAAGTGTATTTAATAAAGTACAAAATCTCAGCTGAGGATTCGCCGGCTTCCGCAAGACACAGCCTGTTTCCAGTTACCTGTCTCTCGCTTCCACCTTCGAATCCCGAACAACAGACGCACACAGATTATATAGAAACAGAAAAGGTGTGAAATACTCCCATTGGCTTAAAAAAGTAAGTAATGTCCATTGGTGCGCAGCCGGCACCCTGCAGCGTCCCTCCTGGCGATAGGAGCAAAGTTCGGTGCGCCAAAAACTCCCCGCCCTGTCTGTGTGGGGGGCTGGGGGGTCTGTGAGGGGGACTGGGGGGTCTGTGAGGGGGACTGGGGGGTCTCATTAGCATCTGAGAAAAACAAGTCTCCGGTGTCCTTCTCACTGCGCCGTTATGCCCACGCCTCCAGGCACGTGACCTTCTCAGGTGCGTCCACAACTGGTCATTTTGAATGTCTCTCACTAAATCCTGGCGGTACAATTTGGTATTACGCTGCATGCATTTTCTTTAAATTTATGGCGGTACACGAAGTGTGATACTGAAAGCATTTCTTTAGCAATTACATAGTTCCAAAAATCATAGCGGTGCAATGGAATATTATCATGAAGACATTTCTTTAATAATTATAGTTCCAAAAATCATTGCGGTGCAATGGAATATTATCATGAAGACATCTCTTTAATAATTTGATTCCAAAAATCATAATAATACTCTTCAGTATCACCCGGAACCATAAATTGGTGCTCAGGCAAACACCCTGGAGAGGAGACACCAGAGGTAAGTGAACACAGTACAAATTACATATTATTTGGCTCCACCAAGAAACAGTTTATACTCCCAATCATTTGAGTAAAGATAGCCAAACTAATAATGCATTTGTCTTTACAGGTTTGCCTTCAAACAATATACCTGACATTTCAATAAAGCCTTTAAACCTTTAAACCTTTTGAGTGTCTTATTACTTGAAGCTGGCTACCAGTGCTCGTAATGGAGGGTCTTCATTATTATTAGGAATCATTTCTTTTAGGATATTTCAACCACATACAAAGGGTTATGTCAAAAAGATATATACCACAGGCATTTTTACATATTCTTCACCTTTCTCTATCCACTACTGAGTTTGACAACAGAACACTGTTAATCCATCACCAGCCTATTCATTGACGTTGAACACACTCTTAAATTCTTTGTCAAATAACTCCATCAGTCTGTTGCCCGTGGTGAGGAATTTCGCATTTTCCTGCAAAAGAACAAAACAGACCACGTCACTGTAAAATGTGCAGAAAAATCCATCTTAACTTTTGATGTTTAACTGTTTAGTACCACATGTGAAAACCCTGCATGTTATCTAAAGGGTGTTTACTGACGCTGCTTCTTACCCGGTTGTATAAAGCGCAGTTGGAGAAAATGAGCTGGACGTCGATCACAAACTCCCCAACGGTCTGGTAGAGTTGCTTCTGGAGTTTGTCCGCTATATGACCCAGCCACATCGGAGTCTTGATCACGGCGGAGTAGTCACTCAACTGAGGGTGCCAAGCAAAACAGGGGAATGACGGGATTCTGTCCACAGAAAGATGCTAGAGGGCTTTTATTTTGAAACAGGAAGTTACACATAAATATGATTTTTTTTTCCATGTCCTACAGGTATATACATACAAACTGTAGTAATGTTGCTGGTATGATGTCAATATATCTCAAATCTGTGGAGGAGACAGAGCTAAAGCCGGCGGTGTGTGACCTCTCTAACATGTTAACATGGGCGCCAATATCAAAAGCAAGAGGTCCCACGACACAGGCAGTGTGACCCGGCCGTGAGTCCTCCAGTAACCAGATGATTGAGTGCACTTTAACAGCTATACATTTAATTAATCGGCACTGTTAGTCACGAATAGCAAGGCAGCTAACCAGTGCATGGGAACGGCAGAGAAGAAAGACTTACATAGAGGCGTGGGTTCGCAGCAAATATTTGTTCCTCATCAGCACTGCACAGACACAGAAGGAGATACTGGCATTGCTGTTGGTGTAAGGACAGAGGGACGAGTGAGATGAGTTTTTGCGCTCATTGTACATGCACAGAAATAGACGTACGGCTAAAAACAGGGACAACAAAGATAAACAAACATTTCTGACCTTTGTTCAGCTTCGGTTTTCATTACCCTGTGAAGACAGTCACACAGTTTACTCACCAGCATGCGTTGGGATATTTGGCGCGACATGGCTTCTTCTCTCTTCAGCTCCTCCCAGTAAAAATACTCTCGATTGGTTATGAATATGCAGAACGTACACATCCACAGTCTCTTGTCCCTGCTCACACACACACACACACACACACACACACACACACACACACACACACACACACACACACACACACACACACACGCACAAAGTAAATAATCTTATGTAAGATCTGACAATTATCAACCTTGAACAGAATATTGACCCCTATTTATTTTTTGTTTCACCGTAACCAAATGAATCCCGCTGACACAGGACGGATGTTGTTTGCCCACTTGGGGGCAGAGCAACAAAATGCCACACTATGTTCACCGGCTAGTTCGGAAGTTTTTTTTACTGGAAACAGCTGATAATGAGTTTGACTACAATGACTCAAAACAACAAAAGTTGCAACAATTTCCTGCGGGCTCGTCACTAAAAACAACACCTCTCACATGAGAGAAAAAACAGCGACAGATATATCTTTTATATATCCTTTTATCAAAGCTCACCCTAAAATGGCATCTTCTACATGAGGCAGGTGACATTTCTGGTGGAAGGCACGAGGGCAGTGGTCACACACCACCAACTCGTCTCCGTCTTCACTTTTACAGACGCAACACTCGTCATCGTTCTTCTGATTCTCCTGCCAAGACATAACATGACAGCAAGTCTGATTACACAACTACATGTTTGCATGTATCTGAGAGAGAAAAAAGGTTTCTTGTTTATGAACAGAGAGTTGACGCAGGGACTATTTAACATCACTGAAACATCAGCTATGGTCCAACGCGTTGTAGAATGAGGAAACGACAGTAAGCTTACCAGGTCTTTGCAATCTGGTTTGCAAAGTTCGCAATTACACAGCAGAGGATGGATCCTCAAGATGTCTGCCTGAAATAGACAAATCAACAGTGGTCTCCCTCTTTGCTTCATAGTTTAGTTTTTTTTGGCTTGACAGATCCTGTGGCTCTCCCTTTAGTTCCCTGGCTACGGCGCCATGTCTGACAAACAACTTTATTAAAACGGCATTACGGCATTATTACGGAAAACGGCATTATTAGTGCCATGTTTCTAAATCAGACGCTAGCATTTATTTTGCTCTGCAAATTAAATAACCGTGACTGCATCACGAAAACGCACAAACATGCAGTTTTAAATGTTCCGGTCACCATGACAACACACCACCCCGATCATGTTTACCTCCATGAGGACATTGAGTGGTTCCCCATCACACTCGATGTCTTTCTTCCACGAGGCGTCCGTCTGACACGATGCCACCTTCAGGAACTCCACCGGGGTCACCCAGCTCGTCTCGGTACGAATGCTCTTCCCACAAGTCCCTGGTGGTCCGAACAAGTGTGAGCTGGTTAGTACACGTTCCACCACACGTGTTTAGCTTTTCGTGCACAGTGAGACAGACGCAGCTACCTGACGCGAAACGTTTCTTGTGTAAGGTCCCCGCTGCAGCTCCACATGTGACTCTGAACACCCTCCTGCCACCGTCATGGCTGACTTCTGGCTGCTGCTCAGTCTGCTCCTCTTCTTCCTGGTCTGTGATGGACACAGAAGAGGAAGTATGATTAACATCCCCATTGCTATAACACTATTCTATTGAAAGCAAAAATGCGTTACAACCCTGAACATCACTTTGTAGAGGTGAGCACCTGTGACAGCTGTGGAACTTTCTTTGCTGCTTGACGAAAACGAAAACCGGTCTTCCTCGTCCAGGTCACGGCCCTCTTCTTCTTCGTCTTCTTCTTCATCTTCATCTTCATCTTCGTCAGACACTAAAAAAAAGTGAGGAGGCTGTTGCTTTTTCTTATCCATTAGCAGTAGAGAAGCTCACTCTGCCTGTTTTTTCTCAAATGTATCATGTTGAAACTCTAAATTTCATATCTTGCGATAGATGCAGCACTCTCATAAGCTACCACAAACACTGCATGTATGCTCCTGTGGTTTTCTAAAATCAGAGTTTTGCATTAATACAACAAACCTGTGGTTGCATGACCAGAGGGGAACAGTGATTTCTTGGCCAAGCAGGAAGAAGAAGAAGAAGAAGAAAAAAGAATATGGCTCAGACCAGGATCACTAACAACAAGAAGATGCACCACAACGTCGTTATGTATCTATTTATGTATTTTCACCAGTTTTTGTTCTTACCTTTTTACACCCTCCTTTGTACTTTGCAGCTTTCAAGTAACCTTCCTGTAGCAAAGCAAAAGAAACAAAACAGAAGATAAATGACTTTCACAACAAAAGTGCGTAACATGGCACTTGTTGAAGAAGAAGTCTTTGTCAATGTGTAAATTCCAAATTCACTCTTCAACAAACCTGTATAAGCTTTCCCAGGGGGGTGTCCTGACATCGAATGCTCATTTTCCAGTTCTTGTAACTCTCCTTCCCCGCAAACCTCTCAAATTCCATGGGAGTGAACCACTGTTTCCCGACCACAATGCACTTCTCACCTGAAACGTTCAGAGGATGTGTTAATGTCAAGCATTTATCATCTGCCTCGTCCCAACTCACTCTTTTTGGGTTTTCCTTTTTAGAGGAGACATTACATAACATTTAATTTAGCTGACGCTTTTATTCAAAGCGACTTACAATGAGTACATTCATCATACACTGGTGACAGGGGCTACCATGCAAGGTGCCACCTGCCCATCTAAGGGCATTTTCCCGATTTTGACATATTTTCTTAAATTCACTTAAAGGTACTTGCATATGAGACATATCCACATGTTGTATATGATCATTTGAAGAACAATCTCAGCTATATATATAATGTGGCACCAATTGTCCTAAGGCACTGTGTAAAGAGATAATCTGGCCATAAAGCTGAAAATTGAAGTCTGATTCTTTTAATTCTTCAAATCTCTTGTGAAAACATACCTTTACTCATGTGGTCAAACTGTTTTTGTGCTTGAAATTGGTTTACCAAAGTCTTAGGTACACAAAAGTGGTGGAATATACGGATAAAATAGTAGATAAATGTATAATAAATGTCTAAAACCAAATTTTGTAATATCGTTTTTTGAGTAGAAGTGATGTCTTTCACTCTACTTCCACCAACTGTGCGAGGGATTGAGATGAAATGGGACTGAGTAATTACTTCATACTACAGATCAAGCTTCATGGGATGTGGGCAAATGAAAAATGAACATTACAACAGTTTTTGTTTTCAAACTAAATATTTACTATATTGCTGAAAGTATGTAAATCTTCGTCACTTTCTTTCTTCTCTCTTGGATGCCGACTGAATGAAAACTGCAGTGTTTCTGTAGCGTAAGGTGATGGGTAGGTCCTTAGTGATTTCCTGAGTGTCCATTGGTTAGTTTCATACAAAAATGTTGACAGACACATGAATCCACAAATAACGGTGAAAGGTGGAGCTCAACACCCACAAATCATACGACACGTAGATGCTCCCAGCTCGCTGTGTGATTCACTTACGATCTCATAGGAACAAGGACACAGACGTGGAGATTCTAAAGATTCCGAAAACATCTGAAGCATATTTCTGTGCCGTATTATCGCGGAGCAATTTATTTAAACATCGAGTAAACACCGTGAAAACGCGCCGGCGCGTGCGTCGACCCCAGAGAGTTAATGTCAAGCATTTATCATTTGCCTCGTCCCAAGGCACTTTTTTTGTTTTGTTTTCCTTTTTAGAGGAGACAATGGTTATAGTATGTGTTCTTCATAATCAGATATTTCAGTCATTGAGCCTGACGTACCTTCAGCCAGTCTGTGTCTGTTCAGTGTCCCCTCCTTGTATCCACAGGTCACGGGCAGCTGGAGCTTACAGATGGGCGAGCTCCAAATGCTGTTTTTCCTGGAAGACAACTGAGAGGATGGACCGGCCGGCTCCTCCTCATCGTCGCACGCGCTGCTACTTCTCAGTTCTCTCTTCTTTTTCACGGAGTTCTCCTGCTTCTTCAGGGGAGAAGCTGCGAAACAGGAAGAAAAATACTTTTACTTATTTGTTCCACGTGAGAAACTTCTTTTCACTGAGACATGATTTTTAGATTAATGGTGCACTCGTTCAGCAGTGAAACTTTCCACACAGTCATGTTTACGAAAGTAAGAAATAAGTTTGTGTGTGTGTGTGGGAGGGGGGGGCGGGGGGGTACTTACAGAAGCATGGTTTCTTGCGAATGATTAACATCCCCATTGCTATAACACTATTCTTTTGAAAGCAAAAATGCGTTGCAACCCTGAACATCACTTTGTAGAGGTGAGCACCTGTGACAGCTGTGGAACTTTCTTTGCTGCTTGACGAAAACGAAAACCGGTCTTCCTCGTCCAGGTCACTGCCTTCTTCTTCTTCTTCTTCTTCTTCTTCTTCTTCTTCTTCTTCTTCATCTTCGTCAGACACTAAAAAAAAGTGAGGAGGCTGTTGCTTTTTCTTATCCATTAGCAGTAAAGACGCTCACTCTGCCTGTTTTTTCTCAAATGTATCATGTTGAAACTCTAAATTTCATATCTTGCGATAGATGCAGCACTCTCATAAGCTACCACAAACACTGCATGTATGCTCCTGTGGTTTTCTAAAATCAGAGTTTTGCATTAATACAACAAACCTGTGGTTGCATGACCAGATGGGAACAGTGATTTCTTGGCCTAGCAGGAAGAAGAAGAAGAAAAAGAAAAAAGAATATGGCTCAGATCAG
>JACSYO010002148.1:0-2500 GCA_016806645.1 Ophiodon elongatus
CCTCTGCTCCTCCTCCTCCCTCTGCTCCTCCTCCTCCCTCTGCTCCTCCTCCTCCCTCTACTCCTTCTCCTCCCTCTGCTCTTCCTCCTCCCTCTGCTCCTCCTCCTCCCTCTGCTCTTCCTCCTCCCTCTGCTCCTCCTCCTCCCTCTGCTCCTCCTCCTCCCTCTGCTCCTTCTCCTCCCTCTGCTCTTCCTCCTCCCTCTGCTCTTCCACCTCCCTCTGCTTCTCCTCCTCCCTCTGCTCCTTCTCCTCCCTCTGCTCTTCCTCCTCCCTCTGCTCCTTCTCCTCCCTCTGCTCTTCCACCTCCCTCTGCTCCTCCTCCTCCCTCTGCTCCTCCTCCTCCCTCTGCTCTTCCTCCTCCCTCTGCTCCTCCTCCTCCCTCTGCTCCTCCTCCTCCCTCTCCTCCTCCTCCTCCCTCTCCTCCTCCTCCTCCCTCTCCTCCTCCTCCTCCCTCTCCTCCTCCTCCTCCTCCTCTTCCTCCTCTCCTCCTCCTCTTCCTCCTCTGCTCCTCCTCCTCCCTCTCCTCCTCCTCCTCCCTCTGCTCCTCCTCCTCCCTCTGCTCCTCCTCCTCCCTCTGCTCTTCCTCCTCCCTCTCTCCTTCTCCTCCCCTCTGCTCTTCCTCCTCCCTCTGCTCTCTCCTCCTCCCTCTGCTCCTTCTCCTCCCTCTGCTGTCCTCCTCCTGCTCCTCCTCTGCTCCTCCCTCTGCTCCTCCTCCTCCCTCTGCTCCTCCTCCTCCCTCTGCTCCTCCTCCTCCCTCTGCTCCTCCTCCTCCCTCTGCTCTTCCTCCTTCCTCTGCTCTTCCACCTCCCTCTGCTCTTCCTCCTCCCTCTGCTCCTCCTCCTCCTCCCTCTGCTCCTTCTCCTCCCTCTGCTCTTCCTCCTCCCTCTGCTCCTCCCTCTGCTCTTCCACCTCCCTCTGCTCCTCCTCCTCCCTCTGCTCCTCCTCCTCCTCTGTCCTTCTCCTCCCTCTGCTCCTCCTCCTCCCCTCCTCCTCCTCCCTCTGCTCCTCCTCCTCCTCTGTCTTCCTCCTCCCTCTCCTCCTCCTCTGCTCCTCCTCCTCTCTGCTCTTTTTCTCCTCCCTCTACTCCTCCTCCTCTCCCTCTGCTCCTCCTCCCTCCCCCCCTCTGCTCTTCCTCCTCCCTCTGCTCCTCCTCTGCTCCTCCCTCTGCTCCTCCTCCTCCCTCTGCTCCTCCTCCTTCCTCTGCTCTTCCACCTCCCTCTGCTCTTCCTCCTCCCTCTGCTCCTCCTCCTCCTCCCTCTGCTCCTTCTCCTCCCTCTGCTCTTCCTCCTCCCTCTGCTCCTCCCTCTGCTCTTCCTCCTCCCTCTGCTCCTCCTCCTCCCTCTGCTCCTTCTCCTCCCTCTGGTCTTCCTCCTCCCTCTGCTCCTTCTCCTCCCTCTGCTCCTTCTCCTCCCTCTGCTCGTCCTCCTCCTTCTGCTCCTTCTCCTCCCTCTGCTCTTCCACCTCCCTCTGCTCCTCCTCCTCCCTCTGCTCCTCCTCCTCCCTCTGCTCCTCCTCCTCCCTCTGCTCTTCCTCCTCCCTCTACTCCTTCTCTCCCTCTGTCTTCCTCCTCACTCTGCTCTTCCTCCTCCCTCTGCTCCTCCTCCTCCTCCCTCTGCTCCTTCTCCTCCCTCTGCTCGTCCTCCTCCCTCTGCTCCTCCTCTGCTCCTCCCTCTGCTCTTCCCTCTGCTCTTCCTCCTCCCTCTGCTCCTCCTCCTCCCTCTGCTCCTCCTCCTCCCTCTGCTCCTTCTCCTCCCTCTGCTCTTCCTCCTCCCTCTGCTCCTCCTCCTCCCTCTGCTCTTCCTCCTCCCTCTGCTCCTCCTCCTCCCTCTGCTCCTCCTCCTCCCTCTGCTCCTTCTCCTCCCTCTGCTCTTCCTCCTCCCTCTGCTCTTCCACCTCCTCCTCCCTCTGCTCCTTCTCCTCCCTCCTCTTCCACCTCCCTCTGCTCCTCCTCCTCCCTCTGCTCTTCCTCCTCCCTCTGCTCTTCCTCCTCCCTCTGCTCTTCCACCTCCCTCTGCTCCTCCTCCTCCCTCTGCTCCTCCTCCTCCCTCTGCTCTTCCTCCTCCCTCTGCTCTTCCTCCTCCCTCTGCTCCTCCTCCTCCCTCTGCTCTCCTCCTCCCTCTGCTCCTTCTCCTCCCTCTGCTCTTCCTCCTCCCTCTACTCCTTCTCCTCCCTCTGCTCCTCCTCCTCCCTCTGCTCCTCCTCCTCCCTCTACTCCTTCTCCTCCCTCTGTCTTCCTCCTCCCTCTGCTCCTCCTCCTCCTCCCTCTGCTCCTTCTCCTCCCTCTGCTCGTCCTCCTCCCTCTGCTCCTCCCTCTGCTCTTCCTCCTCCCTCTGCTCCTCCTCCTCCCTCTGCTCCTCCTCCTTTGCTCTCCTCTCCCTCTGCTCTTCCTCCTTCCTCTCTCCTGCTCCTCCCTTGCTTCCTCCTCTCTCTGCTCTTCTCCTCCCTTGCTCTCCTCCTCCTCCCTCTGCTCCTTTTTTTTCTCTTCTGCTCTTCCTCCTCC
>JACSYO010002148.1:5000-12500 GCA_016806645.1 Ophiodon elongatus
AAAGGCTTTCACACCTATAAAATAAATGTAATAAATATGAGTATGTAACAGTGTTGGTAAGCTCCTGGTGGTGTCAGCAGCATCCCAAACCAACAATCAAACGTTGTGTTCTTTCCTGTGATACCGTACACAGCTGCTGTCAGCTCACTCGGAGTCTCACTCTGCTTTGCCTCAAAAACGATTACAAACATCCAAGTAATAGACGGGGCCAAGCCAGGAGTCTCGAGTAATTCTGTGGTCCTCCAGTCACTTTCTCAGGCCCCAGGCTTCAGGGTGTGTATGTGTGCCTTCAACTGGTTCTCCATCTGGATGGAGAGAAAGAGAGAGAGCCTGGCATTTATGAACTTACAGACATTTCCAGTCCCAAAATCCAGCGTGTCTTTGATTGCCCTGCTGGGTTTGACCAAATATACCCTCCTTCAAGGCGCACATGTTAGTTAATACCCATTCCATATGACCATTTAAAGCCAGCGCAGAGGCTTCGGCAGCAACCATTGTTTGGCCTCTGCTCTGACACCTGGATCTGTTCAACCCTGAGCCCCGACAGTGAAGCCATGTTCTCAGAAGACGACCCCGCAGATCATCTCCATCCAAAGTGTTCAGCCACCTGGGGCTGTTTTCTATCAAGGACTTGTTGTAAGGATGCAGGAGGTCTTTTGTTGGTCTGCAGGTAGTCAGCGCTTGTTTTTATTTCATTAAACCAATCACAATTGTCTTGGGCGCCCTTGCAAAATAGATAGAGCAGGTAACAGAAGGAGAGGAGAAAGAGATACAATGGCAGACCTCAACCTACATTAGCTGAGGCGGACTGGCCTGTATCACTACGTACCCAGTAACTCAACAAATAGACTTATTTGATTGTAACAAACATATAATTATACTTTAGTTTTGTTACGAAAAACTTAAGTACTTTACTAACCCCAGTTAGGTAACAAATGGACTTACTTTACATAACAATCATATTATTTTACTTTAGGTTTGTTACGTAACTTACAGACTTTACTATCTCCAGTTACGCAACAAACTTACTTTTGAATAAATATTAACCCAAATCACAATCTTTTCTGAAACCTAACCAACTAGTTTTGCGTGACCCTAAAGAGCAAGTAAACCTACTTTGGAAGTTTGTAATGAAAATACATTATTCATGTTACATAAACGTCCCTGACACTAGAGGGGAACATAGAGTGTCATAGTTTGAAGCGTCTAGAGATTGAGATTGTGTTGGTCAAGTTTGCATTCATGTTGTTGACCACTTGGCAATTCCCAACAGGAATGACTGAAAATGTTGTAAGAAATGCAGGTGGTACAGGGCCTTTAATGAGCAGAGGAGGGAGAAAAAAAATCAATAGCCATTGCCATGAATGATGGCACCAGCAAAATACACCAGCATATCCCAAATAAGACATGTGAGATATGTTGATATTATTCAAGTTTTTAGAAGTATTCTCTGGATATGTATACAGGGCATTCGGAAAATACTACTCAACACTTTGCATACACAAACTAACTGAAAGAAGGTGGCTGAGGCATGGTCAAACAAATCTGCCAGCGGTGGAAAACTTGGAAAGAAACATATTTTGACGCAGAGAAGACGAATGGCCTCTCCATCTTTCCATATTTTGACAGGATAAACGACCCCAGTCAAACACAGCTGAGAATGGCTTCAACGTGGGATTAGGGAAAGAGACAACTAGGTATCCAGCTGGTTTGCTTTGTAATTGTAAAATGCACGGCTGCATGTAAACAAGAATATAAGTGGAATATTCATTTTAATTTACCGCGTAAACAGTTTAGTGGGAATATTGTCTTTTTGGGAATAACGGAAAAAAAACGAAATCTACGGTGCACGCAAATGTAGTCAGTGTTGGCAACTTGTTAATGGAAAAGATGCATGTTGAAGTGTTTGTGAAGCTCTTCCAGTCTGTGGGTGTCATCTTGTTCCTGGTGGGAGGGTCGAGGACCACCACGGTGACTCCGACACACGCACACTCATCTAATTACACACCCAGACCTGCACACTGGCCTCAAATGGAAGCTGTCCTTTGACACGCACGCACGCACGCACGCACGCACGCACACACACACACACACACACACACACACACACACACACACACACACACACACACACACACACACAGAGTTTTAACAGAGCCAAAGCTGGACTGTGACTCTGACCTGGTGGCACAGGATCATGTTGATGCAGAGGTCAAGAGTCTCTACAGAGAGCCTCACATGTGTTTCATGACTTGAGCTGTTGGCCCTGAGAGCACACAAGAGAAGCAGATGACCTCGGTGTCCGCAGTCCGTGACGAGAACACACAAATTTAATTTAAGGAAGAGTTGGTTTACGGCATTCGTCCCGCACTCTTTGCTACTGGTAGCAGCTAAATGTGGACGATAGCCAGTTGAAAGAAGCATTAACATTCCCGTTAAAATGACAACGTTGCGTTAATGTTAGCTTACCTTTTTGCTACTGTCGGAGTCAACGGGCTCTCGTAAAATGTAACAAAAGTATTTGGTTATGTTGAGGATGAAAATATCTAGGTTTGGGTTAAATAAACTAACGTTTGTTACGTCACCGCTAACATAGCCTACACCAGCGATTTTCAACCACTGTGCCGCGGCACACCACCGTGCCGTGAGAGATCGTCAGGTGTGCCGTGGGAAAATGTCCAATTTTACTTAATCAGTCCAAAAAAATATTATTTAGTTGCCGCAAATAATTTGCCATTGTTGAGCGTCTGAGCCATATAGAGCAATATAGTGGCTGGCCTAGTAATGAAATACTCTTCCAGGCCAGTGGGTGGCAGTAGGTAGCGCAATAATTACCTTGTTAATTTAAAATAGTAGAATTAAATGATGCGCGGGAGAGGTTGTGGTGAAGAACGGCGATGGTGAAATATTTCAAAAAGAAAAATGCAGACTCTGAACTACTGGGCCCTGGGCAACCGTCTAACCAGATGAAAAGCCCAGAACGAGTGGTGGTAAAAAAAAAACAAAAAAAAACTGTGAGCTCGAGGCAGTACGGTGAAAGTTATCTTTCGTTTGGATTCACTCTCACCGGGGATCCGACTGCACCGGTTCCGTTATGCTTGGTGTGTGGGGAAAAGCTATCAAACAGCGCCATGGTCCCAAGCAAGCTGTGACATCATCTTGAGACCAAACACCGTCACTTAGCAACAAGAACAGGGACTATTGTGTTTGCCTGCGCACACAAACTGAGAAACAGGTAACTTTTAAGAGGAAATCTACAAATGTGTCTGAGAAAGCTCTCAAAGCTACATAGTAGCTGAACTGGTGGCCAAATCCAAAAGCCCCCCCACTGTGAGACATTAATACTACCTGCTGCAGAGCCATTATGAACGAGATGCTCGGCCCTGACGCGGTTAACGGAGTAGCTAAAGTCTCTCAGATAACACAATATCAGACGTATTGGTGACATGTCTGCAGACATCGAAAGCGTTGTTTTGGAAAAGTTACGCATCAGTGGGAAATTTGCACTGCAACTTGATGAGTCTCCTGACATCAGTGGACATGCTCTTGGCCAATGTGCGTTTTGTGGATGGAGACGCCATCAGAGACCACTTCCTATTTTGCAAGGCATTGCCAGAAAAAACAACAGGAGAGGAAATTTTTCGGGTCACATTGGAATATCTTGAACAAGGAGGAGTTCAGTGAGCGTCTGACTGATGGAGCAGCAGCGTGGTCGGGCCATCAAAGGCTTCGTTAGCAGAGTGAAAGCGAGACACCCAGATGTTCTTGTTACGCTCGTCGCCAAGACTTTACCAGCAGACCGAGCTCCTGTGTTGAATGATGTCGTGCACATGGTTAACTTTGTAAAGACAAGACCTCTGAAAAGCCGCATATTTGCATCTTTATGTGAGGAAATGGGAGCGGACATAAAGCCCTACTGCTCCACACAGAAGTCCGATGGTTGTCGCGCGGCAAAGTGCTGCCGTGTGTTTGAGGAGGAACTAAAAGTGTTTTTGACCGATGAGAGGTGCGATGATGCAAAGCTGCTCCTAAGTGATGAGAGGTATGCAAGGCTGGCATACATGGAAGATATATTTCAGCACCTGAATGAACTGAACACACGAATGAAGGCCGAAATGAAAACCTGCTCACAAGCACAGACAAAATAAATGGATTCCGTTCAAAAGTGCACCTCTGGCAACAACATGTTGGAAGTTCCAATCTTGACATGTTCCCCCTCACCCAGAATGGTAAGGAGATGTCAACACTGCTGCACTGTGTGAGATAATAGGTAGACACTTATAAGCTCTTGAGGAGAAGTTGTCATTTTATTTCCCCTCAACCTCCACTGAAGGCCTCGACTGGGTGAGGGACCCTCAGCTCAGCAACAGGTTTGGGAAAGGACGTGACTTTGCAGGAGGAACTAACTGAACTGAGACAAGACCGTGGTTTAAAGCTGAGCTTTGCTGATCTACCTTTGGACAGTTTTTAGTTGACTGTTGCCAAGGAGTTCCCCATTTTGGCAAACAGAGCAATTTCAACATTGCTCCCATTTTCCACAACATATCTGTGTGAGATGAGCTTTTCAAGCTGCTATAAAAACTAAACACAGAGATGAGAGCTGTTGAAGAAGAGCTTCGTGTTGCCTTTCTTCACTTTCTGCCAGGATATCAGCTGTTCATCCGAACAGGCCCAGGTTTCACACTGAGTAAGTATCAACAAATTAAGAGACTTAAATTGTCAGCATATATACTGTGTTACGCTACAATGTGACATTTTGTAACTTTTTTTGTTGTTGGTGTGCTGCGGGATTTTGTTATTGTAAAAAATGTGCCGCGACTCAAAAAAGGTTGAAAAACACTGGTATAGGCAACACAAGTATTACTGAGATTTAGGAAAATATTGTGGTTTGGGTTAAAATAACTACGGAAGAGCAATACATGAAGTATGCAAGTTACTTGACAAATAAATGAACGTAGACTTCTTGTATCACATGGAGAACGAAAAGCGATTTCCTGGCGGTTTGTTGGTCCCATCCACCACACGTCCCGCCAGCCTGTCTTTTTTCTATTTTCTATCAAGAAGCGTGAGAAAGAATATTACTGAAATTCAAGATACTACTTCATAGCACAACGGGTCATGTCGCTAAAACTACTTTTGAAGAAAAGATATTTTGGGTAGCGGAGGATAAAGTTGTACCAATCAGGTGGACATAATATGTGATGCCTTTTCAAATCAAATCATGTTTATTGGTTGCAAACACACTCACACATACAGTACAACGTGTAATGAAAATGATTTTGTGCCTAGCTCAAGAAAGCGAAATAGATAGAAAATTTGAATAGGATAAAAAATATTTCCAAAAGACAACAAAACTGAGATGAAACAGTGAAAATCAATGACCGTGAATGAGTTTAAGAAAATTGGCACAATGTAACTAGTTCATATCAGAACTTGCATTATCTCTACTGACTAGCAAGGGGTGACTTCTCTGGTTGCAAAAATAAGTCTGATTGTATGGAAGTCTATGAGAAAATGACTCTACTTCTCACTTGATTTATTAGAAACATGAGTTTTGGTCTCAGTCGCTAGTTTTAAGTCTTCATTTCACAAATTATGGTCCATTTAGAGTCAAAAAGACCATAAAGCAAATTTGCCAAACTCGAGGCTTCACAACATCAGTCCACAAACCAATGAGTGACTCACGATGACTACGCCCACTTCTTGTATGCAGTCTATTGTTCATATATTATATGCAATGCATGGCACGAGGAGGAATTATAATGCTGTCTTATGAATAATGTGTATGAGCTATCGATAGTGAAAGTCCCTGGTCCCGGATGACATGAGAGAAGAAACTCGTCCTTGTCCTCTGGTGTTGATTATGTTGTTGTGGTGATGGAGTTCTTCTTTGATCCTGTCAACCCTCGTCCTGCTCCTGTAAATGTCAGGCTGAAAGGGGGCATCGCTTAGTGCCAATCCTCTCCAGGCTGTGTGAAAGGCATAAATAAAGGCACATCTTAAGGATTGCGATGTGTATGTGTGTTTTCACTTTGCATCGATGACATTTGAACGTTGATCATTGAATTGATATCGTTAAACCCCTAGTGTGTACAGGGAGTACAGCAGGGGGCTTGGGAGGCATCCTTGGGGGACTCCTGTGTTGATGGAAGTGCAGCTGCCCTCCTGTGCCTCCTGTGTCAGCAAGTTGAAGACCTGAATCCTCGCTGTCCTAAATTGTACAACATCACACTCCCGGAGCATTTTCTGAACTCCTAATAATGATGAGTACAGGTTTACAATTGTTGTGCTTCTCATACAGACGCTAAAGGATGGCTTGTGCGTTGGTATCAGATGCCGAGGGGGCGTGGCAAAGCGTCTGTATTTGACGCCCTTGGGAGTGAGAACAAGTTTTTTTTTTTCTGTAAGATCACGAGTGCTGCCTCTGGATCTGCTTCAGGCTTTGCCATGTTGTCTCCACTTCAGTCCTCTGGACATTGCTCAGTTGATTTTCACAACACACACACACACACACACACACACACACACACACACACACACACACACACACACACACACACACACACACACACACACACACACACACACACACACACACACACACACACACACACACACACACGTGTTGAAACAAATGAACATGTATTACAAAAGACACTTGTAAACTCTTACACTATCATCTAGCATCATGCAGTTGCTGCAGATTTGTGCAGATGCGAATCTCCCGTTCCACCACATCCCAAAAGAGCTCTATTGGATTGAGATCTGGTGACTGTGGAGGCCATTGGAGTACAGTGAACTCATTGTCATGTTCAAGAAAGCAGTTTGAGATGATTTGAGCTTTGTGACGTGGTGCATTATCCTGCTGGAAGTAGCCATCAGAAGATGGTACAATGTGGTCATAAAGGGATGTACATGGTCAGCAACCATACTTAGGTAGGCTCTGGAGTTTAAACCATGCTCAACTGGTACTAAGGGGCCCAAAGTGTGCCAAGAAAATATCCCCCACACCATTTCACCACCACCACTAGCCTAAACCGTTGATACCAGGCAGGATGGATCCATGCTTTCATGTTGTTTACGCCAAATTCTGACCCTACCATCTGAATGTCACAGCTGAAATCGAGACTCATCAGATCAGGCAACGTTTTTCCAATCTTCTATTGTCCAATTTTAGTGAGCCTGGGCCAATTATAGCCTCAGTTTCCTGTTCTTAGCTAACAGGAGTGGCCCCGGTGTGGTCTTCTTCTGCTGGAGCCTCAGGTTCCTGTTCTTAGCTAACAGGAGTGGCCCCGGTGTGGTCTTCTTCTGCTGGAGCCTCAGTTTCCTGTTCTTAGCTAACAGGAGGGCCCCGGTGTGTTCTTCTGCTGAGCCTCAGTTTCCTGCTTATGAGGGTGGTTCTTTGCTGGAGCCTGGTTCCTGTTCTTAGCTAACAGGAGTGGCCCCGGTGTGGTCTTCTTCTGCTGGAGCCTCAGGTTCCTGTTCTTAGCTAACAGGAGT